>OY856414.1:527586542-527996542 GCA_963693085.1 Alisma plantago-aquatica | reverse complement strand
TCATTTAGAACTATTATATTACCATGGTGTCAAGCATCCAAGACTTATCACGGATGGTGTTGCCTTTCTGTATAAAGTAGGCAAATATGACTGAATAGTTGTACAAGATGATTGAGATGGAGTCCGTGATGAATTAGCTTCTGTAAAGAGTATTTCTGAGGAAAAAAAAATGGCACGTTTGACCATTTTAATTCCCAGAATAGTACGTTCTTAAACTTAATTTTCAAAATAGCACATTTTGGAGCAATGCGTCCACTCTGGGGATGCATTGCTCTCTCGCAGAGCAATGCATCCACTCTGGGGATGTATTGCTCTCTCATGGAGCAATGCGTCCGGACCACGGACGCATTGGCCCCACTGAAGGGTAATGCGTCCAGGGTCAGGGCGCATTTCTTTGCGACAGAGCAATGCGTCCTGACCCTGGACGCATTGCCCTATTGTGGGTCCAATGCGTCCAGAGCTGCGACATATTGAAGCAATGCGTCCCACATGGGGATGGGGATGTATTGCTCTCTCGCAGAGCAATGCGTTCCAATGCATAACATATTGCAGTTTTACAATTTTTTTTGCATTCATTATTATTCTTTCATACATATTGTTTGTATATTAATAACATTGATTATATGTGCCCATTTACTATTCATTCACTTGTATTTGAATCTCTATAATATATCCAATTATTATAAATTTGTTAATTTCAATAGCTCTAAATATGCATATGGATTATAGAAGTGGTATTACAACCAACACTAATTGGTTCCTAATTGATTATATAAGAAGAAATTAATCTAAAAAAATGAGATATCATTAAAAACAAGGTTAAAATATGAACCAACTTGATAAAAAAATAATACACAATAGAACAATCTGATAGATCCAAAATGAACCAATATGATATCATAATATGATAGATCTAAATACAAGCCAAATAAATGCCTGAACAAAGGCATATATATAACACTACACAATATGTACAAAACTATGAAAATCTAAGCACATCCTCCACGCCCACGACGTTCTCGCCCACCTCCTTGTACATCTGGCTCTTGAGTACCGAAGTCATATGGAGATGCCTCAATGGGGGACAACTGCGTAGCAGTAGGCTAATGAGGACTAGGGAAGTAATGAAAAGGTGGAGGTGGGGTGAGGGGCCTCTGAATACTAGGATGTGGGGCATCAGGTGGGGTGCATCCTGAGAAATCAAATGGAGTCAGTGAGTATGTGACATAAGATGGTGGTCGATTGTCATGAATAATTGGTGGTGGGAGTGGAGTGTATGGAACAGAAGGACCTGCTCCATAGTAGGATGCTGGTGGAGGTGGGGTGATGTATGAAGAAAATGAACCAGCTCCTAAAAAGTATGGCCTTATCAGTCCCCATGCCATGAACTGAGAGGTGGGAGTGGGAGTGGGCTCAGCAACAATAAGCACAGGAGTAGGAGTGGGCTCAGGGGCTGTGGTATGAGTGGGTATGGGATCATACAGGTGAGCATAGTCGGGAAGACTGTCAAAGTAAGTCCCCTGAATGTCATAGATGTCATCTCTGATCTGTGCAGGGGCATGCTGTAAAGCTGCTAGGATCCACACATGTGATTCTACCTGTTCAAACAAAGTACATACAAATAATAAAGACCAATTGCATATATTACAAATAATAAAGATAAATAATAACAATTTGTAAAAGAAATATAAATGATACTCACAAATTGTTGTTGATAATAACTTTGTGGGTAGTATGTGGTCGGAGGCTGAGCTGGGGGCAGTACGTACTGGGGATGATACCATGTGTAGTTCTCATGTGGACTGAAGATTGTCTCTGCTGGTGGAGGGGGGACTAAGCTCTCACGTCTATTGTTCCACAGTTACACCTCCCTCCTATAATGATGTAATTAGTCCTCAACCACATGACCCCTTCCGTCTATCCTACTAAGGTGTGACAACTCTAGAGTAGGTTGTACTTGAATAAATCCGAATTGTCTAAGTACTCTGTTAGGGAAGTGCCATTCTACTATTGTGTAGCACAGTAAAGGCACTCGTGCCAACCAAATATCCCGACCCTCTTGACACAAGGCTGGAAGTCTCTCTAGAATATCAGCAGTGTAAGGAGTTAACTATATCCGTTATTCAAATTGATACAACGTGTATCATATAAAATGGAGTAAATTACATAAAAAATACAACATATATCATACAACATGTTAGTAGAAGTAAATTATACCTGAGAGGGCAAAATTTGGTCAAATGTTGAATCATAAAACTGGACCGATCCTCTCATAGTATCACTCCTTTGAACAAATGTAAGCCACCTATTAAATTGACAAACTAAATTTAGATAAACATTACAAAATGTATGGACAAATGTATAAATAAATTGTGTAAATCTTTACCTGTAACCCAAGAGAACACCTTTTGATCACTCCCCCAGTTCATAACCAGTGAACCTGGGCGTCCGATTCCTAACCTCTCCCAACACCACATCTACAGTAGACATACACAACCAGACAGGTGAGCAGTTCTCCTAGAATGGGTGGTAGCCTTGTATAACTCCCTATACAAGTATGCTAGAGTTGCAACACCCTAAGATAGAGTGCTACAACTTGCAAAGTCAAAAAGAAGCAGGAGGTACCGTACATGAACTCTGTCCCTGGTACTATCAGGAATAAGATAACTACCTAACAAGTATAGGAGATATGCTCTAGTATACCTTATCCTCATTTGTATTTGTTGTTCTTCATCTCTCAAAGTGAAATCCATATCCATAAAGGTCTCATGCAACCATATCAAGGAGATATGCCCCTTAGACATCCCATCTGGTGCATCTCCTAAGAAACTCTCACAAAGGTGAGACCATGAAGAAAATTTCCCCTCATCTACGCCTAAAGGATATGAAGCTATAACCAGTGGCCCATCAATCCTAAGGCCTAAAAGAACTACAACATCCTGAAGGGTTACACTCATCTCAAAAGGGGGAAACCTAAACGTATTGCTAGAGTTGTCCCACTGGTTAACTAAGGCAGTGATTAAATTAGGATCAAGGTGGATAGGTCGTAGCCTATGAACAAGCCCAAAACCAGCCAAAGAAATGTTTTCCAAAACACCCGGGTCAGTAATAGGCCATTGTGACAACATAAAGTGGTGCTGGGAGAGTTAGAAGGATGCTTGTCTAGGAGCCATATCTATGAAAAGTGCAAATATTACATTAAATAAAAAGTACAAATATTACATTAAATGAAAAGTGAAAATATTACATTAAATGAAAAGTGTAAATATTGTACAACATATAAGTTTGTCAAGATTCTTCATTAGATAAGATGAAATTAATTCAAATACATGAAATACCAAACAATATTAAAATACAACATGAACTACTAAAAGAGAAATATTACAATATATTAGCTACTGCATTTGATTCAATATCTCATCTAGAGGTTCATAAAATGACCACATTTGATGTACAACTCGATGTATCTCTGGATGTGATACAACTAACTGGTTTTTAACTTGTGCATTGATTGGAATTACTTTCTGTTTTGTGTGATCCCAATACCAACGACGTATCTTAAGAAGTTCTTCATACATGTGAAACATTTGTTTTAAAAATTGCCAATCAAATATTTCTTGTTCTTTTGTCACTATAAAGCCTAGCTTATTGTACAACAATTCTGGTACATCATTCCAGTCATCATCCAATAGAGTTTGATGGGCCATTTTTCCCTATAGGTACTTTGTAGCGACTATTTGGATTAACTCTACATACATGTGAAATGTCCATATCCTTCGATGAGACATCTATAAAAAATAACAAATAATAATTTACAAATAAGAGTCCTAAATTAGTTAAATTTAACCCATTATAAATTCATTCTTATCAATAATTTAAAAATTCATTAGTGAAATTGCAAACATTACATGACTTGAGTAACTTGAAATTGCAAACATTACATGACTTGAGTAAATTGAAATTGTAAACATTACATTACTTGAGTAAATTGAAATTGCAAACATTACATGACTTGAACAAACTGAAATTGCAAACATTACATGACCATACATCATATTACATTAGGACAAGTGCGTCTATTATGGCCCCTTCTGCCACACTTATGACAATGATATGTATATTGATTTGGATCAACATCCATAGTTGAAGGCCTTCTTTTTTTTCTTTGGTCTTCCAGCGTGCGTTCGTTTCCTTGGGGGTAATAAGGGATATATACCTCTCTTTCATCAAATTGAGGCCAATACCTCTTGTCGGGAATACCACAAAATTCAGTTATGTATGCGTTTAAATAAGCATCATTTGTGAAATATGGGCTCACAAGTGCATCAGTATCATAATTGACAGATCTTGCAACTACCTAAACATGAGAACATGGAAAATGCCATTGTTGTGGAAAATCACAACTACATTCACTTGCACCATTTGGACACACTATGACTTGAAATCTATGTCCGTCCATGTCATCATGAAATCTATGTCCGTCCATGTCTTCAACAAGCCATTCATCATTATTCACACAGATGTTTACTGCTAATTTTTCTACATCCTGTGATACATTAAAAAGCTTATCATGAAACCTAAAGGGCCATTTAAGTCCCTTTTGTGCACGACCATATGCTTTGTTATGCCTCTCCAACCACATTGTAACAGAGTGATAGTATGTGGCAATAATTAGTGCATGTATTGGTAAACCTCTAACACTTTTAAGACTCCATTTAACCCTTCAACATGATTGCTAATCAACAAACCATACCTGTAACCTCTGTCATATGTGAGAGACCACTGTACTGAATTTTGCGCTATCAAATACTCCTTAGCCGCTAGTTCTATGGTTTCTATATCAGCCATTAGACGATCAAATTAATGTGTATCAGTTATGGATCCCACCTTCCACAAAAGTTCCTTCAACTCTTGTGACTTGAACTTTTGATGGAAGTTCTCACGAAGATATTGAAGACAATAACGATGTTGAGCCCAATTAAATTGTGACCTAAGTGCTGGAAAAATTCTACTCATTCGATCAGAAATAATACACAGATTTGTACGACGTGAAATGATTGGAATACAAGTTTGTAGAGAACCAAAGAACCACTCCCACGAGTCCTTATCTTCTACCTTGACAACATCAAAAGCAAGTGGAAATAGACCATTATAAACATCTATGCCACATGCAATGAGAAGTGTGCCAAAATATTTTCCTATTAGAAATGTGCCATCAGCAGTAAGAACAAGCCTGCAATAGGCCCAACCCCTCACAGTTGGACCAAATACCCAGAACATCCACTTAAATCTACGAGTACTTTCAGTTTGAAGGGTATAATCATCCACAAGGTGGGAATATATAGTTCTTGGAATATATTGTGACAAAGAAATTAGGAACGTCAACAAAGTATGATATGATGATTCCCAGTCTCCAAATATTTTATCCTCCTCGCTAGAAATGCCTTCTTGTAAGATATATGGAGCCTTAGTTCAACATTCACCTTGTCACAAATTTCTCGTGTGGACATATCCAATCGTGATACTAGGATTGACATTATCATATGAGCAATATAAGATGATGTGACTTGGCAATGGTCCTGATTCAAAACAGTTAGTTGACAATTGTGGCTTGTACTATAACGTTTTACCTTCCACATGCCACCTGCTCTTTTGGACTGGTAAGCGGTCAAACTCCAAGGACATCGTTGGTCATGGATACAAACAAATTTAAGATGGCGATTATTTGAGCGTTGTGTACGATATTGGACATTCTTTTGTACCGACCATTTTTGGATCATCTCAACCATTACAACTTTGGATGCAAATAAAGCACCCTCATATATTTCAGTGTTGGAAGGGTTGTAATTGAGACAAAATTCCTGACGAAAATCTTCCACCCATTCTTCATCTTGAAAAGCTTCATAGTTGGCATCAATGTGTTCATGTCAGGGCCATTGTTTATCAAATATAGATGGTACGGAACTCAATGTTGTAATAGAGTCTGGGAATGGATGTTCATGCTCATCATCAGTTTCAGTCAATGACTCGTCATCATGATCACTATTATTATCACCTTCCTGATCACTATCATTATCACCTTCATGATCACTATTATCATCACCTTCTTGTTCAATATTTTGTTCTCCCTCCTCAACCTCAACACAAATATTCTCAATAGTAGGATTTTGAGAGAATTCAGGTGGTTGATTCCTTTCAGCAGTTACATTACTGCTACATGGTTGGGATTCAAGTTGATTCAACATACTAATGAAACTAGAATGTTGGTGGAAAGTTGTTTTTTCAAGAAACACATCAATATAGGCATCAGATGAAAGTGAGAACAAGGTTCTGTATGCATCATCATCATCAACTTGTATAAGCATATGATCTTCTCCAGGGAAAAGATAGGATATATTTATAGAGAAGTGGTTGGGATTGATGTCAAGTATTGTATGGATATATGATTTTAGTTCAGATAGGGTAATGATAAGTGAAATATTTATGGGTCTAACAGATCGACTAGAATAAGACCCATCAGAGAGAAATTGACCATTATATCGAAGCTTGACAATTCGTGAATGTGAACTAGATGTCATGTTCCTATCATTGTAAAACAATAATTCAAATTTTAGAATAGTAATTTAACTTTGGAACAATAATTAATATTGTAGAACATGAATTAATATTTTATAGCATTAATTATTATTTTCAAACATTGACATCATTTTTAGAAGAGTAGTTAAGATTTTAGAACAATAATTTTGAATTTGGAAATAAATTTGGAACAATATTTTTTCTATAACATTAACATTCTCGAACAATAATTTTGGAATTTGGAACAATAATTTTTAAACAATAATTAACCTTCAAGTGTCATTTTCTATAACATTATTTTAGTAATGTGAAATTAAATAGTAGCAATACAATTACTTCATTTTTAATATTGTATAGTAATTTTAGGTACAAAATTTTGAATCTAAAAATATAGTAGAAAAAATACCTCAAATGACGAGATCTCAACATCCAAGAAGAAAAAGAAGAGATACAGAATCCCCGTTAGAAATCGAAAGAAGAATACTATAGTTCCAAGATCACCCGAAATCAGCTCCAAGATTGTCTGAAATCAGCTCCAAGCAATAGAAATCCGAGCAGGGAACTCCAAATCAATGGGAGTAGAGAAGAAGTTGAAGAATGGTGTGGGTGATCTCGTCTCCTTTATATAGGAGAGCAATGCATCCCCGTTGGGGACACATTGCCTCCACATGGCAACGGCCGCGACCCGCAACGACTATGTTGCCACGGTCGGGGGAGCAATGCGTCCCCAACCATAACGTATTGCCCCAACTAGCCGTTAGGACGGGACACATTGGTCCCACCGAAGAGTAATACGTCCCGCTTCAGGACGCATTGGCCCCATAGAGGGGCAATGATTTCCGGAGCGGGACATATTGCTCTGCGGTGTGACCAATACGTCTCGCTTCGAGACACATTACTCTGTCGCAGAGAAATGCGTCCCGCTCCGGGACGCATTGCCCCTCTGTGGGGTCAATTTGTCCTGAAGCGGGACGCATTACTCTGCGAGAGAGCAATGCGTCTCGGAAGCCCCCTATATACGACCCTGATGATGATGACAAAGCATGCCAACAATCGACATTAGCTGGTCTGTACCCTCTGCCTTCGAGGACATGGTTATAATGAGGCTATTAGTAGCCAGACGTAGAGAATAGTTGTGGACATGGAACTGTAAATCTGTGTTGTGAAAACAAGGAACGACTTCCTTACTAAAACAGTACAGTTTGGATATAATATTCACGTACAATCAACTAAATTATTAACAACACGCTGACATTTGCATGGATCGCATAGCATGCAAGGTTTGGGGGATGATGTCCACCTGAACAATCATATATACTAGTAAAAGATATCTGCAAGATGATGATGGTTTCATAGTTGGAAAAAGGCATAAGTTGAAATGTGGACAAGATTCAACTCAAGCATTTCGAGCATGGGGATAGGGATACATTCCGCCAGGTTTCCATGATGTCACCCTCTCCAATGATGGTTCAAGCTACAACATGTTTGCAGTAAGGCATGCACCCTATTGTTAATTCAATGAGCAGGGAGCGCAAGGAGGTGTTGGGATGCGACGGAGAGGGTCTTATCAGCAGTGATTATGAGGTACAAGAGGTCTTAGTCCATGATGCAGGTAGATACGGTGCCTTTGTGTCAGGGTGAAGGTAGCGAGGTCGCTCTCTCTCTCTCTCTCTCTCTCTCTATATATATATATATATATATATATATATATATATATATATATATATATATATATATATATATATATATATATATATATATATATAAAAGAAAATCATGGCTCTCCGTTAGGCAACAAAACTGTCGGTGTTACAGTCCGCAACTAGCACCACTGCTGGTCACAGAAAGAGGGAACATAGATAATCAACTTTTGGCATGAAGAAAGATAGAGGGTGAGAAGGAGATATATTACTAGAAAATGACAACGAGAAGGGAGAGATTATGGTACAATGTTGTATTGGGGGCTGGTAGTTAAGTGTATTCTAGCCCCCCTCTCTCTATATATACACACATGTGCACGCGCGTGCGGAAGCAATCAAACACTATTTGAAGATCCTTAATCTTTTCAAAAAGAAATATTTCAAATGTCCCTGAAAATTCTCACCCCCAATAAAACCAACATGGACTGAATCATCAACTCAACTGATTTCACTGCATGGAGAATTGATCAATCTTTCCTGTTACCTACTATTAGTAAAGCATTCAAGTCCCTAGCTACCACCCATGGAGCATCATTATGCTTACACATAACCAACTATGTGGCCTATTCACATAATAGAGATTATAATGTTTGGTTCGTCAAATTTGACCAAGAAAAAATAGAATTAATGAGCATTGTTAATGCACATCCCATATTATGTGATAATATGTTTGATAATCAACATCATACATTATAATACACTCATTTTAACATAGCTAACTTAATTATGTGCAAACATGTAAGTAATTTCATAAAATATGTTACATATATTTCTTTACTAACTAACATTCACATAATGGTTAAATAAGATGAATAATATACATAAAACATGTAACACAATTACAATTGAAATTTTTATGTACAATCATATAACTTAACTTAGAATAAATATGTTAAATGAGTAAAATGTGGAATTTTTTACATAATAATAAAATATAGCTCTTTTGTAATAATGCAAAATTAACGGGACTTTGATTGAAGATTATCAATATATGTAGATTTTTTTAGAAAAATAATGGTTATATAACTTTGAAGGAAAATTCCAAACTCAAATACAATGATAAAAGTATGTTCTTTGGGTCCCAATTAGCTTGACTGCCGAGTTTTTCATTATTTGAACAATGATCTATCCATATTTTATATAGATAAGAAAATATGAGTTTTACTCCAAAATATTAGATAATATGTTTAATGACTCCAAAAATGGAAATAAATCTCAAATTTGAATTCCACACCAAAATTAGTATATGTGTGAATTTTCACAATTATTGGACAATGGTATCTATCCTTATTTTATTTATGAGAGATAATATAACTTAAAGTTGAAAATATTAAATAAAAAAGTAAACCTCCCCAAATTGGAAAATTAATGGCAAAATCAAATTCCTCATTTTCACTTTGCTTGTAGGTCAAGTTTCACATCTTTTGAGTGTTCCTAGATGCCTCAAATTCATTAATAAAAGAAAATGAAATGTAGGGCTAAAAATATTAAATTTTAAAAGAAAACATATTAAATGAACAATATAGACCAACTTGTATAGATTATACGCATATAATTTATATAAAGTTGTAATAAATAAAATTATAGCATAACATAAAGAGAAACAATGTAGTACATACATAAATATATGGAAAATTTATCATGGTAGAAAATCCTAAAAATGTATTTACTTCCCAAATACAATGAGACTGAGGTAATTGAGACAATGTAGACTATAGCAAACTTTGAAGAACACATTCTCTCTACTTAATATTTGAAAGCAATCACATTTACATATCATTAGGGAAACGAATATTTAAATCGGTTATATATTTACTTAGAAACAAATAAACATCAATAAATTACATATAATCAATTATTTAAATAAAATAAGAAATAATAATAATCTTGACTAAAATATTTCTTTAGTAAACCTCCCCATTACCTCCTAAAATCATTAACAACAAGGAAAAAAGAAAAAGATTTGATAGATAATGTTTGCACCATTTTGATTTGAAATTCACGTGTCCATAATAATTAGCTTTGGATATATAAATTTATTAGCACCTATATCCTCCACAAATAATTATGGTTGTCTCAAATTTGGAATCTTAATATTGATTAAATATATATCTTTTAATTGGAATAAAATTGTTATACATGTTTTTAATGACTCTAACATGAGAAGAGAAACATTGTGAGAAAGTCATTTCATAATGGAAAGAATAAGTGTATATTAGAGGTTGATAAATGGAATAATAGAAAAGGAATTCCATAAGTATATCCTACACAATTGTACATTAACTTAAATATACACAATTACTCAACGAGATATTTGGAAGT
This sequence comes from Alisma plantago-aquatica, assembly GCA_963693085.1. NCBI lineage: Eukaryota > Viridiplantae > Streptophyta > Magnoliopsida > Alismatales > Alismataceae > Alisma > Alisma plantago-aquatica. The sequence goes on along the minus strand of OY856414.1, from coordinate 527,985,944 downwards.
ATCTTTATAATAATTGTAAGGGGAAATGTATGATAAAACATATACATAAATAAATGAAAGGGAAATGACATTTTGTGTTATTCTTTCCTATCATTTGTTAAAGAGTGCTTAACTTTTCTAATTTTACAATATACGTTACATATTTTTCCTAGAAAGTAAAAATAGATAAGTTTCTCGCTATAGAAGTCAAATAATCATATATATAGACCTCTCCCCATGGCACTCACACACATAGAAATCACTTGAAATAGGACATGACTCCTAACCTTCTCTCTTATCCTCCTATTCAAGTCCCTTATATGAGCCATCAAAGACTTTTAATCACATGGTGATCCCTCCTCAACCATCGATGTTTCAAACTTTGGAACCTTGACTTGGATCAAAGGCTTGATGTTTGTCAAGTTGACAAACCTATTTTAGTTATGTACATATACTCTATTTAAATTGAGCATAATATCATGACTAAACATCTTTTTTCCATATGAGGCATTGACTAAATTGTGGACAATGCTATCATCTTTTGAAAGTACCTTTCCCTGTTAATATTTTCCTGATTTATTAATGTTGATACCACATTGATGGTCTCCTGACCTAATCTTACCAATTATATGGGTCATTTGACCTCATACGATGAAAACTTGATATTCTTATCCTTTACATGAAAATAACTATACTTTGTTCTTGCCTGTCCTATTTGCATGGATAATTGACTAGTCATAACTATAACTAGTGACTCCATATGGGTGCTGGTTTTATTCCCCTGCAACTTATAATGTTTATAGGCACTGGATTTTATTCCCTTGCTAGAAACTAGGTTCTATTCCACTAACACATGATATTGAGCACTAGGGTTTACTCCCATGCCATGCACTGGATTTTATTCCCCTACCAAATCTATTTTTATTTGGCACTGAGGTTTTAGTCCTCCTGCCTTTTGATATGAAATACATATGGGTTCCTACCCTACTTTTTACTATATCCAAGTCAGTAGTTATTGATCACCATGCAACTATTTATCTTTTTTATTATGTTGATGTGAGTATGATAATAAACATTCTATTAATCATATCCTTGTGAATAATTGTCTCATCTTTTAGACATGTTAAATCTTTTTGGCTAACTTTTCTCTTTTGGACATGTCATTAACATCTATTTATGTCAAATATACTCTCACTTTAATTAATGCCTAATTATTTTACTCTATGCATACTCAACATTCATTGACGTCCTTTCCTTTTGTTTTCCTCCTCATGGGTGTCATTTTTTTAACCCACCCAGAGGTAGCACAACCCCAGGTGTAGAACATGGAGGACCTTACACACATACATGGACCTAGCTTATGGAGACAACTATTAATGGGAGAAGAATTAAGATAGTTGGATATTCCTCTACTTAGATCCTGATGTTGTAATTTTCATGTAAACCCTTTATAGGAGTTGATGATGTACTATTATAAAATTGAATATAGTCATGAAACACTATTACACTACTATACTTTGGTCTCCTTTTGAATATCATTGTTTGATAATTGAAACAAAGTATGTTTGGATAGATGAGTTTATTCTCAAATTAAGTAGGGAGTAGATCCCCTTTCGGGTCCCACTCCTTACAAGGAGTCAAAGATTTGTGGAGAGTTCTGGACCGCATAAGGGGAAGATCCAAAGGTGGTGTAGAAAAAGAAAAAAAAGATCAAAGGGGAGGATTCTTTTTTATTTGTGCATTGTACACTCAAATGTATGTTTACCTATCAATATATTTTTTGGAAAATTTAAATGGTTGATCTTTAGTGTTATGACAAATTTGGCTACATATAAACTTTGATGTTATCTAGATGGGTGTACGCCACTCATAAAAAAAACTAATTTCAAGTGTTTGCTTTTTGTTATTTTGGATGCATTACCTCTACATGACCAAACAAGCTCAAATTTTATATGTACTATATTCATCTAATATTTAAGATGGTCAATAGTTTATATTTTTTTGACTAATTTGCATGATTGAATATTACTTGAGTGTATTTTGTCCTCAGTACACTTAAGTCTATTCTTGTCTGACTCTCTCTCTTCCTCTCCCTCTTTGTCTCTCTTTATCTCTCTATCTTATATATATGTGTGTGTGTGTGTGTGTACTATCCATTACCCAACTGGGTAACATAAATTAGTTACCCAACAATTCTGACTACAAACTGAGCAATCTAATTTTAATTTTAGCATTCCGGTTACAAATGTTTGCTCTTGGTTACTGTTTAGAGCGGAGATTTTTTCCCTTTCTAAAATGTCATTTTTACTATTTCTAGTGACCAAAATACAAAATTGATTTTGTTTTTACAAGATGAGTCTTTGTGTTACAAATTCGGTCACCTAATTACAATTTGGTATCTTCCTATTATAAAATTGGATCCATAGATAACTAATCTTAGTTACCAGATACGAGTAACAAATATATGGGGGATGCACTTGTTACATATTTTGGTTACATACTGAACATTCTGGTTACAATTTTAGCATTTTAGTTACAAATTTTGACTCCTGGTTACAGTTTGGAGCGAAGAATTTTTTCCCCACAAATATGGTTTTTATCGTTTTCAGTGACCAAAATACAAACCTGACGTTGTTTTTATAAAACAAGTCTCTGAACTACAATTTCAAATGTCACATTACAGTTTGGTGCCTTCCTATTACAAAACTAGATCCACAAGTAACTACCTTAGTTACCTGACTCCAGTAACAATATATAGCCATATATGTATGAGTTTATCTTTAATACCCCCGTGAATAACTAAGATTTCACTACCATGTAGTTTGAAAAGTAACTATTTGGTCAGAAAAGTAAATGTATGGACAAAAAAGTTACTATGTTGTCAAAAAAGTAACTATATGATTAAAAAGGTAAAATGGGAAGAATTCACAATAAAAGTCTTATTGCATATTTATTCTAGAATTTTTACTATGTATTTTACTCATTTTTACTTTTTCAACAAAATAGTTACTTTTTTTGAGAACGTAGTTGCTTTTTTAATCCAGATAGTTATTGTTTTGGCCAAATAGTTACTTTTCAGGCTGCATTGGTAGTGAGATCTTAGTTATCAGTGCAGGCAATAAATAAATCCCATACACACACACATATATATATACATATGTGTATATGTATGTATATATATGTATGTATATATACGTATATATGTATCTATCCATCTATCTATATACACACAAAAAAAAACAGATCCACACATGTACTCAGGTCAAGCATGGTGTCCCCTAACAAAGGGACCCAGATGAGAATCCCAGATGCCTCATTAGTTTACCACTCTTTAGGGCATTGGGCATTTGACCTCCACCACGGGAGTAGGAAATAGGTAGAGAATGCCTTTCTTTATCCCATACACACACGTCACACACACATATGGCTAAAGAATTGTATACCAAAGTACATATAGCTTACATACCCATCATCATTTATGATGATTGTAAAATTCTAATGAATAATCTAACCTTATCAATGTAAAGTATACCCTGAGATAAGATGTGTACAAAAAATCACCACAAGCTGATATTCATAGATCATCCAACAAAAGAAAATGTAGATTTCCTAATCAACATCTGTATTAGACATGGTTATGATTTTTTGAACACAACTAATCTATATAGTTTCAAATCAATCCATATGGTTAGATATTATCAACATACTCCACATGTGTTATTTTAATGGTCAGTACACATAAGTTACATGTATTGACCGGTACACACTTTCTAACCTCTCTCGCCCCTCTCTCTCACTATATATATGTATGTATATATATGTATGTATACACACACACAAACAAACAACACACACATAGGCTTACATGTACCATCTTAATTTACCTTGTTTGCAATACTCTTGAAAACAATCCAGCCATATAGATGTTGTGTAACCATTTATATTACATGATTATTAAAAGTCTTCTTAATTTGACACTCGTGGATCATAAATGAGAGAAGATTTATAATTTTTAACCAACAGTAAGTTAAAGAAATGGTAGAAAGTGTTAAACTATATTCATCTATATATCATGACACACATGAGACCTAATTGTGAATTTTCAAATATGTTAAATCTAGACAATGTTAATACAATCTATATGGCTGGATTTACTTAATATATTGAAATTGTGTTGTTTTAATGACTAGTGAATATAACCTGAATTTTTTGACTGGTACATACTTTCTCTATACATTCTTCTCCATATAACTATCTTCATGTTTTCCCTTTTCATGATATCTCCCTCATACTACTAAGTCATGTTAGCCCCCAAAACCCACCTTGACTATTCCCTCTTTCCTCAAAAAATCATTTCTAATTTTTTTTAATAAATTCCTTCTACATCTATAGTCAGTAACGAGTTAAGACATTCTATCATTGCATCCTTTACCTACTTTTGAATACTCTTTTATATCAATTCTTTTCTAAGTTTATGTATGTATATTATTGTTAGGAAATCACATACACATGATACATTTATTGTGACACCTCGGTTGCTGGAAAACCACAAAATGAGAATTATAAAAACAAAATACCAAAACAAACACCACCAATATCTCTAAATAAGAAGGTAGGGAAACATAGTAGTATTTGTTGATTTAACCATATATTATCCATATTTTTATGAAGACTTAACCATTCCATTCACGTGCATCTAACATTTCTACTTGAGATCAATTTTTAATATATATGTACAACATAATGATGTAATTAGCAAACTCTAGTTTTTTAAAGTTCGGGTCTTCTCAGTACAAATTCAAAAAATGAATATTATACGGGTTCTCTAATATTGTAACATACTGATATGGGCATTTTACCTTTTGGTCCTCTTTTCTTATCTTTTCCTTTCATTTATATCCTCTTTGGCTTTCCTATTTAATTTGTGGAGAATATGATGGTCTAATGAACATTTGTTCACCTTTTCTCTCAATATTTGGGTTTATGCACAAATACCTCACTGAAAGCTTAGTAATGGGTTTAAAATGTAAAATGTCCACTCAAGTGATAAAAAGAATAAATAAATTCATCCTAGAACTTTCTAGTGCTTTTTAGAATATGAAAAAGAAAGGAAATCCCGAAATATACATAAAGGGATTATAAATATAATAATTGAAGATAATATGGGATATAATGGATAAAAGAAGATAATGAGGAATATATTGTCTCAAAAATCATAAGTGGAAACCAATGAAGATAATTTGGATATCAATCTCATTTTCTTAATTTAAAAGAAACTTAAGGGCCAAGTATCACCTAATTTGGAAGATAAAAGCATATATTAAAGTCTTTATTAAAAGAAAATAGGAGATAAGCCAATAAGGTGAAATAAAATATCTCTCAAATTGGAAAACTAACTCCAAATTCGTAATCTAAGCATGGAAATAAGCTTTTATACAAATTTTCATCTAATTTGGCTAATGTTTAATATTTTATTTTATTCAGGAGAGAGAAAATGACTTAAAGACCAAAAATATTAAATATATGTTGAAAAAAATTAATTAATGCCAAAATCATGTTCCACACGTTTAGTATTGCTTATAGACCACGTTTTTCATTTTTATAAAGTTTCTAGATGCCTCTAATAAATTAAAAGGATAAAATAAGTGATAAAATGTAAATGTATTAAATAAAATAATAAAAGTCTTCAAAAAATAAAATAATGCCAAATTCGTATTGTACATGTTAAAATATATCTGTGGATGCATTTTGACTCAATTTAGAAAATATTTGATGAGAAGATAAATTTAGGAGAGAAAAGTATGTAAAACCTTAAAATCATTAATTAAAATAATAAACAACACCAACAAATGAAAATAATGGCAAATTCGTATCCAAAATACTTAATAAGACTTATGGGTGAAGTTATATTATTTTTGGAGAATCTAATAGTCATTAATGAGAGAGAAAAGAGAAAATAGTAATTGGCTTAATTAACTAATCTAACTTTCTCAAAAGGCAAATCTAATTTTAAATTCGGATTCCTCACACTTTAATTACCAAACCCATGAATTGGTATAGCTCTACCCTCTTAATTAATTAAATGAACATGTAACTCTAATATATATATATATATATATATATATATATATATATATATATATGCCTATTGCATGAAAAAAGGAAACCCCCTTGACTCTTATTTAGTATGCCCTTTTATTTGTTTGACCATTGAATAGCAATTGCTTTCCCAATTGAATTGGTATTTAAAATCTTAATTACCATAGGCTTCAATAGTGGTATTTGATTAAACAAATTAATGTTTTCATAAACTAAACGTAATGCAACGTTGCGTTACTTCCTCTCCCTCCAACGTGACCTCACGTTTCACCCCTTCCAAAATGGGTAACGCCCAACGCAACAATCGTTGTCCCCCTTCCTCTCTGTATCATATTTATCTTCCCCCCTTCATTCCTTTTCTCCTCAAACACACAAATCCCTAGCCGCCCAACCTACCCTCACCTTGTGTCTAACCATGGAGAGAAACGCCAAATAGAGTTGAGGATCGTTGGGCAGCGTCGCCTCCTCCTCCTCTTCTTCCTCTCCCTGAAAGACGCCTGAAACTCGACGCCCAGCAACCCCGATGCTGCGTCGGCATCGTTAACACCTTCTCATCTGACCCTTGATGCCCAGTAGATCGCGATGCTGCGTCAACATCACTAACACCTGCCCAACAGATGCCTCGATGTTGCATTAACGTTACTACCACCTGCCCTTCTGACGCCCCGACGCTGTGACGCCCCAACGCCCTGACGCTGCGATGCCCCGACGCTATAACACCCCGAAACCCACAAGCAACGTCGTTCACAACCACTAGATCTGCAACACCATGACGTTTGCAAACACTTCCATTCAACCTGCCGATGGTGACTCATTGCATGCTGCTTCTTCCTGGGTCACATGATCATAGAGAATGTGATGATGTGATTGGGTCCCCATCTTGTTGTGAATCAACCAGACATGCAACCCCCATGGTAACCCTAGACATGTAAGTCTTCATTTCACTTTCAATAGTTTTGTTTTAGAAAAAAGATTATAAAGATGGGATAAGTATGGAGTAAGGATAATCTAGTTATTTAAAATAATAACATGAACTAGTCAATTATCTTACCTATCAACTTTGTTGTATGCAAATGTAAATATTGGATTGCATTAAATCAAACCTATAATGATACGCTAAAGTGGAGACTTGATATTAAATAGAAGATATTGTATAATACCCAGGTAGATTGATATCTGAAATGATTAATGAATCACCCTAATTGCTTATTGTATATTTACCAAACCCTAAGAATCATTAGTGGGTGTATCGTTGTTTTAATGTATCCTTTAGAAATCATATATATATATATATATATATATATATATATATATATATATATAAGTGCATTACATGATAATTAGAAATACATATGTATCTAGGGAACACTCTCATCTAAATTAATCCAAGGGAACTTGAAATATGTATAAGAATTCATCTAATGATATTGTCTTCTTAGGAATTAAATAGTAAAAAAAAGACAATAATGTGTAAAGGAATATACTTTTATAAACATATATCTAGATGACATGTTAGTTGGATCAAAGCATGTGTATATTAGTGAACCTAATAAATATTCATATGGAATATACTTACACCAATAAACATGGTAAGCATGATGTTAGGAATAATATGGACTCACATCATTAAACCTATATTGGAAGCATATATATTATTATCCACATATATATGAGTTACAAAAACTTATGTGACTAAATATTGGTAACTACAACTAAGATAGATATGTAAAGCATCACATATTATCTCAACAAAGATTAAAATCATAAACCCTAACATGACATTACATGATCGAGAATTGGGTAATAATAATATAAAAATATAATAAGAACCAATATGTTCACTTTGACTTGGCTAATATACATAATGTGTTTCTAGGATGAAAAGTTGACTTTGTGGACCAAAGTATACTATTCAAGTTAACCTTTATGTGTGAAAAAAGGTATGTGCATCTACCCCCTTCAGTTGGGAAATTGTTTATACCATACCTATGTTCCTTAATGAGGCTTAATTTGACCTAATCCATTATTCTTGAAACTTAATTTGTTTGTGCCTCAAAATCAGTTGTAGTATTATCTTGTTTGGGTTTTATACCCCACTGCCATGTTATATAAATCATTCGATTAATCTTGCCATAATTCTTTTGCTAGCATGTAGTTATATGTTCTATTTAATTGTAAAGTAGAGGTACTTATGTACAACCACCCACAGAGTGCATGTATAAAATCACCCTAGGGGAATGTTTATAATTCTCCCCATAATATTATAGGTCACTGGGAATGTCTTATTCTCCCCTCACCTAAGGTTAGAGGTCCAGTAGGTGCCTCAACCCTACTTAGTTAGGTAGACATATTAATTTACATGCAAATCCTTTAATTATATTTGTTATTGGAAAGTTTTCTTATTTTCTCATACTTTTGAGGTCTCATCTTTTGATGATTCCCTAGCCTATTTTACTTATTACATTTATCTTGTCACCTTTAGAATAGTTTTGTAACACATACATTTTCTTCCTTTTCCTCTTGCTGGGTGCTTTCCCAACCACCCAGATGTGGAGCAAGGTGATGGATAAGGCATGGAGATCTTAGCTTTGGCATGGACACAGCTGATGGATATGTTGCTTGGAGAAAAAAGTGGAGTACTCTAGACTTCCCTCTATCTTGATCCTAGTTGTGTATGATGTAACCCTAAAAGGGAGATTTTGATGTATTTTGTACAATCTTTTATGAAATTGAATATAGTCATAAAAAAATTTATTCCGCTGCTTTCCAAATGTGTTTTGTTTACCATATTTTAGTAAGGAGGTGATCTCACCTCTTTACAACATGGTATCAGAGCCCATGGTAGTCGGAATCTGGATATTTCAGTTTTGTCTCCCTAGTTAGAACCCTAGATTTGCATAGTTTCCCTTAAGTTAAATGTTTACCCTAGATTTGATCTGTGCTGATGATAGGTTGATTTAGGACCCTATAGTTTCACCTTAGAGTCTTGATGAATAAAACTCTAATATTCTCATAATTAAAATATGCATAACTTGATGTTGTTTAGGCTTGCCTTTAGGCAACTATTAGGGCATGAAGTTGAAGCAAGGGTGTCTAGAAAGGATCAGGGTTTCGGGGGCTGGAAATATTTTCCTCCGTGCCACTAGGTTGGTTTACGAGGACTCCCGTGCCTATATGATACTGAACTGGCCTGAGCTAATATGAATTGTCCAAAATAGTTTGCTTTTAGGCAATAGTGACCTTAGACTTCTATGTTGTATATCTTTGGGTATCCTAATAGTTTGACTTAAGTTTCACATGTATGTTGGTTTCTCCTAGAACCCTAATATGATAACCTTATGACTTATTTGAGGATGGATACCAAGATAGTTTCCTTGTGTCCCTTAGGACCACATGCTTTGATAGTTTATCCGTAGAACCTAGACCTTGGAGTTTGGGTGTTTGGGAAGATATCAGAGTGCGTAGTGGAAGCATGATGGATCTTGAGTATGGTTTAGTTAGACTCATCCTTTAACCCTAATGTAGTTTGGCTTGATGGGTCAAATCCTTTTAAAGTGTGGAGTATGGTTATTGGATGATGTTTGAGTGGTTATATTTTGTGGACGAAATCCTCTTTAGGGGGATGGAACCCTGTGATATCTTGAAATCTATCTATTCTATCTTTAAAAACCCTAACTCCCTAAATAGGAGGTTAGTATGCTTGGATCCTTGGTCTTGACCAAACATGTAATAATGGTAACCCTAACATGCTTGTTTACATATTAATGAACATGTAATGGTCATCTAATGAATAATTCATACGTTTAAACCCTAATAAATATCCAATACACAAAATATAGATATCAATGGTAATTGTCAATATGTAAGAGGTTGATCATGTCAAGAACCTATAAACCCTAATTATATGATGAGAATGGTAATTGTAACCTAATGCATGCTAAGTATGGATAAGTGAAAATAAGGGTCATGTTGACCTAAACCCTAACTTGCAATAATCTAACCCTAATCCATACATATTTAATGCCTTTCATGATACATTAATGATGTTAAGAGCCATAATCAGTTAACATACTTTGATACACATAAATGATATATATATATAATCATCTAATCACATATTAGTCAAGTCATCAATATAAAATGCAAGTTACCTTGTTATCTAATACACACGTGATTAGTCACTTAATGTGAATCAAGTCATTGATAAGTAATATGTCTCACCTTGATCATTAAAATACATGTAATGGATTCCATATGAATATGAAATGATTGAATCCACACATATGTGCAAAATTAATAATATAAATGAATAAATATAAGGAAATGATTAATGATGACATTAATGTGGGCAATGAATATAGTGTGACAATGTTTAATATGAATTAAGTAACTAATGTGACATTAATTGAAATAATTATATGCTTAACCATGAATTGAATAGAATGTCTTATTTCATGTAAAATAATTTGTTATAATTAATAAATGTAATATGAGGATAATGAAGTATAAATCCAAATTATTAAGGATAATGATCAAATATAATAATGAATGTGGAGATAATTGAGTAACCTCTAATTGTGCGTATTAATGAAATATAACCCCTTTTGGCAATAAAGTGTATATAGCATGTCGTAATTAATATAATGATGATAATGTGATATCATAAAGAGTATAATGTTAATGAGCCAAAAATGTAAATAATTTTAAATCTCCTAGAAGAATGTCATATAAGTGGAACCCTTAGTATTCCATGAGAACCCGACCTATGATTAGTTGACGTATGTGAAGTTTCTGAACCCTTAGGTGTAGTTAGAGTATAAGTTTTGGTGGAAGTTGTATGGTTGGAGGAACAACCTCAAGTTTTGTGATGTGAGGTTGCACACTCACCCTTCCCTAATTGCTAGTCATTTTGGGGACGAAATCCTCTTCAAGGGGTGGAATGCTGTAACATACTGAATTCTAGGCATTTTACCGTTTGGTCCTCTTTTCTTATCTTTTCCTTTCATTAAATCCTCTTTGGCTTTCCTGTTTAATTTGTGGAGAATATGATGGTCTAATGAACATTTGTTCACCTTTTCTCTCAATATTTGGGTTTATGCACAAAAACCTCAGTGAAAGCTTAGTAATGGGTTTAATATGTAAAATGTCCACTCAAGTGATAAAAAGAATAAATAAATTCATCCTAGAACTTTCTAGTGCTTTTTAGAATATGAAAAAGAAAGGAAATCCCGAAATATACATAAAGGAGATTATAAATATAATAATTGAAGATAATACGGGATATAATGGATAAAAGGAGATAATGAGGAATATATTGTCTCAAAATCATAAGTGGAAACCAATGAAGATAATTTGGATATCAACCTCATTTTCTTGATTTAAAAGAAACGTAAGGGCCAAGTATCACCTAATTTGGAAGATAAAAGCATATATTAAAGTCTTTATTAAAAGAAAATAGGAGATAAGCCAATAAGGTGAAATAAAATATCTCTCAAATTGGAAAACTAACTCCACCAATTGGATATGCTCCGATGCCTCCAAGTTGCAAGTTTTACTCTATAGAATCTACCTCCATGCAACATCGAACTCCTCCATATACCCCCATATGTCAATGGATGGAATAAGGAGATCCTAGCCTCCATCAAGACTCCATAGTCATGATTTCAAAAGAATTTAGACAAAGGAAGCCCTCCAACATTGAGCCACCATCATTCTTCACCTGCTTTGCCCACTATAAGCAAATCTAGTTTGCAAGGAAAGAGAGATTGATGACCCAACATTTCACCTTTGACAAACATCCATGAGTTGTTCTTGTTGCTGATTTTGACACCTTCACTCTAAAGTTTGAAGAACTACTCCCACACACTATGGGTGCAATCCATTCTTCTCCTATGATGATGACTTCTTCTTATCTTCTTTCCTCTATTGTACTTGTATTTTCTACCATGAGTGAGTAGACCTCTAGATAGGGCGTGAAGAGTAGCCTCACTACCCTATTTTGTTCTCCTTAGTATATCTACTATTATACAATATATGTTTTTAATCAATCATTTTTATACCTATATTCTTGCATGATCATCAAGTTTATATGTAAATCAAATCTCGGGTGTAGAGAATTTTGAACCTAAGATCTAGAATATCATTTGATTTGTGTGAAACCCTTGATGAGAATTTTAAATAGGTGCTTTTTTAGGAGAGAGATTCATGAACTTTAGGTAGTGTGATGGCGAGCTTAGAGTGGTATTTGTCTGGGTATTAATCCTAACACCTAAAAGGGGATTTTCCTGACCTCAACATATATATTTTCATGTTTAATATGTTGTAGTGAGATAGTGAATGATAGGTAGCTGTGGTGAAATCCATTCCACCCTAGTGTTCATGTCCATTGACAAATCTAGACTTCAATCCAACTACTTATCATTTATAATTATCATAATCAATAACTATTAGTCTTGTGATAAATAGTAATTCTCATATGGTTACGTTAGTTAGATTCTTCTTATATAAGTTGTCCTTTGGGCTCAATCATAAAGTATACTACAATATGATCCTTCTACTTGTGTGTGGTGATTATTGGATGTTGGTTAAAATAAAATCTAGAGATTTCACACCTAGTGAATTTTTTGGTGCAATATCATGCATGTCAGAACCCCATGTTCCCTTCCATAACCATTGACACCCCAAATAGTTTTTGTTCACATCAACAAGTTCCCCAGCCATCATCATTCACATTTTTTTTGGCACCCAACAACTGCAAGTTCCCCACCCACCAACCCTAAACAACATGTTGTCAACACAACACAAACATGCCCTTCACAACCCATTGCTGACCAACCTTGTTCCCAGCCACCATCCCTCCTTTACACAAGGTGCACGCATAATCGTCTTGCAATTTCACACCTTTTTCACTATCATCCCAACTTAATCCATGTTCACTCGCACATCGCAACTTCTATCTTAGTCATCTGCTCAGCCATCAACCAAACCAACACCCCTTATGTACTTTTGATGCATATAATTCTTTCACTTTATTCACAATACATATCATCATGTACTACCTCCTGTAAGCCTCTGACAAGCCCCCCATGAGGCAACCTTCCAGATCAAGAATCACTTCGCACAACTTGCTATCAAGCAAAACTACACATCCCATTAGATGCACTTAAGATTTTTTAGATCTACACATTGGATCTAAAAATCAAGAAGTGCTAATGCAATCACAGTGGATGCTTCCTTCTAGCTTCTTCTTCCTCTCTGACTGCAAAAAATCCCTCTGCGCCAACTTCCAACAACGACCACAATGTGTGCTTATCTAGACTTGTGTTAGTGCCAAGTCGACTACTAGTTCCCAGCTACCCTTCATCACAAGACTATACTCCCATCACAATTGTCAAATACCCTCTCTAAATTCTCATATTCAGGTTCAGTCTCAATGCCAATTTGTATGTTTCAAGGTACCCAAAATTTGCAAAATTCCTTCTGACTAGGGGTTGAGATACACTTCCACAACAATGAGATAATCCACCAATGCACACCATGGTGCGCAATGAAGATTACCAAGACAATTTTTTTTGAGGACTACCTAGCTGGCCATGATGAGTGGTTTGACCAGTTAGAGGCATTGACGCAACATATGCATGTCTTGCTTAATCATATGTAGAACGTCCTCCACCACCATAGGAAGTCCTCCTTGCTAAGAACACCTACTTAAGATTGATTTTTTGGAATTCCATGGCAGTGGAAATCCTAAAATTTTCTATGAGTGGGTCCATAATCAAAATCATTCTTTGATTGGCACGAACTAGGAGAAAATCACATGATCTAGTATGCAGAAGCCAAGCTTCAGGGAAGGTCCCCTCACATGGAAATCAATATGGTATTTACCTACTCTTATGGTAATAATTCCTACCTCTACATCGATTAAAACTATCCCATTAAAAAGAAATGATCGTCTAAAAGTCATTGGGCATGTCATATATTCCACAATATCTATAATGACTATATCACAGGGAATAAAAATTCTTCCAACACAAATGAGAATGCCCTCTACTAACCCAATATGCTTCATGAAGGAATGATCCGCTAGATGAATACACATTCCAGTCTTGACCATGCTGGTGAGGCCTAGTTTTTGCATAAGGTTCAAAGGCATTTAACTTATGCTAGCACCCAAATCTGCTAATCCTTTCCTCTCTTCATTGTCTCCCACATTGAATGGGTTAGTAAAGGCTCCAAGGTTCTTCTGCTTAGTCAGCATTGTCGCTTCCATGAAGGCACTAGACATCTTGTATAGCCTAACATTTTTGACTTCATCTCCACACCTTCCCTTTATAATAAGATCCTTGAGGAACTTTGCATAAGTCGACATCTCTTCGATGGCATCGAGGAAAGGGATGTCTAGGGGCAGTTTTTTCATGACTTCTAGGAGCTTTTCATACCTCTTTTTTAAATGATATTTTATTATCTTGTATAGAAAAGGTATCCTTAGAGCATAAGGGTCCCTATTGTCTAGGTCCTCTTCAGCCACATCAAGCTTCTTATCCTTCATTGACTTCTTTCCCTTACCTTTTTCCTTTATTGTAACCTTCTTCACAATGACCTCAACTCAGGTTCTTCCTCTATTATGTCAGGTTTAGGTAGGGACTCAGTGAAATGAATATTTCCTTGAGTAGTCTTATTTATTTACTCTTTTAGAAATTTGCCTAATCTGAGTGTAGCCATTTGTGCAGTCTCATTCATCAATGGAATCTTCCCTTGCAGGTTCTTGATCAACTCAAACAGTTGTGCTAGTTGTTGATCAATCATTTTGTTGTGGGCTTGCATATCAACCATCTATATAGTGACGCCCCATGTCAGGGATTGCGTCATATTAAGTAGACTGGTATCATTGATGGCACTTTGGTTCTATTGTTCATTTATAGTAGCTTGTCTTTTTGTGAAGGCAAATATTTCAAACATCAAATCTTGTTGAGTAGATATCCGATTTTGACCTTTTCTTATTCCCCCATAGTTTTGGTTTTGTCCCTGAGAATTGTTTCTATTCTACAGATAGCTCATTTTTCATATTAAATAGACTGGTATCATTGATGGAACTTTGGCTCAGTTGTTCATTTATAGTAGCTTGTCTTTTTGTGAAGGCATACATTTCAAACATCAAATCTTATTGAGTAGATATCCGGTTTTGACCTTTTCTTGTTCCCCCATAGTTTTGCTTTTATCCTTGAGAATTGTTTTTATTCTATAGATAGCTCATATTTCAATTGAATCTAGAGGGTCTACCTCCTCTACCAAACCCATGTGGTCTGTTACATGGGTTGTTTAGAGTGTTTGAAAGTTGAGCATTCTCAGCTGCATCTTTGTTCCCATAAGAGAGCCCAAGATGACATGGTCTCTTGAAACTAGCATATGAGACATTTTTCTCAATGTCATCTTCTTAGTTGTCTTGCTCTCCATGGGTATAGATGTAATTGTCCATTTGTGCCTTCCTTCTCTGCATGTAATACACTTCATCACCATTTTAGCTTTGTTCTTCCCTTTGTTCTCCAAATGTTTCACCTGAAAAATGTCAATAGCGATCTTCTACATTTGAGCAGTTAGAGCTTCAAGGGCCTACAATTAAGTTGTTTTCCCTTCAATGGATACCTTGTTTGTTGGCCCTCTCATAGTCTAGGCCAGCTTATAGTGCAGCCATGCTATCAAATATCTTCATAGTTTTCTTCAAGTTTTTACCCCAACAATCACTACATGCAACCACATTTAATGAAGTCCTTTCCACATAGGTGAGACCATTATAGAAAGTGGTTACCATGACTCCTTTGTCATAATTGTGATGACAATAGTCCCTTTGATATTCTTAGAATTGCTCCCATGCCTCATACATGTTCTCACTTGGATTTGTCTGAAGTTCTTATGTCTGTTTTGAAGTGTTTTCTCCACTGGATACACTAGTACACATACCATATCTATCGTCAATTAAAATATCCCTCTAACAACGATTTTGTACCAACACCTAAATGGGTGACACTACAGTTAAGTGGCTACAACTTTGGTTTTTTGGGGATGCGTAAACTGATGACTTAGATCCAACCTCAGTTGCTATGATTAAAAATACTGACACAGTTAAGCATCTGCATCGTTGACTTCGATGCAACAACTGACGTTGTATCGCCATACCAGGTCATACTTTTAACTGATAAAGGTTTATGTGGTGTCCGTTTTTAAATAAATCGACGTTGTGTACATCTATATCGTCAATTTTTTAATGTCCAAATGGATAATACAATCCAGCTGTGTCGTTAGTTCCACAGTGAGACTAATGTCGTAAGCCAGTCGGTAACATTATCGAGTTGTCCATCAAAATAGTTTTAGTATAGCCTTATAACATTGGTATTAATATCAAAACTGACGATTAAAACCTACAATGTCAGTTTTTTGATAACAACCGTCAACACATTTACATTTTTTTAATATCAAGTCAGCATTCCGACTGTTCAACAGAATGTGGAACATGTAGTTCATTTGAACTACATGTTTCATCCAATGTTCAGCTTAACAACATGCCAACACACCTACAAAACATGCAATAACAAATACAAAATCCACCCAGATACAAGATCCATTCTCCAATTCCGTTCTCATTGTTGACTCTAGGTCAATGTTGACTCTAGGTCTAAATTGACCAAACCCTTGTTTTGATGATGACTAAACCATTCTGAATAATTGTGTCTAATGCTTCTACTTGAGTGATTTCAGATTAGGTATAGACAAACTCCAAATGCCCTAACTTGCACATCTTAACTTGGAGAAAAGACAAGTCAAAATCAATGCAAGTGCACTTTTGTGGAATATGATGTAAATCCATTAGAATCGTGTTGTATATCACTTATAATTATTATATGACTTGTAATTAAGCTTAGAAAAAATCAAGAGCACTTAAACCAAATATTTGAGCACTTTAATGACATTTTCCAAAATTCATTACAGGTTGTTCATCAGTCGAGTTACAAATTTGACCGATCCTTAATGGATTTTGAGAATGACTTTGAATCAGTAAAGTTGTAAATTCACAAAACTCAAATGATCCCTGCACTGCGAAAAATCAATTTAATTGATTGGTCGAGTTTCATCCATGATAAACTCAACCGATGGATCAAATTGGATTTGTCATATAGTGCAATCGATTGAGTTACCTTTATTAAAACTCGATCGATCAGATTGTACAAAAAAGTGCAAAAAAGTATTTCTAGTCGTTGGAATGTTGCAAAACTTGAAAAAAATATCCATTGCATTATCCCAAATGACTAATATTCCTCCTTAAGTGTTCCAAAGGTTTATAAACATCCTCAACTATAAATATGACCCCTTGGGATTTATCCCTTGGTTAGCCAAGCACTATGAAGGTCCCTATTATATACTTGAGTGCATCCTACAGCCTCCTCTCTCTCTAAGCTTAGTCACTTGCTACATCCATTAGAATGAGTAGGAGATTTGAAAGAAAGCTAGTACTACATGTATATTTTATGAGCCTCTCACTTCCACCACCTCCCAATCTCTCATTCAACCATGAAGATGAAGGTTCTCTCTCTTGGCTAAGAGAGGTGAAGAAGAACAAGGGAAGGAGTCCCTTGGTGAAGAAGAAGGCATGGTCGAAGACTAGGAAGAAGAGTGGGTAAGCCCTTAGTGAAGGTAGAAGACTCCTTGCTCAAGTGGGTAAGTCCTTAGTGAAATATTCTCCTTTGCGAAGGTGAAGTCAAAGGCTGAAGATCCAAGAAGAGTGGGGATTTCCTTCAAGGCCAAAGACTTATGCAAGAATCGGTAAGACCTTGGTGAAGCCAGAACACTCCTTACAAAGTGGGTAAGTCCTTGGGTAGGTTGAAGACTCTTGGCTTGGATAGGTAAGTCCTTTGGAAGGTCATGTATTGTATGTCTTATGATGAATATAAGAGCAATGGTTAAGAAATCCTAGAGGTTGACCTCTCTAGATAGTGGACTGACATAATTCTAGTTTGAAGTATAGAACCATTCTACATCGTTTGTTAATTGGTGCATGTTCAATCTCTCTCATCCTTGCTATGTATGTTTAGTTGCACATCAAATTTCCTAATTAGCAACCTTATCTTGTGATATCTCTCGAAGGTCTAATGAATTTTGTTTAAGTGCATTTTAGTTTCATTCACCCCCTCTAGAGAAAATCACCCATCCTAGAACCCAACACTCATGACATGTACTTATACAATTCACATTGTTTCCCTTCATGTTCACATTTATTTACACACGTGTATGTATACATCATTCACATATGCACCAATTCTATACTCACTACATGTAGATGTGCAATTCTCATTCTATTTGTTCATTTTCACATTCATTCACACACATGTAAATATTCACCATTCACATATACACCAATAATTCACTCACAACAAATTTAAAGTTGCAAGAAGTCATAAGCACCACATTTATATAGAAATAATGATATCAAAGTTTAGAAACTCATATTTTATCCCAATCAAATTCAAAATTTACTTCCTTAACAAAGGTGTGTGCCCATTATTTTTGTAGCAAAGAGAATGACATTATTAAAGAGTTTTCTTTGATATTATCAAAATAGACTATTTACTTATGATGATCAAAACTAGATATATATATTGCATTTTGTTTGCAGTGGATGTCTACTACCCCCTGTTTGACAATCAAGTTCATATAACACATCATGTAGTATTCGTATGTCCAACCATTTTCTTGTACACGACACTATAAATTTACCACCATACAAAACGTTAATAAATAAAAGTAAGCATAGTTGGCATAAATATGCATTGAAGTAAAAAAAAAATTACCTCAACATTCTTCCAACTTAACACTTTATTTTTCTTATCCACCTTTCCTTCAACCTTTTTGAATTCTTTTATGCCCCTATAATTAATGTAACACATTGAATTGCATTAGTAAATAATCATATAATTAATGATGCTGACATTAATATATGTTAACGGATATAAAATTTACTCATGTGAATAATGTCTTTCTCATTTTGTATCCCCCACTGTCTACTTTATCACCCTTAGGATTAAGATAATATACAATTAGCATCTTGAGGACAATTACCAACAACAACCAATGATTATTACTGAGTGAAAAGAAGGCAAAAAAAAAGAAAACTCAAAATCCATAATGAAATGTATTTTTTAAGTAAAAATTATAAACAAAATAATTGAAACTTACTCAACATCGAAAGGATCTATAATCACATTCTTTCCCATATTATCAAAATATTCAAATGCGGTAAAGCAATATTCAGTAACAGAGATCGGGTCTTTATGTACATGGCTAATCAATGATGGAACTAGAAATGCCATATGGGTAGTGTGAACTTTGTACACACCCGATATAAGTAGATCCAAAATTAATATTGTGTATGTATTGATATATAAGAAAATAGATCAACATATATAAAAAGTAGTATTTAGCTATAAGATCTTACCATATCCAAAGTTCTACCACATATCTATTCAACCAACCATAAGTAAACATCTCTACAACATCTTACAAAAACATACTAGTATCAGGAGCTTGACCTGCAACGTCCTCCTTTATATGGACCATCATAGGTGACCCTTCTTCAAAGTCACCTAGCCATACCGCCAACCCCTGTAATTAGGACCTAGAGAGTCAAATAGGTCCTGTACAAGCCAACCATGTAATCGAATATCTTGAGAAGGAAATGAAGGATGAACTGTAGGGGGTTTCTTAGGTTCTATGTCATATATATATATATATATATATATATATATATATATATATATATATATATATATATATATATATATATATATATATATATATATAGAGAGAGAGAGAGAGAGAGAGAGAGAGAGAGAGAGTTACAACCCCAATTTTTTGGGATCATTTGGTGAGAAATATGATTTCTCATAATAAAGATAAATTAACAAATAATGATGTCTTTTGATTGAATGCATGAATTTCGTTTAAAATAGCCCTGTTGTTTTATTTGTGGGCTTTATTGGCTATTGGGCCCAATAACAAGGAAGAGACAAAGGAAATTCAATTATTAAGATAATAATTAATAAATGGAGAAAAGAAAGATGTAGAAACCTCTAGAAGGCAAAAGAATGTGATCCAAAGATGGATTTCATGCCTCTTGGGTTCCTTGGGTCCCAAGGAGTCCAAAATTACAAAGATAAAGTAATAAGAAAAGAAAATATTAATTAAGTATTTCTTTATTAAGAAATAAATTAAAAACAATGATGAAAGGTGGAAAATAAGTGAAAAGAGGTATAATAGAGTTATCCTTGGTGTAATTTCGTATCCCAAGGATTCCTAATGTTAAAAGGAACTCCATAAGGAAAATAGAAGCGAGATGAAGAGAAATTAAAAAGAATAAGGAAATAAGTAAGATAATGAGAAAATTGATAAAAGATAAATAAAAGGCTAAGGGATATTCCCAAGATAGGATTTCGAGCCATTAAGGTTCCTTGAGGTACAAGGAACTCATAATAATGATTTAAATGCAAAGGAAAGAGAAAATAGATGAGAAATATACATAACTTAGTAATAACTTGCAACTAAAGAAAGGGATCTGATTTCTTTATATAATGGGTCCAAATTCGGCATAATGAAATATTAAGTTATTACTAAGCTTCCCTCAAAATTTGGGATCAAACGTATAAGTGGTTTGAGAGATACGATTTTTGGACGTTTTCCTAATGTGTAGAGGAAAATATTAATGTCACGTTTATTTTTCTCTAATAAATTGATCAGGCGCACCACACAACAGCCGTGGGATTAAAATCCTAGGGCTCCTGAGTTATCTTCTACCTCAGGTAGGACTTGGAACAATTGGAGTTTGATCTGACCTAGATTCTCAGGTGATATAGCCGATGGGTGGTTTTGGAAACTCTCCCAACAATTTGGGGAGAAGATTCCGGACCCGATCATACCAGGTATCCCGACTTGAGGTGGACTAGGGAATATTTCCCAAAAAGCTTGGTATCGATCCCCCTGACCCAGATCTATATAAGGGGGTGTACATGCCTCCCTTTAACAAGTAACCTCACCCTTGGGACTCTGGCGGAGTCCGCAGCCCGATCCCTGATTCAATTCGTGCGCCAAGTCGTGCGCTACCCTTCCCTTGCCATGGCGTCTTGGCCGATGAACCACCTGGCCGTTCCGTCAATTCCGGCAAGCTCTATCAGAGCTGAGACTACCGACGAGTCTGGTGGCCCATGGCGAAGGAGGAGGAAGCATCGCCTGTTGCTAAGGAAGCCATGATTTCAAAGTCAACGATGGAGTTGACCGCCGGGCAACGCTGCGTCATAAGCAGAGGAGCACGAGGAGGAAGAAGAAGAGAAAGGAGGGAATGACCTCATTGACCCTGACGGTTGTGAAGGAAGGTGAGGGCTTTTCTGTCTTTGTTTTACTTTGATCGCAAATAAAGTCGAGAACCATTGGATTTCACGTGGTCCATGGGACCACAGATCGGATGGCCATCGTTTTTCCTAAAAGGATAACAAAATAACCCAAGTTAATGTCTTTCTTGCAAATATCATAACCTTTGATAGGAAGCTCGGATGAATAAAGTTAAAATATGAAAGTTGCTTATAAAAATACGAGGAACACATTAAAATTGGTTTGAGAACCTGAATCTGTTCATATTTGGAAAAGTGTGTTAATCTAATGAAAAGTGCTTATGTATTAGATTAAGAAACCCTAATTGAGCATATTGGTTAAGTTCATGTTGCTTAGTTGATGAAATTGAGTAATAGTAACCTGTTGAAACATTAATGGTGAACTTGAACCTGATCTAAATGATTTCTTGCATGATTTAGGGTTTTTCACCAATTATGAATGATTAAGCACTTAGAAACCCTAATTTAGGGTAAATAAGGATAAGATCATATTTAATTCGAAAAATATGATATATGTTGTTAAATGATGGTTCTAAGATATTTTGAATATAAAAAGTTCCTAATTTGTGGATAAATAACCTTAATATAGAAATTAGGGTTTTTGAATGAATAAAGGTAGAATTAATGATAAATAACGATCATATGTGTATTAGAGCATAATGAACTACAAATTGATGATAACAGATCAGAATGACTTTGTTATAGATTAAAAAAAAGGATAAAATGATAGCTTAAATGTAAAGAGGCTTGATGAGCTTATTTAATGATTAATTATGCCTTTAATCCGAAACTGAGGATTAGATGTTAACATAATTAGGGTTTGTGATCAATTGCATTAAATTAGGGTTTAAAATAGTAAAAGATGAAGGGAAACCCTAATTGCAATGGAAACTATAAAAGTGGACTAGAAACCCTAGGAAGCAAGCTAGATTTAATAGATCTTGATGACATGAGTAATAAAAGGAAATTGTATAAATGTTTCAGGATTGAATTGTGCTTGCTTAATTTACTCTGGATTACTTGATTGTTTGGACTGAATCTGCATTCAAAATAGCTTGATAGGTATGTGGTTAATTATGAATAACCGCCTTAGTTTCTGGAGGATTTTCCAGATGGTTAATCACATTGAATGCAAATTATCAGTTTGGATGTTCATACTTGCAAACTATAAAGTCACTATGATTATCACATTAATAATAGAAGTATGGATTCTCGCACTTACATGCCACCCTGATGGATGATGCCAAAGGTCAGGACCAAATGGGTAGACCAATGGACACCTTGAGTGGTGACCCCAGGAACCAAGCTTGGGAATGAGAAGGTGGCCTATGATATTGCATGACTAGTGGGAACCATGAGTGGTGACCCCCAGGCACCAAGCTTAGGATTGAGAAGGTGGCCTTAAGTCATTGGCAAAGGAAACCCTAAGGTGGGTATGCTAGGGTTAGGGAAAAAGTGGTGGAGAATGTCATACTGAAAAGTGTAAATTGGCTTGTTAATTAATTTGATTGTGATTATTAAATTGTTAGCCATATTTGCAAGATTTTGGTTGTTCCCACATACCAGTATATTTCGATATACTGACTGACGTTTTGTTTGTCGGCGTTTTAGGAACAAAAATTGAAAGAACAAACAGTAAAGTGACACATTGTGGAAATAAGAATTAAAGTGCAAGGAGGATTAGATAGAATAATTCAAGCTCTATATAGATAGATTTCCAAAGTTTTCAATGGTAAGCAAAGTTTTAATTTTATACCAAATTCCAGTTAGTTAGTATAATTTCATAATTATTATTGATTATTTGTTGAACCTTTGATCCTGTTAATTGAATAACGGCTCTGACCTTCGGGTCTCCCTTAATTGGGGGTTACCGGGAGGCGGGGTCATTACAATTGGTATCAGAGCATAGGTTCCTCACTTAATCTTTAATATTTATTAAATTTTACAAATTCCATATAACCAAGGGAGTTATTAGAGGATTGTCTGAAAGATTGAGGTGTCTAGAAAATGATCACGTCCGGGGGCTGGCAATATTTTCCTACGCACCGCTAGTCGGAATACGAGGACTCCCAGATTGTGTGACTTCCTAGACGATGTCTTAGGATATGACTCGAAATAAGATACCTTTAGGACTCTCTCATCTTGTTCATCCCTTCTCAACTCAAAATTCTATTAAGGACCTTAAGGATTAGAGTTTCCTCTCTCTTCGCCTCACCCTCTTGAGATATGGGTAAGGTTGGTAAGGATTAAGGAATCCTCCACCAAATTAATAAAAATCATGTAAATAAGATGTCATGGACATAAGCTTAATAGAGTAAGCGTAAAGGAATAGATACATGCTTAGGTCGTATTGCCCTCAGGAGAGGCCCGAGGATAGACCTCCGTGGCAGGAGGATGAGTAGAGAGAGTTAGTCTTGGAGGTAGAGACCTCCATTAAAAGTAGAGACCTAGCACATCCTTTGAGGATGATGTTAACGCTAACCCTAAGTGAAGGTTAGAGAGAGAGATGGCAAAATGTGATTAGACTAGGTGTTTGGATAAACATACCTTGGATGCCATGTGAGCATGAGAAGTTGATGAATGAGTATCTTTAGCAACCCAACCCTAGGAAGGGTCGTGTGGGTTTGAGCGAAGGATACCTCCTTCATGTATGAGGTTAGAGAAGAACCTATAGAAACCTTATGGGTTGTTGCAAGTAGGATATATCTTGCACCCAGAGTAAATCAGTAGTTCGAGCAGTAAGTTTAAACCGAGGCCAGAAGGACGGGATGGATGGCTATGGATAATCATAAGCAAACATAAGTTTGAGCATAGGCTTCACCCACGTAGAGGTATGCCTGTGAGCTTGATCCTTCATGGAAAGAGGACCTCTAGTAGGATGGCTGGATGTGGAGTTAGCTCTAGAGAGGGAAAGTAGGACCCAAGAAGCTTAAATTTTGGAGACATGAGGAATAGTGGGGAGTCGAGGATGACGTGACCTAAGTGGATGATAGTGGTTGTCTTATGCTTGACCCCTGGAGGCTGATGATATCTTAGTAGCCTTTAGAGGAACCAAACCCTTGAGAGAGGATGATTCTTCTGGTACTTATATGCCTATGGTATAAGTATTACCTGCTGAGATGAGACGAAGAGTGCCTTAGACCCTGAGGAGGTTTAAGTAACCAGTTGTGAGGCATTATATCTAGTTGGTTGTCCTTGAGGAGGACTAAACTCTGAGGTGTTTCTTATATAAAAAGATCATGGGAGTACATGACATACCTTGGACATGTTTGATTCGTGGTTAAGAGATTGAGCATGCAGTTGGACACCCGAAGGTGAACCTAGGGTTCCTAGGCCTAAGAGGGGAAGCAGTGTACCCAATGCTCATGATGAGATTTGAGTCTCGAGCATGGTACTCCTCATGTGTAAAAGTAAAAGAAACCCCATAAGTTAAGGGTATGTTTGATGAACCCCTCACAACTAAGTTGATCTAATGTTGAGGAAAGAGAACGAGTGTGACCTAGCATGGTTTAGTAGGTGGTCCGCTTGTGCCTTAGTAGCTGCTGGGTTAAGCATGCTCATATGGATGTAAACCCTAGACATAAGGACATTTGTTGTCAAGAGTTGTAGTTTCCTCCCATCCTGGGAGAGGGACCCTTTGGTAAGGTGTGTACCAGTTTTGTTGGTTTTGAGGTAACCTAAAGAAGTCTCATAGGATCTTGAGAAGCTAAATGAAAAGTACATGGTATGAGAATGAACCTGTAGACCCATAGATAACCATCTCTGAGTGCATGTGGATGTGTTACCATGGAGGTAACCGGTATGGGGCCTGACCAAGGTAGGCAGGTTGCCATGACCCCTATGAAGGGATAAAAGTCAGTCGAGAATGCAGAAAGAGATGATGAAGGCTTGGGTAAGGTTCTAAGTTGGAAATGTACTGTAATAGAATCCTAAGTCTGTCATAGGGCCAGGTAGGGATAAGACCGATGGAAGAAGGAATTGCCTAATTCCCTAGTTTCACATGACCATAGGGTCGGGAGGTAACAACTATCATTGTCTGAGGGCCATGGGTTAGGAGATTGATCACCTTCAAGAACTCATGGGACCCAAAGGGCAAATGAGTAGGGCACTCTCTGGATGCATAAGGGAAACAGGATGAACCCAAAAGTGCCGACACCCTTTATCCCTAGAGGAGATGACCAAGGATTGTGTGGTGACCCGAGAAGGTTCTAGATCAGTTTTCCATGGAAGTAATTTTTAATATCGTGATGTTTGTAGAGACATATGTGGCACGTTTCAACTTAGATTTGAAAGTGTACTGGCAAGGTGGGTTGTACCATCTCTACTCTTAGAACATGAAGAACTCTATATATGGACTGCAGCCAAATGCTTATTTCCTCTTGTTGTGGGAGTGAGAGATAGGACAGTACGCATGCCATACACCAAGGATAAAAGATGATGTGAGTTGGAATGTTGCTACAAGGTATGAGGATAGAGATGATAACATACCCTTATGGAGCAAATGATACATGGATGGTTTACAAACACTAAGAGTATTAAGGAGATCATCTTGTGAGGATGTGATACCATGAGCTATCTGGAATTTGCAAGATATGCAAGGTTGAGTTTGACCACCATGAAAAGGAGCTCAGAGTTTCTTGATGAAGACAAACTTAGAGATGAGATGATAAGTAGAATACATGGAGGTGTATGTCTTCAACATTACCTAACACTTAAGGACAAGAAGTGGTAATGAATGCTCTAGTTGAGATATGGCTGCCTAGTTTAGCTGGAAGCTAGACGAGGTTGAGGTTGTTTAGGCTAACCTTAAGAGGAGGAAAAGAGATAAGTTTGGCTAACACCCAGATGTATCAATAGTGGTTAATCAAGTAAATGATTGCTTGGTTAGCCAGCCTAGTACATGATATGATGAAAGGATGGTTGTAGAACCTCAGATGTACTTCTTTGGAAAGGAAAGTGATGAAACCCTGATGAGAGTGGTTTAGGGTTTCCGAGGTATCAAGCTTCAGGAATCATGACATACAGGAGATCATGGTTTTAAGATCACCGAACACCGTGATACTACAAAGATAGTAAGTGATAGTAGTACTTGGGATGATTAATATGGAGTTGCATGTGACAGGTGACCATGCAAGCCAGGGGTGAAGGACGAACACCAGTAACCCAGTGCTTTGACATAGAGGATAAAGAGTCCTCGAGAGGGAATGAGAGTTCACCACTATGGATGTTGTGGTAAGTCTTCCCTTGAACAAGAAAGATCAAGATGCATCTGGGTTATGGTAGATCACCTTACCTAGATAACATGTTAAAGAAAGAGTACTTTCAAGGGACAGATCCAGTTGAACTACTTATAAGAGTGAGATGGTTCAACTACACCATGATGCGAGTTTAAAAGTTCTTGAGTAGGACCTAAAGGTTCACTTCCATGAGGTAAAAGTGGATACATGAAGAACTCGATGATACTACAGTTTATCACCCCATACTAATGGTTAGTATGATCCCAACTAGAGGGTCTGATGAGAGCATGTGTGCTCATTTAGGGTGATACATGGAGACAGTTGTTAAGATGTGATGTTAACCACCATAGCCTTTATCAGGATGCAAGAAGTTTTAGTGAGAGGTTGTGTCGGTCACCGCTTCATTAAGATGATGTTGGTGAAGGAGGCCTCACGAAGGTCAGAAAAGAACCACAATGTGTGCAGATGAAGTCACTTTTATCGTGCAATGGCTGAGAGAGAGAGCCTAGAGACGACATGAGTGGTGAGCTGATGCAAAGCAGACTGACATGCAGTTCACTGTAGGAAAATATGTGATGTGAAAATCTGACCCCTCTAGGCTACAACTGAGGAAGTTGAGTCCCCAATATATTGGTCCATTTGAGATAGATTGGTGGAGATGGTTGTGTTTAGCCTTGTCCCTCAGGATAACATGTTGTGAAATGTGTTCCATGAGTCCGATCTAGAGCACTATGTGAGGTACCCAAGCCATGTGTCGAGCCTTGAACCTACTCAGCTTTTGAGAGGTTGAAATGTCCCGAGTCACCTATGAGGGTATGATATACCAAGGTAAGAAAGAACTCAGATGGAAGAATATGAGATGACGGAGGTTCTTGGGAAGCACCATGGGAAGGGTGAAGCCAATGTGAGCCCTGATGGACATAAGAAAGGCTTATCCTGAATTGTTTGTTTGCTTGATGGAATTTTGAGGACAAAATTCTTATAAGAGGGGAAGGATGTTACAACCCCAATTTTTTGGGATCATTTGGTGAGAAATATGATTTCTCATAAGAAAGATAAATTAACAAATAATGATGTCTTTTGATTGAATGCATGAATTTCGTTTAAAATAGCCCTGTTGTTTTATTTGTGGGGTTTATTGGCTATTGGGCCCAATAACAAGGAAGAGACAAAGGAAATTCAATTATTAAGATAATAATTAATAAATGGAGAAAAGAAAGATGTAGAAACCTCTAGAAGGCAAAAGAATGTGATCCAAAGATGGATTTCGTGCCTCTTGGGTTCCTTTGGTCCCAAGGAGTCCAAAATTACAAAGATAAAGTAATAAGAAAAGAAAAGATTAATTAAGTATTTCTTTCTTAAGAAATAAATTGAAAACAACGATGAAAGGTGGAAAATAAGTGAAAAGAGGTATAATGGAGTTATCCTTGGTGTAATTTCATATCCCAAGGATTCCTAATGTTAAAAGGAACTCCATAAGGAAAACAGAAGAGAGATAAAGAGAAATCATTAAAAAGAATAAGGAAATAAGTAAGATAATGAGAAAATGGATAAAAGATAAATAAAAGGCTAAGGGATATTCCCAAGATGGGATTTCGAGCCATTAAGGTTCCTTGAGGTACAAGGAACTCAAAATAATGATTTAAAGGCAAAGGAAAGAGAAAATAGATGAGAAATATACATAACTTAGTAATAACTTGAAACTAAAGAAAGGGATCTGATTTCTTTAGATAATGGGTCCAAATTTGGCATAATGAAATATTAAGTTATTACTAAGCTTCCCTCAAAAATTTGGGATCAAACATGTAAGCATATTGAGAGAGACGATTTTTGGAAGTTTTCCTAATGTGTAGAGGAAAATATTAATGTCACATTTATTTTTCTCTAATAAATTGATCAGGCGCACCACACAGCAGCCGTGGGATTAAAATCCAAGGGCTCCTGAGTTATCTTCTACCTCAGGTAGGACTTGGAACAATCTGAGTTTGATCTGACCTGGATTCTCAGGTGATATAGCCGATGGGTGGTTTTGGAAACTCTCCCAACGATTTGGGGAGAAGATTCCGAACCCGATCATACCAGGTATCCCGACCTGAGGTGGACTAGGGAATATTTCCCAAAAAGCTTGGTATCGATCCCCCTGACCCAGATCTATATAAGGGGGTACATGCCTCCCTTTAACATGTAACCTCACCCTTGGGACTCTGGTGGAGTCCGCAACCCGATCCCTGATTCAATTTGTGCGCCAAGTCGTGCACTACCCTTCCCTTGCCATGGCGTCTTAGCCGATGAACCACCTGGCCATTCCATCGATTCCGGCCAGCTCTAGCAGAGCTGAGACCACTGACGAGTCTGGTGGCCCATGGCGAAGGAGGAGGAAGCATCGCCTGTTGCTGAGGAAGCCACAATTTCATAGTCAACGATGGAGTTGACCGCCGGGCAACGCTGCGTCGCAAGCAGAGGAGCACGAGGAGGAAGAAGAAGATAAAGGGGGAAATGACCTCATTGCCCCTGACGGTTGTGAAGGAAGGTGAGGGCTTTTATGTCTTTGTTTTATTTTGATTGCAAAGAAAGGCGAGAACCATTGGATTTCGCGTGGTCCATGGGACCACATATCGGATGGCCATCGTTTTTCCTAAAAGGATAACAAAATAACCCAAGTTAATGTCTTTCTTGCAAAAATCATAACCTTTGATAGGAAGCTCGGATGAATAAAGTTAAAATATGAAAGTTGCTTATAAAAATACGAGGAACACATTAAAATTGGTCTGAGAACCTGAATCTGTTCATATTTAGAAAAGTGTGTTAATCTAATGAAAAGTGCTTATGTATTAGATTAAGAAACCCTAATTGAGCATATTGGTTAAGTTCATGTTGCTTAGTTGATGAAATTGAGTAGTAGTAACCTGTTGAAACATTAATGGTGAACTTGAACCTGATCTAAATGATTTCTTGCATGATTTAGGGTTTTTCACCAATTATGAATGATTAAGCACTTAGAAACCCTAATTTAGGGTAAAAGAGGATAGAATCATATTTAATTCGAAAAATATGATAATATGTTGTTAAATGATGGTTCTAAGAAATTTTGAATATAAAATGTTCCTAATTTGTGGATAAATAACCTTAATATAGAAATTAGGGTTTTTGAATGAATAAAGGTAGAATTAATGATAAATAACGATCATATGTGTATTAGAGCATAATGAACTACAAATTGATGATAACCGATCATAATGACTTTGTTATAGATTAAAAAAAAAGGATAAAATGATAGCTTAAATGTAAAAGAGGCTTAATGAGCTTATTTAATGATTAGTTATGCCTTTAATCCAAAACTGAGGATTTGATGTTAAAATAATTAGGGTTTGTGATCAATTGCATTAAATTAGGGTTTAAAATAGTAAAAGATAAAGGGAAACCCTAATTGCAATGGAAACTATAAAAGTGGACTAGAAACCCTAAGAAGCAAGCTTGATTTAATAGATCTTGATGACATGAGTAATAAAAGGAAATTGTATAAATGTTTCAGGATTGAATTGTGCTTTCTTAATTTACTCTGGATTACTTGATTATTTGGACTGAATCTGCATTCAAAATAGCTTGACAGGTATGTGGTTAATTATGAATAACCGCCTTAGTTTCTCGAGGATTTTCTGGATGGTTAATCACATTGAATGCAAATTATCAATTTGGATGTTCATACTTGCAAACTATAAAGTCACTATGATTATCACATTAATAATAGAAGTATGGATTCTCACACTTACATGCCAGCCTGATGGATGATGCCAAAGGTCAGGCCTAGATGAGTAGACCAATGGACACCCTGAGTGGTGACCCCAGGCACCAAGCTCGGGAATGAGAAGGTGGCCTATGATATTGCATGACTAGTGGGCACCATGAGTGGTGACCCCTAGGCACCAAGCTTAGGATTGAGAAGGTGGCCTTAAGTCATTGGCAAAGGAAACCCTAAGGTGGGTATGCCAGGGTTAGGGCAAACGCGGTGGAGAATGTCATACTGAAAAGTGTAAATTGGCTTGTTAATTAATTTGATTGTGATTATTAAATTGTTAGCCATATTTGCAAGATTTTGGTTGTTCCCACATACCAGTATATTTTGATATACTGACCGACGTTTTGTTTGTCGGTGTTTTAGGAACAACAATTGAAAGAACAAATAGTAAAGTGACACATTGTGGAAATAAGAAATAAAGTGCAAGGAGGATTAGATAGAATAATTCAAGCTCTGGATATATAGATTTCCAAAGTTTTCAAAGGTAAGCAAAGTTTTAATTTTATACCAAATTCCAGTTAGTTAGTAGAATTTCATAATAATTATTGATTATTTGTTGAACCTTTGATCCTATTAATTGAATAACGGCTCTAACCTACGAGTCTCCCTTAATTGGGGGTTACTGGGAGGCGGGGTCGTTACAGAAAGAGAGTGAGAGAGTCAGGCTAGAATACACTCGAGTGTACAGATCACACAAATACACTCAAGTGTGTTTGCATATCAGGACTATTTTTCACAAAATGTAAACCATTAATCTTCACCATCATACTATAACTAGGCTACATACAAATTTTGAGCCCATTTGGATGAGTGTAAGTTACTCATCCAAGGGAAACAAAATCGACGTGTGAAACTAATTTGGAATGTATAATTTTTGTGGTATGTATAACATGACCTATAAATGTCCAAATGTGCTCAAATGTTACGTATGAGCTATTCACAACATGTTTAAGAAGATCAACGGATTAGATTTTTGAAAAAAATATTGCATCATGAAAAACTATTTGAGTGTATTCTACTCCGAATACACTCAAGTGTATTCTAGCCTGACTCTCTCTCTCTCTCTCTATATATATGTATTTATGTATATATATGTATGTATATATGGATGCTCATTCATTGCCCGTGGGGTAGCCTGGATTTTTGGTATACTAAAAAAGTAAAACCGGGCAGAATACACAACAAATATATATGTAATTGTATATTTGTTATAGCTGTTACAAATGTAACTTTTTGTGCATGAAAAGTAATAGTTTGCAAGGTAAAGTAACCCTCTATGCGTGTAAAGTAAGAAACTCCAAAAAAGTAGCCAAAAGAGGGGGCAGATAGCTACCCGCGTGGGCATTGAATATGGGCCATATATATTCATATATATATTCTCATATCAATATACATATACAAACACAATGTAAATTTTGCTTACATCGATATAGACAAACCCCACTTTGGGCCACACAACTACACATCTTTCTGCATCACCTATCATCTCATGGTCAGGGTGTCCATATATCAGTGCAGTTTGTTTCCAAGCATCATAGACAAGTCTTGGCATCATGTGAACCACATCAGCAGACATTGGAGCACCATGAATAATGTCACCTGGAAGGCGTGGGTAAGCCACACCAAATACAATGATATATCTTTCTAGTAAAGGACGTCATGGTCTCAACCCCTATACAATTTATATGTAGTGTTATATATACCTAAACTCAAACATATTATACAAATTATTCTAAACGACTACTATATCACAAAAAAAAAACTTACAACAGACGTGCTAGCTGGTGGGTCTGTGGGATTACTCCCAACCACCTCTGTCATAGGGGGGGTCCACCTCACATGAAGAGTGGGGCACATCATGTACTATATGAGGAGCTAAATGAGAAGCATGATGTTGTCTCATTGCTTCCTCTAATTCCCTTTACAACCATCTCTTGTACCTTCTCTTATGAGAATCCTCCTTTCTGGATAGATTTGTGCTTATGCTCTGATGGCCCAAAGAAGGCTCTTACACTGACACCAGTGCCAATAAACCTAACACTCCTAAGATACTTTGGATTACCTAGAGAAACAGCCAATTCATCGCTTGTGCCCTCATGAATAAGCTTGCATTCTTTCCTTTCCTTGTAGAGCTCCCGCTAATAATGATCAATAGTAATTCATAAGAAAAATATAATAATCAAGTTCAAGGATGAACATGCACTCTAAGAGTTGAATTTTACCATTTTTACAACCACCTCTAGGGTTGCGGGGTTGGGTATTTCTCCATATTGGGTTTTCCTTGTAGGTATTCACTCCTTATGGCGAGGTAGAGGTGCACAAGTAGTAGAGGACTCAATAGCCCCAAGAATAGGCTGTTGGCAAGAAGATGCCTCCAGTCTCATTTGGCAAATCCTTGCATAGCCACCTTGACCCAACTTATGGTTGTACACACTCTTTGCACACATTTCTTTTTTAGAATCTCTCAAAGCCTAGTTTATCCAAAACATATATTAAATACATAATACAATGAATCCAGAAGAATGTATTCTAAATGAGGAGGCTTAACACCTTAAATTTATTGGTTTTTCTTGAAGCAACAAACATGTCCCTGAACTTCATGTCAAGATACTTCAATTTATCAGTGGTTGACTTCTTCTTCTTCTTCTTCTTCTTTTCATCGATTATGTATTCTCTTGTCACATTTGTCCTTTAATTCCTTAGTACCCTCCCATACAGTGCAACACCTTTTTACGATGTAGTTTTTCATCAAGGTCAAATATACTTTGCAAATATTCTTGCACTGAATGGAATATTCTTAAAAATAGAATAGAAATATCTTTAAAAATGAAAATATCTCACACATCAGTCCTTCCATATGCAGTCTTTCTTGCCTTGATCAACTTTATGCCAAGATTCTACTATTATATCCATTTTTCTATGAGTAAGAACCCCTAGATATTGCACAATAGAACTCTGATTCTTCCCAATAGGATTTCCTTGATCATCAAACTCAACGACTAGCTTCAGTCCTTTACCCCTTTACTCTACTAACTTATTTATCATGGTGATGCCTCTTTGACATGCAAACTCATGATTCTCCTCAATAAGCTCAACAAGTTCCTCAGTGCACACATCCTCACCATGCTAAAATTGACAAGAAACACATGTAACTCATAAAAATGTAACTTATAAATAAGATAGGCATTGTAAAATGCACATCTACGTAATAAATCAATACAACTCACACTAGTGTCATCCTTATGGTGCCCATCATCATGGTGCTCATCCTCACAATAATTATCCTCATGATCATCATGCTCACGATCAAACACCATCTGAAACATGTCAAAAATAGTCAAACAATGAAACATAATGGATAAAAAATGCACATCACTACAAAAGATGGTCTTTAACTACAAAAAAATTTGTGGCAAAAGACCCAAAATTTGTAGCTAAGAGATTTAGATACATTTATCTTTACGTTTAGAATATGAAACTAATATTGTCGGTATGTATGTCTTGAGAGCCAATCATATGATGATTGGATTGGGATACATTAAGATTGATTTGATAAATTTCAAAGGAAAGCTTCCAATTTATTCTGGTTCAATTAGTTATGAGATAATGATAGAACACAATGAATGTCAAGAGAATGACAATACTCAATGATGTATGTCTTCAGGTTGAGGACATGAAGAATGATATCATACAGATGCTAAGAGATTGTACATTCTTATTTTATCCTTAGTCGAATGTCATTGTGGAAGGTTGATAGACAACAATGACACATCAAGACTAGAGTGTGTGTTGGTTGATGACAGAGTCTCATTATTCATGATATTTGATATCAAACCAAGCACATTGATACATGTTAGAGAATAGTGTATCAGACAGACCCACCATGAGAGTGACACATGGAACCATGACATGGTAGTCACAGTCAACTCTCACAATGATGGTGGTGATTGTGATTCTTAGACCTGAAATCACTACACTCATCACATGTCATTGGGTACACTTTGACAACATCAAACGCGGTCCTAAAATATGGATTGTTATAAAGGTTATGATTGGGTAACTTTGAGACATGGGGTTTTGATTGCGAGTGATAGATATGGGATTTGTCCCTCCCGAGGGAGTATGATATCCACGACCACTTGATAAGTAAGACTGAGAAAGGAATGAACATGCACGTGTGAGTCAATATGTGATATTTATGGCACACATATCTTAGATAGTCTGCTTTGGATCAAGGAACATGAATGAATGTTGAAAGGATGACAACTCTATGCCTTGAGTTCATTCAGGATATCAGAGACAAAGGAATTATACATTCACTGGAACACTAATCACAGACTATAGGATTGAAAGTTGTTCTCCAACTTTTCTTTTCACCTGGGTAGCACTGATGTGTGACTACGCACCGCTCTTTGCTTGTGATGTCATAAGTTGGTTATGGACATTCACTGCCAACGTGAAATGGGACCTATAGGGTCACACACAAAGGATTTACCTGGAAGAGGAGTTTATCCATGAATGATATTTGGATTTATTACTAAAGGTGTTTAGGTACTCAATCAAACATTCAATCAATTGAATTGATTTAGAATCATCAAGTTCAAGTGTTGAACCAACTGATTTGAGTGTCAGATTGATTGAGAACTGCATTGACTATGTTATGCACAATCTGGACCACCAACCAACTGATTCACTGGGTGAACCAATCGGGTCATGGCCAGTGAGATGACCGGTTCACTCTGGTGAACCGATCAGTTCATGAGTCCAAAATGAGCAGTGTTGGGTTGTCTCGATTTGTGAGAAAAGTTTTCCGTTTCACTTGTACAATTCGATTGGGACAAGAATTGATCTTAGTATTAATTAGAAACGAACAACGAAAGTCAATTGGAGGCAAGTCTAGGAAGTGAACTGACCGATTCACTAAGTGAACAACTGACTCACACTCCCAATCGACCGGTTCATTTGTGAAATGATCGGTTCGGCTGCCACAGTGTAATCAGTTCATGGAAATTTCAGACCCTTCTACTCCCACTTTAGTCCCGCATTGCCGGGGGCTGAGAACCCTGACCCTGACCTCTCCTATATATAGAGGGGTACTGGAGGCTTCTCAGATAACACAACTCTGAACATCAGTTGCTCTGCAAAGTTGTCCTCTCTGGTTGTGGTAACCGAGAGAACCCAAACAAGTTCTACCCATCTAAAGAGGAACAACAAGGGAAAGACAACTGCAGGATAACAACTGATTGTGGGAGAGTGTGTCAGTGACTAGTACGCCGACAAAAGGGGATGACTCCTTCTAGTGTCTTGTGGGACAGGACATCTAGAATTCTCAGTGGTCCGTGTGGACTATCTATAGAGGCATGAGGTTTCCGCTGCTCAGGAGGACGACAATCAACCATAGTATGGGTCAGGACTAGGAGCTGCACATACGCCGTCGAAGACTGGTGGGTGAAGACTGCACTTGTTGTGAGGCATTGTCGCTGAGCAAGCCTTAGGACCAGGTATGACTCACCAAAACCATCCTTACTATTATGGTTTTGTGGTGAGATTTTTTTTAATATTTTTGCTACCTTCTTCCTCCCCTAAAACCCAATAGTGGTATCAGAGCCACGTCAACATACTATGTTTTAGGATTAATCGATATGATCAATTTTTGGTTTTACCTTCTTTTATTTATTACATACAATGCAAATATTTAAAGGACTGATCTAAATATCTGATTAATGCCACATGATCCCAAACTAATATATACATATATGATATGGTATATATATACAATCGATATGCATCACTCAAAATGATTTTGATGGTGGATGTGTAGCGTGGTTATAGCCTATAAACCCCTATGCATGCTTGGTTGGTTGTGGTTGTTTGCTCTCAGTCTGCACACCAAGCCCTCTTCTTCTTTTCCTGATGTAACTCAAGATAACTCAAGCCTTCTCTTCTACCTTTTCTCCCCCTGAATGTAACTTGGGGTTTTCCAAAGTAATATGTAATATAGGATAGTTTATTTCCTGTTACGTCGAAGATTGGTGGGTGCCCAGACGAGTGGCTGGAGGTGTGAGACAATCAGATGGAGGTGACAACCGATTGGATGGTGGACCGAGATGACCGAATGATGGTGCAGCTGGTGGCCTGACGAGGAGCGAGATGACCTGATGAACTGACCGTTTGGAGGAGCCAGACGATCGGTTAGAGACAACCAATCGACCGACCAGGAGGCAAGCCGATCAGTCATGTGATGAGCTAATCAAACCCAGAACAGCCTAAGCACAAGATCTTCATCAACAACAGGTTGCATGTGATGTAGACCTAGATGACCGTAATTCCTTATGGCTCAAGGAATTACATTAGGATGGCCATAATCATCGCTTTATCATTATTGCATGTTTTCATTGTGGGATATAGAATGTATATGATATGTACTATGTATGTGGTGATTAGATACATATATGCATATATAAGCATATTAAAATCCCTCAATATAATATTAAGTCTTAGATACTTTCCATAAGTGGCACATATAAAAAGCTTGATCGACAAGCGTAGGAATCCCAAGGGTGGTGCACTATCTATCTCATGGAAGTGTGATGGTAGTTGTGTGGGCCCGCCAAGCGGGGTGCACTTCTATCGTGTTGGATTTTGGGTCGGGCTTAACTAAGTGATCTTAATGGGATTAAGCACTTAGAGGCATGGAGATGTTTATGGCAAAGAGTTGCGCATGTCATCTATCTAAGAGTTGCATATGATACAATTGGTAAGTGTTACCTACCTTAATAATAGATTATGGACGCTGGTGTTGGCCGGGTAATAACTTAATTGTTTTGGATCTTGACTCACTAGAAGGTTGTATGCTGCAATCTTCCAAATTGATGGTGAGGGCTATCAATTTGATCAAAATAGTGGGAGCGATAATAATTAAAGGTCTAATTATATCGTCAAAATTTTCAAATCAATCAAAATAAGTCAAAATAATTTTGGACTAAAATTGCATATTTCCTTTTTGTAGAACAAATGGCTGTCAACAATAATCACTTTTTGTTGCGATCAGTCCTTGAGAAGGACAAAATAAATGGGAATAATTTCTACAACTGGTTTAGGATGTTGAGAAGTGTTCTCACTCAAGAGTGAAAGCTCTATGTCCTAAATAAACCAGAACCAGATGAACTCACTCCCACCACACCAAAGGCTGAAAGGGATGCTTACTGGAAGAAAAATGAGGATGCCATTGATGTGGAGTGCTTGATGTTGTGTTCTCTAAACTATGAGTTGCAGAGACAACATGTGAGATATGATGTCTCCAAGGAACCATCCTAGTATGTCATGACAGAAGGAGATCCATAAGGTCCTCACACACTCAACATGATTGGATATGTGGAGAACCTAACAAGACTGAGATTCCCTATGAGCCAAGAGTTGGATACTGATGTGATACTATGATCATTGCTAGAATCTTATAGTCAGTTTATGATGAACTACAACATGAACAACTTTGACAAGCCATTGATAGAGTTGTTGGGCACGTTGAGGATAGCCCAGGCATATATGAAGAAAGACAAACCCAAATCTGTGATGTTGATCAGCAGAAAGAAGGGTTAGTCTAAAGGCAAGGGCAAGGGCAAAGCAAAGAAGGGTTCTGATGCTAGCCAGTAGCCCAAGTCATCTTCATCTCTCAAGGCTAAAGGAGGGGTGAACGATGGAGGCAAATGTCACCATTGTCAAGAGCCAGGACATTGATGGAAATCTCCACCTCAGGTATCTTGAAATAAACCTGAAAATCTTCTTTATCTGAGGTATATGATACCAAGATATGGATCTGACATATATGATATGCAAGATTTGAAAAGAAGTGATGGACTTTATGAAAGGACCAAGAAGGAGAACTCATCATTGGAGCAAGTGTTGCTGCCATAGATAGGAGTACCTTTTAGTTTATTTCAACCCAAAGGGCATGTAATAGAGTTATGAACTACTATTTCATTTTTCCAATAAATAGAAACACTTTATTTTTGCATCTTGTAGTGACAAGGATGTCTATCAATAAAGTTGATATTTCAATTTAAAGATATGATCTTTTGTGGCAATGCCCTATTTATCTCGTGGTACTTGGTATGCATAAGATAAAATGATACCTAAAAGTTATTGATGACTCAAACAATTAATTAGCATTATCATGAGAAATTCATTTCTAGCTTCCATGTTGATGGATAGGCCAGACTCTTTTGGTTGTGAACCATTAAGAGATATGAATGTCTTGGGCATGATAACAAGTCAATCTTCACTAGATGTAGTGGGAGAATTACTATTCTATTAGGTATAATACATATCGATGTATATACATGCCTATTGGAATAAATGCTAATGCTTCAGATGGTGTTTAGTGAAATACCAATATGAATATCTTGAAGTGCTCAAGAATATCATAAATGAAGTACAAACTTGGTAAAAGTCTTAACTCTTTGATGTGATCAAATGAATGGGATACTTAAATCAAATGTTTGAGGACCTTGTGAGTAATTATGACAGTATATCATAAAGAACTCATGATTAAGGCATATTGTCTAAATCAAAGAAGGAATCATACTCTAAAGAGTCAGAGCATGATCATCAAATAACTAACCTTCTAAATTCTTCTAAAGAACATGCTTACACTAAGTAAAGGAGATTAAGAATCACAAGTATTGTGGGTTCTCAAAATTCCTTATGTAATAGATACACCTCATATATCTAGGTGATGAATTGGTCATATGATGAGATAATAAGCTAGATGATGTTGAGGAACCAGATTTTGAGTTATGGTTTAAGGCCCTAAGATTCAAAATGACTTCCATGTGAACCAATTAAGGTATGACCTTATCGTACTCTTGATTGGGATAAAACCCATAAGTGCAATTGAGTCTTAAGAGTTAAGACTGACATGGATGACATTCAGAGAAAGGATCATGCTTGATGTTAGAACTTGAAAGACTATGAAATTTGGCATACGGATATTAAAACTGCATTCTTGGAAAGAATAAGATAAGGCTGTGTACGTGATACAACCTGAAGGGTTTTATGAATCTAATAATGCAAATGCAGTCTATTAGTTACAAGAGATTAATAAATGTGATTGATTAAGTGCAAGCAACTCAAAGCTGAAGTCTTTACTTTGATTTTATAGTCAAAAGGTTTGACTGATATATCAAAATAAAGAAGGGATCTGTGATGACAAAGATTTAGTGGGAGTGCATTCACATTCCACATGATGATGAGGAATGAAATGTTCTGAAATGGAAACTGGTGTGGAAATACCTTCTTTAAGGGAAGACAGAGAAATGTCCTATGTGATAGGAATAGAGATCTGTAGAGATAGTTCTAAAAAACCTCTTAACCTGGTAAAGAGAGAGATTACATTGGCAATCTATACTAAAGGGTTCAATATGCACAGATTCAGTGAGAGAAAACTTGTCCATGTTACATGGAGTTAGTATCTCAGATGCAAAGTGTCCCAAATTCTTACAAAGAATAGGAACACATAGATAGATATGGATATATCATGTATGTAATCATTCCATTATCTTGTATGTATTAGACATGACAAGTAAATATGCATTCATCATCTTGTATGTATTGGACATGACAATATGTTATGCTCATCTTGTTAACTCGTGTGACGAGTGGATGTCTGTCTACTTCCAGTGAGAATCACTGTAATACCATGAAGAATTTGTTTGGTACTTATGAAGTACTAGTTCTATGGTAATATAAGGAAGAGTTGGGTGTAAAGAGTTACACAGATGCAAGCTTCCTAAATGACAGAAAATGACCACAAAATATAAATATAAAAGTGAATATGAGTTGATATATGGAAACGTTCCGACTTAAAAGCCGTTTAATTATAAAAGGGAATGTCGAGTATGCCTGTGTTATGAACAACAAAGGATACTATATGGATCTAGAAGTTCATAGAGATGAACTTATAGATATTCCAACCATTGATGACAGGTAGTAATACCGAGTCAAACAATGGCGCTAAGCGTTAGGCAAGGAATATCAGATCGTATATTACGACAACTCCATCTCATATGATATGTCGTAAAGCGAAGAGATGTGAAACATGCAATATACCAACTAAAGCAAAGTGTTGCTAACTCACTGCATTAGCACTGGAGCAGCAGAAACATGTGGGACATGTTTGGAGATCACTAAGAATATGATTCAAAGGTGATTGGCTCACAATGCAAGTGGGAGTCTATTGGTATGTATGCCCTGAGAGCCAATTATATGATGATTGGATTGGGATATATTAAGATTGATTTGATAACTATCAAAGGCAAGATTCCAATTTATTCTGGTTCAATCAGTTATGAGATAATGATAGAACATAGTGAACATCTAGAGAATGATAGTACTCAATGACGTATGTCTTCAGGTTGAGGACTTGAAGAATGAGATCATACAGATGCTAAGAGTTTGTACATTCTTGTTTTGTCCCTATTCAGATGTCATTGTAGAAGGTTGATAGACAATGACACAGAAAGACTAGAGTATGTGTTGGTTGATGACAGAGTCTCATTAGTCATGATATGTGATATCAAACCAAAAACATAGATACATGTTAGAGAATAGTGTATCGGACAGACCCACCATGAGAGTGACACATGGAACCATGACATGGTAGTCACAGTTAGCTCTCACAATGATGGTGGTGATTGTGATTCTTAGACATAAAATCACTGCACTCATCACATGTCATTGGGTACACTTTGACATCATCAAATGCAGTCTTGAAATATGAATTGTTATAAAGGTGATGATTGGGTGACTTTGACACATGGGGTTTTGACTGCAAGTGATAGATATGGGATTTGTCCCTCCTGAGGGAGTATGATGTCCATGGCCACTTAATAAGCGAGACTGAGAAAGGCATGTACATGCACATGTGAGTCAATATGTGATATTGATGGCACACATATCTCAGATAGTCTGCTTTGAATCAAGGAACATGAATGAACGTTAAAAGGATGACAACTCCATGCCTTGAGTTCATTCAGGATATCAGAGACAAATGAATTATACATTCACTGGAACATCAATCATAGACTGTAGGATTGAAAGTTGTTCTCCAACTTTCCTTTTCACTTAGGTAGCACTGATGTGCGACTAGGCACTGCTCTTTTCTTGTGATGTCATAAGATATTTATGGACATTCACTGCCAAAGTGAAATGGGACCTATAGGGTCACACATAAAGGATTTACCTGGAAGAGGAGTTTATCCATGTATGGTGTTTAGATTGATTACTAAAGGTGTTTAGGTACTCAATCAAACATTCAATCAATTGACTTGACTCAGAATCATCAAGTTTAAGTGTTGAACCAATTGATTTGAGTGTCGGATTGATTGAGAACTACATTGACTATGTTTTGCACAATCTGGACCACCAACCGACCAGTTCTCTGGGTGAACCGATCGGCTCATGGCTAGTGAGATGATCGGTTCACTTTGGTGAACTGATCGGTTCATGTGTCCAAATGAGTAGTGTTGGGTTGTCCCATTTTGTGAGAAAAGTTTTCCATTTCACTTGTACAATTCAATTGGGACAAGAATTGATCTTAGTATTAATTAGAAACAAAGAAGGAAAGTCAATATAATTGGAGGCAAGTCTGGGAAGCGAATGGGCCAGTTCACTAAGTAAACTAACTGACTCACACTCCCAACCGACCGGTTCATTTGCGAAATGACCGATTCGGCTTCCGTAGTGCAATCAGTTCATGGAAATTCCAGACCCTTCTACTCCCACTTTAGTCCCGCATTGCCCGGGGCTGAGAACCCTGACCCTGACCCCTCCTATATATAGAGGGGTACTAGGGGCTTCTCAGATAGTACAACTCAGAATATCAGTTGCTCTACAAAGTTGTCCTCTCTGGTTGTGGTAACCGAGAGAGCCCAAGCAAGCTCTACCCATCCAGGGAGGAGCAACGAGGGAAAACAACTATAGGATAAAAACTGGTTGTGGGAGAGTGTGTCGGTGACTAGTACACTAACAGAAGGGGACGACTCCTAGTGTCCTGTGGGATAGGACAACTAGAGTTTTCGGTGGCCCATGTGGACTATCTATAGAGGCAGGAGGTTTCTGCCGCTCAGGAGGACGATGATCAACCGCAATCCAAATCAGGACCATGAGCTGCATAGACGCCGTCTAAGACAAGTGGGTGAAGATCGCACTTATTGCGAGGCATTGTCGCTGAGCAAGCCTCATGACCAGGTATGACTCACTAAAACCATCCTTCCTATTTCATAGTCGTTGATGCGATCTGTGGTTATGGTTTTGTGGTGAGAGATTTTTTATTTATTTCCGCTGCCTCCTTCCTCACCTAAAACCCAACAAATAACCCGTATAGCTA
Source organism: Alisma plantago-aquatica (assembly GCA_963693085.1). Taxonomy (NCBI): domain Eukaryota; kingdom Viridiplantae; phylum Streptophyta; class Magnoliopsida; order Alismatales; family Alismataceae; genus Alisma; species Alisma plantago-aquatica. Next base: position 527,943,020 of record OY856414.1, on the reverse strand, counting down.
ATTGTTTTTGCTAAATCTTTTAAAACTATAGTTATATATCATCTAACTACAAATGCATATGTAACCATAATTGTAGGTAAAAGTCCTCCTTACACATTAAAATGTAGTTGAAATTGTAGTTAATATATGACTACAATTGTATTTGTAGCTATTATATGTAGGGGAAATGCCATTTGTTACAATCATATATCTAGTTCATGTGTAGCAAAAATTTAGCACTTACTACAGTTATAATCATAGTTAGTGTGTAGTGAGAGACATCATGTACTACACATGCGTGCATATGTAGTTATATTATGTATTCAACCATTAAATTATCAATATAAAGTATTTTTTAGAAAGAAGATAAAATCAATATTGATCAAGATCAAATTGTGGTTGTGATGTCAATAATTATACTTTATTTACATTGAAAGATGAGTACACATGGGGAGACATAAGCCTTTCCCCAATTTTGCAACATGGAAAGAAGATATATGTATACAATGACTCCCATGAGAATACAAGTTTACATCACTCTCAAAGTTCCATCCCATGTTGTACCCTATCTCTCAAAACATTTTCAAGTAGCTTGAAATCAAAATCATCATGCAGTTGTCATTTGGATCGGGAACCGTAGGATCAGGTTCAAATTTCATATCATCAGACCGAATTACCACTGAAGCAATACGCAAAGATAAAACAACTTTAACCTGGAGAACAAATATATTAGGCCATCTAAAGGTAGATAACATTGATTACATGTATCCATATATCTTTACAATCAAAAGATAGGAAGCTAAAAAGTTTCGATGACCCAAGACACATAAGTAAACATAGTAAGTTCACCTGCAAGAATCAGCAAATTCAACATTAGGCAAAATGAGTATACAGTCTGTACAATACAAAGAATAGATAAATACAAAAAAGAGTATATGATGCATTCTGCATATATACCTCATCAATCTTACACCAACTTGTTCACCTCTACACAAACGTGTACCGTTATTCACCCATACCCAAACATATTCCTCGCTGAGCATCTCCAGCTCCATGAAAATGTCATGTGAAAGGGACTTGACATTGAGATCCATGTCCTAGAAGCTCACGTAAGGTACAGGTCCATAAATCATGAATGAATACTTCCCTTCTTAGGACAAAGGAGGGAATAAAATTAGAACCTGACCGTAAGTCAAATAGGAAAAAATGCTTATGTACCTGAGTGATTGGCTTCAACATTTTTATATTTTTAGGGAACTATGCATTAGTGACAAGGACAGTAGAAATTGGGGATACATGACATGTTCACCAACAAGAGATAAAGCACAATGTCTTGAAGAGGCGGGGAAACTGAAGGGAGAGGTAGCATAGTTGACTCTCTAAGGTTTATTGTTGATGACTGATCCTTCTTTAGGTTGTTGTCTTTGGATAGACTCTTGACTCCACATTTAAATTTTAAAATTGACGTCAATTTTTTTCTTCTAATATAAGATATGTACTGAACAGAGATGTTATGCCATCCATTCATCTACATGTCAGCACATCGTAACATGTTCAAAGTATGCTCACAAGAACCAAAACTAGGAGATATACATGATATAATCACAATATGAGAGTCTCCAATAAAAGAGTCTCTCAATACCTCAATAAGTTTACTCCCGCGAAAAGGAATATGAACTTGGTCATTGTCGAGAGCACATCTAATATTTGGTTTGATAGTAATCATGCCAATTCAAGTGAGGTCTAAGTTTGCAATAGACATAATTAAACTAGTGAACCCGATTGATGCCAAAAGGTTTATTTATTTAACTTGCTTATACCATTGTGTATCTACACATTAATTCATTGATATTATCACTACAAAGCATAGTGACAAATTAGGAAGGTTGTATCTAGGAGTTTAGTAGTTCATACCAATAACCAGGATGCTAGACTTCTCCATGCATTGGTGAAGATGATGAACCCAATATCAGAATCATAGAGCACCAACATCTTCATGACATTCTTGAGAAGCACCATGGTGGCTATTTGAGCTCATTACATGGAATAATTGCTACCTGAGTCGACGGCAAAAACGTTTTACATATTACCCCATAAATATATTGACGGAGGGATGATCTACATGGGCACGTGGAAAGAAAAAATATTGAACCTATCAAAGATTACCAAAAGAAAATATATTGTGCAAGAAACATTAGTACATCTGGCCCAACACCAATGCAGTAAAAATTAAAGCAACCTTGATTCAAAATAGAGCATGCACTATTCTTATTATATACAGGGGTAACCTTGGCACACCTAATGGTGTAGGCTTCACAAGAATATGGACCTCCCACAAGATCTAGCACATGCGTCAATGCATGTGGTTACCCAACTATCACAACATGTTGAAAGAAGAAGCCCTTACAGCCTATTGATGGCCTAGAACGCCTTGAAGCTAGCTCAGGTGGCCTTTTGAAGGTAGTTTGAAAAAACAATTACAATGACACCTACAAAGAAAGCCAAACCATTTTTGGTGTCCAAAGCTCTCATGTTTTCATATATGCTACCTATGTAAAATTTACAATGAGGATCCATAAAGTCTTTTATCGGAGAAATAAACCTGACAAAATGAAAATAAAAGCAATCGGCAATTGACAACTGAATTGATTTATAGGGTAAGAAAACCCAAAAAAAAGGACAACACATTCAATTAGCCAGACCTAGCAAGGCTACTCGACTACAACAAATGAGAAATCAGTTCAACAGATAGAAATCTGCATAACAAATAGTTTGCATGAATATAGCAACAAGAACCCATATACTAAACCCTTCAACTATAATGAATAACATGATAATCTATCCAACTCAAACTCTATGCAGTGGTCCATTCTGATCTCTTTCTTCAATTCCTTCTGCACTTAGAACATGTGTATCAACCTGAAATGAGAAATAGATAAAGAAATTTTAGAGAATTGGAAAATAAAAAGAACTATTAATCCATGAGGTAACTCGAAGTCAATATGTCATGTACACCCAATTTTTGTTTATTGCTCACCTAGATAACATTTAGGAGAATTATACCTTGCACATCTAGGTTCCAATGAGCACTCAGTATTAACACATACTTCCCTTCAATATTATGATACAAAGTATAGTTGTGTCTATAAACGAGGGGGGTTACCATGTAGAATTGGTCACTTTTTGTAGAAGTAAAACACCACCATGTTTTCTAACTTGAAAGTCCCAAGAAATTTATAACTTTCAAGCTTTTAGAACTGGTGCACCATTTACATTCTTTGAACATACAAAATATTGTAGGAAATAAAGAAGAAGATAGAGGAAGTTCATTTAGAGATGAGGAGCTCCAAAAAATTTCCTATCAGAATAGACCTCAGGACCAAGAAGTCAAGCACTATAATACACAATTGTTCAACAAACCAGAGATCATTCTAGTTGTCTAGCATGGCAGTGGAGTAGTTCTAGTCTAATAAACCTGTAATAACCTCAATTTGTGGCCTTTTACCCTTCTTTTTGACACCAAGAGCTTCATAGAACAAGACTTGAGTTTGTTGCAGCTCACATACCTTCATTTCATGTTGTATTATAATATATCCTCTTTCAATAGTTTGTGTTCCTTTATTTCCTATATGTTCAGTCTAATAAAGTTCCAAGAGAAATCAAAAGTTCTACTTTGTCCTTCAAATTCATCTGGTATCCATTGAAAGAAAAGAAGGCAGGAGTAGCACATCATCTTACCCAGAGCAAGCCTAATGCCATGTCGTGTTTCAATTTCACTACATATCCTGTAAAGTAAAGAACTAGGAAGTAACATGTACCTTGGATAGAATGGTCTCTCAGAGTAAAACCAACCATGTCTGTAATAATATATAAAATATCAAGAATGTCTTAGCAAAAGGATGATGAATTAATTCAACCACCATTTCTCTATTATTATCTTCTAAACAAGGAGGCTCATAAATTTTTTCTACAAAAATTAAAGGCATCATCAAACTACTTACTATGTTCCAATGGCATAAACTTAAAATACAAGAAACCTGATCAATACAAGGACTCACTATTTATGATTAACTAAGTTTTCCTTCTGTAACAAAATGCAATAAAATCATTCAATATATTCTCCTTTCTCTAAATAAATAAGATTTAATAGACTTATACTAGAGAGGAGAAGAACTGGATATGTGGGATCGAGGAGTGAGCTGGAAGATCTGGGTAACCATGGAATAAATGTTGGCTTGTGAAGGAGCATGAGAATGGAATGAATGGTCCCTCAATCTAGTACATTTCAAGTATGTGATAAGTATGAGAGGCTGATGTCCTTGACTTCTTTTCTTAGTATTGGCTTCAACTTGTGGGTTTCATGCTCAATGTTGATACGTTGTTTGTCCTTCTCCCTTTTCAAATTTATAACATTTGAAAGTAAATGTCTATATTTTCAGATTTATAACCATTGCAGTGGATCAACACATGATTATATATTATCAAAGTGAACATACATGGAGAAATGTGGACTTACAAATGCTATTCAAGTCAAGAAGAACTAGAATGTACCCTGAGCAGAATAAGTCATGATATCATCCAACAAAAAATACAAGGAAAGAGTCACATCTATCAATCTTGCATACAACAAGTTTTTAGAGCAATATCCCTAAGGTAAATTTAGAAGTTGTTATCAACACGTGTGATGTTGTTTCTCAATCAAGTATTTTGCAAATGATAAACCTCATGTTGTAGAACTATTCCAATAGCATCAAGCTGAAAAAATAGACAGAATAGATTAAAATGCTTGGCCATATGTCTTGTTGAGTCAAGCCCATATGAGTATGGTATATGACCAATGAATGAATTTGCTTGCAATTTTCAAACAAAACAAGATATTGTCCTGTTCTTGTATGGGTAATAATAAAGCTCAAGTAGAATTTGAAAAGAACAAGTCAAAAAGTTTGTGTGAAAGGGGGGTTTCTACTGAAGATGAATGGAGAATGCACACCTTGCTTGTACAATGCTTAATGAATGACATACATTGGTTTTTTTGTAGATATCACCATGGAGTCTATTGTTGTTTCATACTATTTTTCTCACTAAGAATGTCCTATCAAATTTGTAAAAAAACTTGGCAAAGTTCCAAGTGTGTATTAGAAATTCAGATTCATAAACCTACAACATCCACAAAAGACATTCTATTATCTTGAGGCATTTCATCCACCTATTCATAAATCAATATTTTCTTAGATGCAGGCTAACTATATCCATTATAATTGAAATGAAATAAGTAAATTTAACATGGTTATAATAGGTTGTGGCAAGTGACATCCAAGATTCTAAAAAAATAGGATAGAAAGTGGCATCTAAGATGCAGAGTTGTAGCCATAATCTCCACAAAACTACCATTACATATAACAAAATTTACATTCAGACCATGAGACTATATAATACTAGCATATAGAGGTTGGTATATCATGCACATCACTGTACAATACAAAAAAATGATAAACTTAATTTTTTTTATCTAAAGGGACTTTTATAATCTCTTATTAATGTGTTCAATATGCTAAAATCATGAAATCAAATGAGATCATGGTGATGCACTTTGACATTAAGAAATATGTTATCATTTTCTAGTAAAAATAAACTATAACTACTCTTTTTTACTACAAAATTCATTCAATATGTTGACTAGTTATAAAGTCATTATTCCAACTAGCTGTGGAATTATAGAACTACAAGATCATCTAATAGGAAAATATATTATTAGATGATAATGTGCCTTCATTTCTATGGAATTTTCACTAATAAGAAAATAATCCCATGATCATAATTTTCATTCTAAGCCTACACGACATAGAAAATTGATAGATTGATTAGAGAAATCTAAGAAGAATACACTTTTTGATTTTTCCTCAATGTTTTCATGTCTATAAAGTGTGTATAAAAAGGAAACATGTGAGTCATACAGATGAAAATTAGCATATTAGAATTTTAAAAGGATTCTAAACCACATACCAAACACCTAAAATCCAGAACATGGAGTAGAGGAGGACAGTGAAAGCACCCTTTACTAGTGAAGGATCAAGAGGGGAGAAGGGGCCTAGGAGGATAATAAGAAAAAATACGGACATACTTATGGATTTGGCTGACAATGGAGTGACTCTACCATGCAACAAAGGAGGATTGACTCTTTGGGGACAATGTTTGGGTGGAGCGCCCTATCTAGAGATAGAGGCGAGCATGTGATAGGTGATTGGTAGCCACGTCCTACCCAGAGACGGAGGCAGACATGTGATCGACAACCCTACACAAGAGGAGGAACGTTGGGCAAGAAAATGGATTGTGAGGCGAACAATCCTACGGTGTGCAAAATTGAAAGGTCATCCTTCTTGAAGAAGGAGAAGGCATGCATTTAGATAGACTTTAGAGATGGAGGTGGCCGCAGAGAGGAGGGGCGTCAGGCTAGAGCATTGGGCATCAGCTGTTAGGCGTCAGTTGGACGTCAGACATTGTGCGTCAGGCGTCGGGTGTGGATAGGCGTCAGGCATTGTGCATCAGGCATCGAGTGTCGATGGGCATCGGGCATCATGCATCGGGCATCGATCGGGCGTCAGGTGTTGGTTTGGGCGTCGGATGTCCGCCTAGAGAGTCACATGTGAGATGGGATGGAGTTTGGAGAAGGATGCATGATAACACCAATTTTTGTGACGTTTTTGGCCTTTATTCTGTTATCAAAACTGCCATTTTCTGCCATTTCCTCTATTTTTTATGCAATTTCGCAATAATTAGCCAAGCAATGCTCTCAGTCCAATATTTCCATCTTTTACAGAGTTTCCTCCTATTTTGGCCCATTTAGCACCAATAAGGCCGTTCTGGCCCGCAAATAAATCCAAGACTGTCTCGCCCCCCCCCCCCCCCCCCCGACGCCCGATACACACGCTGACCGGCGGGGCTGCGCGATACGATGACGCGCGACGCAAGAATGCCGCGCGATAGGGTACCGATGGACGACACGCCTCTTTACCCGACAGGGAGCCGAGCACGCCGCAACTACTCTAGGTGCCGCGCGATATCAGCCACCCACCGGCAGACGCCTCTCGCCTCGACGCCCGACAGCCGACCTCCTTGTGCCGAGCAATATCGGGCGATACCCACATCAGCCGACCACCAACTGAACGGAGGAAAGCAGGACACGTGGCGTTTCGAGCACCATATCTTCTCACGACCAGCTACCTATAAATAGCAGCTACAGGGAGCCGAAAAGACAACTTAGACAATTCAAACAAGCTTGGTCACTTCAAGTTTCAGAGAGTCGAGTGATCTTCAGAGGAGGCTGCGAGAGCAGGCATATCGTGCTCCAGTGTTCGTACCGGGCGACACTAGGTGAGCTCTTCCTCATCCCGTGAGGGAGGGGGCTGGTTCACCTAGGACTGTACCGGGCGACACTGGGAGCCGATATCGGCCGATGTAGATACGCGACACGAGTACCCAACACCAGTGCCTGACAATAGGATACGCAGCTCCATGCCCGACACGATAACAAACCCGATACGATCCAACCGTCAGGCATGTCGCCCGAGAGGGTGTACCGCATGACTTGAGCATATCGGCCAGGTCCTTGAGCGATGCAGTCGCCCGTCGCGGTGTGCCGCTTGAGAGAGCGTGCCACCCGACACGGCAGTATCGGGTTAGGCCCCTGTCCGATATCAGGCGCGATGGTTACTGCAGCCTGTCGTCCTTCTACATCAAGAAGGCGACACCTATCTTTAATTCTGTTATTTAATTCCTTTACTTATGCATTGTAATTAAGACCTTTAATGCTTATAGAAATGGAAATGCTTAATTACTTGCTGCTCTATGCTTGGTGCAATATGTTGGATGACTGCTATGTTTGATATCCGAACTCTAGCTTGCATGTTTTGGATCGCGTTTCGCTTAGCTACCGAATCGTCTTTTCCAGTCGCAACAACTTCAAGAGTTGTGTTGTGGCTCTAGTGTTTGGTCCGTTTATGGAGTACGAGAGTGCCTGGAACGGAGTCGTTTCAGTGACATTCCACTCTAACTTTGAGTCCAGCAACCTCGAGAGGGGTGCCGAGGCTTGGTTAGAGGTACCCGCTCTGAGAGGAGGGGTACAGGATGTTACCGGTGCCGCTTGTTTTGCTATAGTCTTATCCTTCGTACCTTGCTCTAGCTCTAGTTTTATCTTTCTGTTTCTATTGCATGAAAACCCCTAAAAACTGCTAAATGACTAAAACCTTAAATCTGTCTAGAAACTCCACTTGGAGATAGTTTTCTTGTTTTGTTTGTGACATCTTTACGCTTCCCTTATGGGGAATTTACAATCTCTTTTACCTGCCGGACTGTAGCGTGTCAATTCTGGGTTCTCAACACTACCCCCCTTGTCCCTGTATTCGACCCCGTATATCTACTTCGACCCCGTAAACAAAGTTATGGGGGCCTAGAAGGATTCGAGTTTATAAATTTAAAAGCTCGACTACCTCAAATCCGCCTAAAAATTTAGGACGCACGATTTAGGCCGGTCAACTTTTTGGCACCGTTGTCGGGGATAAGGAAAAAACAGTACTGTAGACGAATCCGAATCCACTAACTACACTCCTGTGCCTCAAGCTTGGAAACGAGCTTGACAACACCCTTTTTCTTTATTCTTTCTCCTTACTATTATTCTTAGCCTAAGCTAAACAATTCAATTTTCTAACTTGATTTTTTATATGCTCTTGAAGGAACCCTGAAAGTTGACCTGCTCCACCGAGTTTTGATATCATGTCTCGTAGTGAGCAGTCTCTTCCTGAAGGTGAATGTCAGGGTAGAGGCGAGAGGGTGATCCAGCCCAGCTTGGTTGGCCAGCTTTCCGCCTACATAAAAAGACAGGACACCATTATCAGCAAACTGCTACAGGGTACGCTTCCCGGCCCCAGAGCTCAGAATTCCATGCAACACCAGATGGCGAGTCTGCAGATGCGCTAATGGGAAGTCGATCAACGATTGGCCCAGATGACTGCACTGATGAAGAACCCTGCGGGAGAGACACTCTCCTACCCGGAAAACTACCAGAATGGCGGTACTAAGGTCTGGGAAGACGGTGGAGCACGCATCTGAAACTGAACTGGAGCCTGAACCGAGGTCTGAGAGCACCATTCCCGCAGAGGGCGAAGGTGGACAAGCAGAAGCTCAAGAGCCTGCATAGAAGCCTTCGGACGAGCAACCTGGTGGGAGGAATCTTTATACCCCAAGGCCGCCATTCCCGTATAAGCTGATAAAGGCAAATCTGAAGAAGCGTCATGAGAGGTTCATGGACTCGATCAGGAAACTGCATCTTGAAGTCCCCTTCCTTGATGCATTGGAAGAGATGCCTATGTATGCCAAGTTCCTCAAGGACCTTATCACAAAGAAGAGAAGGGGAGGAAGGACAGAGACAGCGTATCTAGCTTCCACCTCCTCCACCTTCTTGAAGCCCGACACTCCAAATAAGAGAAGGGATCCCGGAGCTTTCACAATCCCGTTCGCCATCGGAGACAATGTCGAGCGAAAGGGTCTAGCAGACTTGGGAGCAAGCATCAGCCTCATGCCCCTCAGTTTTGCACGAATAGTGGGTTTGACCGACATATTTCGAACCAAGATGTGGATTCAACTGGCAGACCACACCTTCAAGAGACCTGTCGGCATTGTCGAAGATGTGCCGATCAGGGTTGGAAATTTCTTCATCCCCTGTGACATAGTCGTTATCGACACGGCTGAAGACCCCCGTTGCCCGATCATCTTTGGACGCCCTTTCTTTGCAACAGGAAGAGCGTTGATTGATGTCTCCGAGAGGATGATCACTTTGAGGGTCAGAAACGGCCATATTGATTTCAAGTTGAAGGATATCATGAGAAGCCCTTCCCTGTCTGAATCAGCATGTTTCGCAGATAGCTACAATAAATTCTACGAGGAAATAGAGGAGGATATCTGGACAGTGGACCCCCTCGCAAGGGTTATAAGCAGTCAGGATCCCGACCTCGAAGATCCTAAAGTCACGAGGTATCTCCACCTTTTCGACCTTTCTGATAAAGATATGCAAGAAGAAGATGGGGTGGTGGAGTCTGCAAGGTATGCCTCCCTCGAAGGTGAGCCTCGAGAGGAGGTACCCAGACCGAAGCCAGAGTTAAAAGTGTTGCCTGAAGGCCTGAAGTACGAGTTCTTGGACGAAGAGCAGAGGAACCCCGTCATTGTAAACGCCAATCTTTCAAGCAATCAGCTGGATCGACTCCTTGAGGAGTTAAAGCTCCACAGGGGGGCTATAGGATATTCAGTAGAGGATATCAAAGGACTTATCCCCGCCCTGTGCATGCACCGCATTAGCTTAGATGAATCAGCCAAGCCTCTGGCTCAACCCCAGAGGAAGCTGAACCAGATGCTCAAGGAGGTCGTCAAGAAAGAGGTTTTTACCAGGTACCCATCTTGCCCGACGATCAAGAGAAAACAACATTCACCTGCCTTTACGACACTTATGCCTTCCGAAGGATGCCCTTCGGACTCTGCAACGCCCCCGCCACCTTTCAGTGATGCATGATATCGATGTTCTCAGATTTTCTAGAAGACATCGTAGAAGTCTTCATGGACGATTTTTCCGTCTATGGGAAGGACTTCGATAGCTGTCTGAAGAATCTATCATTGGTTCATCAAAGGTGCGAGGAGAACAGCCTAGTCCTAAACTGGGAAAAATGCCATTTCATGGTGCGGGAGGGCATCGTCCTCGGGCATAAGATCTCGAAGCGTGGGATCGAAGTGGACGCAAGCAAGGTTGAAGCAATATCCAAGCTTCCTCCACCAAGATCCGTGACGGGGGTGCGAAGTTTCCTCGGGCACGTGGGATATTACTGAAGATTCATCAAGGACTTCTTAAAGATTTCCAAACCGCTGTCCAATCTTTTGGTAAAGGACGTTGAATTTGTTTTCTCTAACGATTGTCTAAGTGCTTTTCAGGCCCTTAAAAATGCTTTAATATCACCACCTATCCTTCAAGCACCAGAATGGGGTTTACCTTTTGCGCTGATGTGCGACGCTAGCGACTACGCGGTTGGAGCAGTCCTGGGGCAAAAGAAAGACAAAAGGCACCATGTGATTTGCTACGCTAGTCGCACGTTGGACGAAGCTCAAGTAAACTACACAACAACTGAAAAGGAGATGCTCGCTATCGTCTTCGCGTTCGATAAGTTCAGGTCGTATCTCGTCGGAGCAAAGGTCAAAGTATACACAGATCATGGGGCAATAAAATACTTAATGCAAAAGAAAGACGCGAAGCCCTGGCTGTTGAGGTGGGCCCTATTGCTCCAAGAGTTTAACCATGAAATTATCGACAAGAAGGGCACAGAAAAATATGGTCGCCGACCATCTATCAAGGATCGTGACTGAGAGACAGGGAGGGCCACCTATCAACGATGACTGCGCCGACGAGGCCCTTAAGTTGGCCGAAGCTCAAGAAGAAAGTCTACCCTGGTTTGCGGACATCTGCAATTATCTTGCTTGTGGAGAACTGCCTCCTGACATCACGTACAACCAGAAAAAAAAGCTATTCGCGGATGCCAAGAACTATTGCTGGGATGATCCTCTCCTATTCAGAAGGTGCGCTGATAACTTATACAGGAGATGCATCCCAGAAGAAGAAACTGCGGACATCCTGAAGCAAGGCCACGCCTCCCCCTACGGTGGTCACCTGGGTAGCGAAAGAACAACAGCGAAGGTGCTACAGTTAGGTTTCTACTGGCCCTCATTATTTAAAGATGCCGCACAATTTGTGAAAACTTGCAAGGAGTGCCAATTTACGGGGAACATAGGACGGAGGAATGAGATGCCAATGGCAAGCTGGATAGAAGTAGAAATATTTGACGTATGGGGGATCGACTATATGGGACCGTTCCCTTCATCCCGGGGGTATCAGTACATACTCGTGGCAGTGGATTATGTATCGAAGTGGGTGGAAGCGGTAGCCACCAAAACCTGTGACGCCAAGTCGGTTATCAAGCTCTTTGAGAAGACCATCTTTCCTCGTTTCGGTGTCCCACGCACGGTTATAAGTGACGGAGGGTCACACTTCGGGGAAAGGCAGTTTGAAGCACTCCTGCGCAAGTACGAAGTAAAGTACAAGATCGCTACACCCTACCACCCACAGACGTCAGGGCAGGTAGAGGTTTCCAATAGACAAATCAAGCAGATCTTGGAGAAAACTGTCAGCCGAATAAGGAAAGACTGGTCCATGAAGCTTGACAACGCGCTTTGGGCCTACCAAACTGCTTACAAGACGCCCATTGGAACCACCCCCTACCGGCTTATCTACGGAAAGTCCTGCCACCTGCCTTTGGAAATGGAACATAAGGCCCTTTGGGCAATCAAGTTCCTAAATATGGACCTCGACAAAGTAGGAGAAAAGAGGTTTTTGCAGCTTCAAGAGCTCGAAGAGCTGAGATTGAACGCCTACGAAAATGCAAAAATCTACAAACAGAGGACAAAATTGTGGCATGATGCCCACCTCAGGAGAAAAGATGTAGGCGAGGGGGATAAAGTCTTGTTATACAAGTCCTCTATTCGTCTCTTCCCTGGGAAGTTACAAACGAGATGGTCAGGACCGTTTACCGTGTCAAAAATATACCCATCCGGAATGATGGAGCTTTACGACAAGGACGATCTGACCAAAGTATTTCAAGTGAATGGGCACAGGGTGAAAAGATTCTATGAGGACGAGGTCTTTGTCAGGAGAGCTGAGATCGACCTGCAAGATATGGGCACAATCAAGGGTTGAACAAGATGATCCCACACCGTTCGAGCTGGCGACGCAAACTTCAGCGCTCCTCGGGAGGTAGCCCGAGTTTTTCTTTCTTTCATAGAGTAGGATGCATTTTTCCTATTCTTTGCAAAAACAAACATTATGGCATGTAATAAGGTCCGAGTCGGTGCACGCGCCGAGCGCACCGACTCTCCTGTTTTATGGGCCACCGCTGTAGTATTTCCTGAGGTCAAAGGCTTAACACTTGGCCGATGATGTTTTACCCTTTGATCGCTATTTCTGCTCTTAGGTTTTTTTACGCATGTCGGGCAGCCGCTCAGTTGGCGCGCAGGACCGCCCGTACCGGGTCTTGGTCTCTCGGGCATCGCAACGGCCGTGACGGTTGGCATTCCCGGACGGCATGCACCCTATCGTGCAGGGGAATAAATGCCCTTAATGAGGCTGATATGACCATCGTCTCGGGAACCGCCAGACCCGTTGGCCGACGCGTGCCTCAGAGATGTCCGTTTTGCACCCGGCCGAGCCGGCTATAAATAAGAACGGAGGTTTTACCGTGTCGGTCTGTCACGCTTTACTCATTTTAGCCACGTGTAACGCATGCAGTAGTCTGCCCTTTTGTCCCGTGTCGGCCAGCTGCCTTTACCGTGGTACCGGGCGATGGCTCCTATGAGCAAATGTATAGCCCGATAAGCTTATCGACCGACAGGCTTATCGCCCGACACATGTTTTTCCTATCGCGCGCTGACAATTTTGTATCGCCCGATGCAGTAAGCGCGACATAACGGCCGATGGTGTCTGCCCGACACATCATATTGGGCGACACGTTTTTCCTTTGTGACGTCCCGTCGAGAAGTTGCTCTTTATCAGCCGATATACCCATATCGGGCGCGATGCTTTTCACGTCTTGCTATCGGGTTTTAGTTTCATGTGACCTTGCCGCCCGACATGCTTGTCGGCCGATACACCAGTGTCGTGCGGCAATTTGTATCGCGCGGCAACCTCGTATCGCCCAATTTCATATCGACTCGACCTTTTGTTTTGATGGACGATACCCGGAGATTGTAATAAGTTTATCGAGTTTCTTTTTCCTATCTAACATTTTAAATGATTAATGAATTTGATAACAGGAAGAATGACAGCCGCAGCCGAAGCAGCAACTGTCGGACAGAAATGTCACAACGGGCCACCAACCACCAAAAAACGAGCAAGGGGAAATTTCCTTGATTAGGTAGCTTCGAAAGAGGCTCGCTTCCTTATCATAGTCTGTCTTCTGTAGTAGCATGGGGCCAACTACAGAGACAGCACGAGTACAGCCCCGGTGACTGCCGGGACAGCACAAGAGCTCTCTGTCTACCAAGAGCCATTGTGCGTGTTCCGGCTGAGCTGGGAAATAAAGCGGAGGCTGGGCTTGGAAAAGCACTTTGCCGACGACCTCCAGAGGGAACCTGGGCATCCCGGTTCCAGCTACTTAATAAAGGGGAAGCAGCCACAAGTGCCCGCACTTGTCGAAGCTATTTCCAAATGAAAAAGAAGGAGGCGGCAGCAAAGAAGCATATTGCAGCCTCTACAAGGCACAAGCGAACCCGCTAAATAACCTTCACTGGACTAACATGAACTCACCCTCTTATTCACTACTCTGGGACAGAGTATTGGATAAGTTTGGGGGGGGTACCCATGTACCAGTGGAGGAGGTATAAAAATTCTCTTGTGCCATTTTGCTTTTCCCCTATATAATGTACTTGCACCCTTGCTCATATAAAAATTTAGAAAATTTTGCTTATTTTGTTCCCATGCATATGTACAAAGTCACTATATTAGTAAAAACCCTGATGCAACTGCTTGCCAAGTTTATTTTCTTTGTGCTAAATATGACGCAAGTCCTGTTATATCTTTTTGATAGTGCTACTTCAAACGAACAAAAGAATATGTTTTGCCATGCCAAAAATTTTGAAAAGTATAATAATCTCGCAAACAGCTAAGAGACGAGTATGGAGAAGGAAAAAGCTGCCCAAACAACAAGAATCTCTTTGTTTCCCCTTACCAGAAAAAAATCCTAAAAATAGAGAGAAGCCTTATGAGCGTGAATAAAAGCATGAGAGTTGTGCCCAATAAAAGAAAAAAATTTACACACACTTGTTTCCCAAAAGTACCCATCTTTAGGTATGGTAGATCTGGGGTTGTGGTACGTAGGATGTGAAATCACTGCTCTAAAGCCAACTGGCTTGGACTGCAGGGACCACTTGCCCGTTAACAGACCCTTACCTGGATGGACCGATGGGAAACAAGAAGAAAACCCAAAAAGCCTTAGCCTACCCTATACACAACTTTCTGCCCCGAAAATAAAGTTGTTTGGTGTGGAAGCTAACTTCGGAATCATACAACAACGTCTCGCCGAAGCTGTAGAGAATAATCTTACTTAAACAATAAGGCAAGAAAGACGAAGTCTTTTGTTCGTAATGAGGCAGCATTATCTCTAAAGGCATTACGATACTTGTTTTACATCTTAGCCTGAGAAGCATACTACGCAAGAAGAAGCATCGCCAAATAAAGTTTAAATAATGATTGAGGACAATCAAAAAGCTAAGTTTGGGGGAGTTGATAACACCAATTTTCGTGACGTTTTTGGCCTTTATTCTGTTATCAAAACTGCCCTTTTCTGCCATTTTCCTCTATTTTTTATGCAATTTCGCAATAATTAGCCAAGCAATGCTCTCAGTCCAATATTTCCATCTTTTGCAGAGTTTCCTCCTTGTTTGGCTCATTTAGCACCAATAAGGCCGTTCTGGCCCGCAAATAAGTCCAAGACTGTCTCGCCCCCCTGACGCCCGATACACACGCTGACCGGTGGGGCTGCGCGATACGACGACGCGCGACACAAGAATGTCGCGCGATAGGGTATCGATGGACGACACACCTCTTTACCCGACAGGGAGCCGAGCACGCCGCAACTACTCTAGGTGCTGTGCAATATCAGCCACCCACCGGCAGGCGCCTCTCGCCTCGACGCCCGATAGCCGACCTCCTTGTGCCGAGCGATACCGGGCGATACCCGCATCAGCCGACCACCAACTGAACGGCGGAAAGCAGGACACGTGGCGTTTCGAGCACCATATCTTCTCACGACCAGCTGCCTATAAATAATAGCTATAGGGAGCCGAAAAGACAGCTTAGACAATTCGGACAAGCTTGGTCACTTCAGGTTTCGGAGAGTCGAGTGATCTTCGGAGGAGGATGCGAGAGCAGGCGTATCGTGCTCCAATGTTCGTATCGGGCGACACTAGGTGAGCTCTTCCTCATCCCGAGAGGGAGGGGACTGGTTCACCTAGGACTGTACCGAGCGACACTGGGAGCCGATATCGGCCGATGTAGATATACGACACGAGTGCCGGACACCAGTGCCCGACAATAGGATACACAGCTCCATGCCTGACACGATAACAAACCCGATACGCTCCGCCCGTCAGGCGTGTCGCCCGAGAGGGTGTACCGCCCGACTTGAGCGTATCGGCCAGGTCCTTGAGCGATGCAGTCGCCCGTCGCGGTGTGCCGTTTGAGAGAGTGTGCCGCCCGACACGGCAGTATCAGGCTAGGCCCATGTCTGATATCGGGCGGGATGGTTACTGCAGCCTGTCGTCCTTCTACATCAAGAAGGTGACACCTATCTTTAATTCTGTTATTTAATTCCTTTACTTATGCATTGTAATTAAGACCTTTAATGCTTATAGAAATGGAAATGCTTAATTACTTGCTACTCTATGCTTGGTGCAATATGTTGGATGACTGCTATGTTTGATATCCGAACTCTAGCTTGCATGTTTTGGATCGCGTTTCGCTTAGCTACCAGATCGTGTTTTCCCGTCGCAACAACTTCGAGAGTTGTGTTGTGGCTCTAGTGTTTGGTCCGTTTCTGGAGTACGAGAGTGCCTGGAACGGAGTCGTTTCAGTGACATTCCACTCTAACTTTGAGCCCAACAACCTCGAGAGGGGTGCCGAGGCTTGGTTCGAGGTACCTGCTCTGAGAGGAGGGGTACAAGATGTTACCGGTGCCGCTTGTTTTGCTATAGTCTTATCCTTCGTACCTTGCTCTAGCTCTAGTTTTATCTTTCTATTTCTATTGCATGAAAACCCCTAAAAACTGCTAAATGACAAAAACCTTAAATCTTTCTAGTAACTCCACTTGGAGATAGTTTTCTTGTTTTGTTTGTGACATCTTTACGCTTCCCTTCTGGGGAATTTACAATCTCTTTTACCTGCCGGAGTGTAGCGTGTCGATTCTGGGTTCTCAACACTACCCCCCTTGTCCCTGTGTTTGACCCCGTATATCTACTTCGACCCCATAAACAAAGTTGCGGGGGCATAGAAGGATTAGGGTTTATAAATGTAAAAGCTCGACTACCTCAAATCCACCTAAAAATTTAGGACGCGCGATTTAGGTCGGTCAACTTTTTGGCGCCGTTGCCGGGGACAAGGAAAAAATAGTACTGTAGACGAATCTGAATCCACTAACTACACTCCTGTGCCTCAAGCTTGGAAACGAGCTTGACGACACCCTTTTTCTTTATTCTTTCTCATTACTATTATTCTTAGCCTAAGCTAAACAATTCAATTTTCTAACTTGATTTTTTATATGCTCTTGCAGGAACCCTGAAAGCTGACCTGCTCCACCGAGTTTTGATATCATGTCTCGTAGTGAGCAGTCTCTTCCTGAAGGTGAATGTCAGGGCAGAGGCGAGAGGGTGATCCAGCCCAGCTTGATTGGTCAGCTTTCCTCCTACATAAAAAGACATGACACCATTATCAGCAAACTGCTACAGGGTACGCTTCCCGACCCCGGAGCTCAGAATTCCATGCAACACCAGATGGCGAGTCTACATATGCGCCAATGGGAAGTCGATCAACGATTGGCCCAGATGGATGCACTGATGAAGAACCCTGTGGGAGAGACACTCTCCTACCTGGAAACTGCAATAATGGCGGTACTAAGGTCTGGGAAGACGGTGGAGCGCGCAGCTGAAACCGAACTGGAGCCTGAACCGAGGTCTGAGAGCACCATTCCCGCAGAGGGCAAAGGTGGACAAGCAGAAGCTCAAGAGCCTGCACAGAAGCCTTCGTACGAGCAACCTGATGGGAGGAATCCTTATACCCCAAGGCCGCCGTTCCCGTATAAGTTGATAAAGGCAAATCTGAAGAAGCGTCATGAGAGGTTCATGGACTCGATCAGGAAACTGCATCTTGAAGTCCCTTTCCTTGATGCATTGGGAGAGATGCCTATGTATGCCAAGTTCCTCAAGGACCTTATCACAAAGAAGAGAAGGGGAGGAAGGACAGAGACATCGTATCTAGCTTCCGCCTCCTCCACCTTCTTGAAGCCCGACACGCCAAATAAGAGAAGGGATCCCGGAGCTTTCACAATCCCGTTCGCCATCGGAGACAATGTCGAGCGAAAGGGTCTAGCAGACTTGGGAGCAAGCATCAGCCTCACGCCCCTCAGTTTTGCACGAAGAGTGGGTTTGACCGACATAGTTCGAACCAACATGCAGATTCAATCGGCAGACCACACCTTCAAGAGACTTGTCGGCACTGTCGAAGATGTGCCGATCAGGGTTGGAAATTTCTTCATCCCCTGTGACATAGTCGTTATCGACACGGCTGAAGACCCCCGTTGCCCGATCATCTTTGGACGCCCTTTCTTGGCAACAGGAAGAACGTTGATTGATGTCTCCGAGGGGATGATCACTTTGAGGGTCAGAAATGACCATATTGACTTCAAGTTGAAGGATATCATGAGAAGCCCTTCCCTGTCTGAATCAGCATGTTTCGCAGATAGCTACAATAAATTCTGCAAGGAAATAGAGGAGGATATCCGGACATTGGACCCCCTCGCAAGGGTTATAAGCAGTCAGGATCCCAACCTCAAAGATCCTGAAGTCACGAGGTATCTCCACCTTTTCGACCTTTCTGAAAAAGATTTGCAAGAAGAAGATGAGGTGGTGAAGTCTGCAAGGTATGCCTCCCTCGAAGGTGAGCCTCGAGAGGAGGTACCCAGACTAAAGCCAGAGTTAAAAGTGTTGCCTGAAGGCCTGAAGTACGAGTTCTTGGACAAAGAGCAGAGGAACCCCGTCATTATAAATGCCAATCTTTCAAGCAATCAGCTGGATCGACTCCTTGAGGAGTTAAAGCTCCACAGGGGGGCTATAGGATATTCAGTAGAGGATATCAAGGGACTTATCCCCGCCCTGTGCATGCACCGCATCAGCTTAGATGAATCAGCCAAGCCTCTGGCTCAACCCCAGAGGAAGCTGAACCAGATGCTCAAGGAGGTCGTCAAGAAAGAGGTTTTTACCAGGTACCCATCTTGCCCGACGATCAAGAGAAAACAACATTCACCTGCCTTTACGGCACTTATGCCTTCCGAAGGATGCCCTTCAGACTCTGCAACGCCCCCGCCACCTTTCAGTGATGCAT
The DNA here is from genome assembly GCA_963693085.1 of Alisma plantago-aquatica. NCBI lineage: Eukaryota > Viridiplantae > Streptophyta > Magnoliopsida > Alismatales > Alismataceae > Alisma > Alisma plantago-aquatica. Next base: position 527,923,807 of record OY856414.1, on the reverse strand, counting down.
GATATCGATGTTCTCAGATTTTCTAGAAGACATCGTAGAAGTCTTCATGGACGATTTTTCCGTCTATGGGAAGGACTTCGATAGCTGTCTGAAGAATCTGTCATTGGTTCATCAAAGGTACGAGGAGAACAACCTAGTCCTAAACTGGGAAAAATGCCATTTCATGGTGCGGGAGGGCATCGTCCTCGGGCATAAGATCTCGAAGCGTGGGATCGAAGTGGACGCAAGCAAGATTGAAGCAATATCCAAGCTTCCTACACCAAGATCCGTGACGGTGGTGCGAAGCTTCCTCGAGCACGCGGGATATTACTGAAGATTCATCAAGGACTTCTCAAAGATTTCCAAACCGCTGTCCAATCTTCTGGTAAAGGACGTTGAATTTGTTTTCTCTAACGATTGTCTAAGTGCTTTTCAGGCCCTTAAAAATGCTTTAATATCACCACCTATCCTTCAAGCGCCAGAATGGGGTTTACCTTTTGAGCTGATGTGCGATGCTAGCGACTACGCGGTTGGAGCAGTCCTGGGGCAAAAGAAAGACAAAAGGCACCATGTGATTTGCTACGCTAGTCGCATGTTGGACGAAGCTCAAGTAAACTACACAACAACTGAAAAGAAGATGCTCGCTATCGTCTTCATGTTCGATAAGTTCAGGTCGTATCTCGTCGGAGCAAAGGTCAAAGTATACATAGATCATGGGGCAATAAAATACTTAATGCAAAAGAAAGACGCAAAGCCCAGGCAGTTGAGGTGGGTCCTATTGCTCCAAGAGTTTGACCATGAAATTATCGACAAGAAGGGCACAGAAAATGTGGTCGCCGACCACCTATCAAGGATCATGACTGAGAGACAGGGAGGGCCACCTATCAATGACGACTACACCGACGAGGCCCTTAAGTTGGTCGAAGCTCAAGAAGAAAGTCTACCCTGGTTTGCGGACATCTGCAATTATCTTGCTTGTGGAGAACTGCCTCCTGACATCACGTACAACCAGAAAAAGAAGCTATTTGCGGACGCCAAGAACTATTACTGGGATGATCCTCTCCTATTCAGAAGGTGCGCTGATAACTTATACAGGAGATGCATCCCAGAAAAAGAAACCGCGGACATCCTGAAGCAATGCCACGCCTCCCCCTACGGTGGTCACCTGGGTAGCGAAAGAACAGCAGCGAAGGTGCTACAGTCAGGTTTCTACTGGCCCTCATTATTTAAAGATGCCGCACTATTTGCGAAAACTTGCAAGGAGTGCCAATTTACGGGGAACATAGGACGGAGGAATGAGATGCCAATGGCAAGCTGGATAGAAGTAGAAATATTTGACGTATGGGGGATCGACTACATGGGACCATTCCCACCATCCCAGGGGGTATCAGTACATACTCGTGGCAGTGGATTATGTATCGAAGTGGGTGGAAGCGGTAGCCACCCAAACCTGCGATGCCAAGTCAGTTATCAAGCTCTTCGAGAAGACCATCTTTCCTCGTTTCGGTGTCCCGCGCACAGTTATAAGCGACGGAGGGTCACACTTCGGGGAAAGGCAGTTTGAAGCACTCCTGCGCAAGTACGGAGTAAAGCACAAGATCGCTACACCCTACCACCCACAGACGTCAGGGCAGGTAGAGGTTTCCAACAGACAAATCAAGCAGATCTTGGAGAAAACTGTCAGCCGAACAAGGAAAGACTGGTCCATGAAGCTTGACGACGCGCTTTGGGCCTACCGAACTGCTTACAAGACGCCCATTGGAACCACCCCCTACCGGCTTATCTACGGAAAGTCCTGCCACCTGCCTTTGGAAATGGAACATAAGGCCCTTTGGGCAATCAAGTTCCTAAATATGGACCGCGACAAAGCAGGAGAAAAGAGGTTTTTGCAGCTTCAAGAGCTCGAAGAGCTGAGATTGAACGCCTACGAAAATGCAAAAATCTACAAACAGAGGACAAAATTGTGGCATGATGCCCACCTCAGGAGAAAAGATGTAGGTGAGGGGGATAAAGTCTTGTTATACAAGTCCTCTATTCGTCTCTTCCCTGGGAAGTTACAAACGAGATGGTCAGGACCGTTTACCGTGTCAAAAATATACCCATCCGGAATGATGGAGCTTTACGACAAGGACGATCCGACCAAAGTATTTCAAGTGAATGAGCACAGGGTGAAAAGATTCTATGAGGACGAGGCCTTTGTTAGGAGAGCAGAGATCGACCTGCAAGATATGGGCACAGTCAAGGGTTGAACAAGATGATCCCACACCGTTCGAGCTGGCGACGCAAACTTCAGCGCTCCTCGGGAGGCAGCCCGAGTTTTTCTTTCTTTCATAGAGTAGGATGCATTTTTCCTATTCTTTGCAAAAATAAACATTATGGCATGTAATAAGGTCCGAGTCGGTGCACGCGCCGAGCGCACCGACTCTCCTGGTTTATGGGCCACCGTTGTAGTATTTCATGAGGTCAAAGGCTTTACCCTTGGCCGATGATGTTTTACCCTTTGATCGCTGTTTCTGCTCTTAGGTTTTTTTTACGCATGTCGGGCAGCCGCTCAGCTGGCGCGCAGGACCGCCCGTACCAGGTCTTGGTCTCTCGGGCATCGCAACGGCCGTGACGGTTGGCATTCCCAGACGGCATGCACCCTATCGTGCAGGGGAATAAATGCCCTTAATGAGGCTGATATGACCATCATCTCGGGAACCACCAGACCTGTTGGCCGACGCACGCCTCAGAGATGTCCGTTTCGCACCCGACCGAGCCGGCTATAAATAAGAACGGAGGTTTTACCGTGTCGGGCTATCACGCTTTACTCATTTTAGCCACCTGTAACACATGCAGTAGTCCGCCCTTTTGCTCCCGTGTCGGCCAGCTGCCTTCACCGTGGTACCGGGCGATGGCTCCTATGAGCAAAGGTATAGCCCGATAAGCTTATCGACCGACAGGCTTATCGCCCGACACATGTTTTTCCTATCACGCGCTGACAATTTTGTATCGCACGACGCAGTAAGCGCGACATAACGGCCGATGGTGTCTGCCCGACACATCATATCGGGCGACACATTTTTCCTTTGTGACGTCCCGTCGAGAAGTTGCTCTTTATCGTCCGATATACCCATATCGGGCGCACAACTTTTCACGTCTTCCTATCGGGTTTTAGTTTCATGTGACCTTGCCGCCCGACATGCTTGTCGGCTGATACACCAGTGTCGCGCGACAAGTTGTATCGCGCGACAACCTCGTATCGCCCAATTTCATATCGACTCGATCTTTTGTTTTGATGGACGATACCCGAAGATTGTAATAAGTTTATCGAGTTTCTTTTTCCTATCTAACATTTTAAATGATTAATGAACTTGATAACAGGAAGAATGACGGCCGCAGCCGAAGCAGCAACTGTCGGACAGAAACGTCACAACGGGCCACCAACCACCAAAAAATGAGCAAGGGGAAATTTCCTTGATTAGGTAGCCTCGAAAGAGGCTCACTTCCTTATCATAGTCTGTCTTCTGTAGTAGCCTGGGGCCAACTACAGAGACAACACGAGTACAACCCTAGTGACCGTCGGGACAGCACAAGAGCTCTCTGTCTACCAAGAGCCATTACGCGTGTTCCGGCTGAGCTGGGAAATAAAGTGGAGGCTGGGCTTGGAAAAGCGCTTTGCCGAAGACCTCCAGAGGGAACCTGGGCATTCCGGTTCCAACTACTTAATAAAGGGGAAGCAGCCACAAGTGCCCGCACTTGTCGAAGCTGTTTCCAAATGAAAAAGAAGGAGGCGGCATCAAAGAAGCATATTGCAGCTTCTATAAGGCACAAGCGAACCCGCTAAATAACCTTCACTGGACTAACATGAACTCACCCTCTTATTCACTACTCTGGGACAGAGTATTGGATAAGTTTGGGGGGGGGTACCCATGTACCAGTGGAGGAGGTATAAAAATTCTCTTGTGCCATTTTTCTTTTCCCCTATATAATGTACTTGCACCCTTGCTCATATAAAAATTTCGAAAATTTTGCTTATTTTGTTCCCATGCATATGTACAAAGTCGCTATATTAGTAAAAACCCTGATGCAACTGCTTGCCAAGTTTATTTTCTTTGTGCTAAATATGACGCAAGTCCTGTTATATCTTTTTGATAGTGCTACTTCAAATGAACAAAAGAATATGTTTTGCCATGCCAAAAATTTCGAAAAATATAATAATCTCGCAAATAGCTAAGAGACGAGTATGGAGAAGGAAAAAGCTGCCCAAACAACAAGAATCTCTTTGTTTCCCCTTACCAGACAAAAATACTAAAAAGAGAGAGAAGCCTTATGAGCGTGAATAAAAGCATGAGAGTTGTGCCCAATAAACGAAAAAAATTTACACACACTTGTTTCCCAAAAGTACCCATCTTTAGGCATTGTAGATCTGGGGTTGTGGTATGTAGGATGTGAAATCACTGCTCTAAAGCCAACTGGCTTGGACTGTAGGGACCACTTTCCCGTTAACGGACCCTTACCTAGATGGACCGATGGGAAACAAGAAGAAAACCCAAAAAGCCTTAGCCTACCCTATACACAACTTTCTGCCCCAAAAATAAAGCTGTTTGGTGTGGAAGCTAACTTCGGAATCATACAACAACGTCTCGCCAAAGCTGTAGAGAATAATCTTACTTAAACAATAAGGCAAGAAAGACGAAGTCTTTTATTCGTAATGAGGCAGCATTATCTCTAAAGGCATTACGATACTTGTTTTACATCTTATCCTGAGAAGCATACTACGCAAGAAGAAGCATCGCCAAATAAAGTTTAAATAATGATTGAGGACAATCAAAAAGCTAAGTTTGGGGGAGTTGATAACACCAATTTTCGTGACGTTTTTGGCCTTTATTCTGTTATCAAAACTGCCCTTTTCTGCCATTTTCCTTTATTTTTTATGCAATTTCACAATAATTAGCCAAGAAATGCTCTCAGTCCAATATTTCCATCTTTTGTAGAGTTTCCTCCTATTTTGGCCCATTTAGCACCAATAAGGCCGTTCTGGCCCGCAAATAAGTCCAAGACTGTCTCGCCCTCCCGACGCCCGATACACACGCTGACCGGCGGGGCTGCGCGATACGACAACGCGCGACGCAAGAATGTCACGCGATAGGGTACCGATGGACGACACGCCTCTTTACCCGATAGGGAGCCGAGCACGCCACAACTACTCTAGGTGCCGCACGATATCAGCCACCCACCGGCAGGCACCTCTCGCCTTGACACCCGACAGCCGACCTCCTTGTGCCGAGCGATACCGGGCGATACCCGCATCAGCCGACCACCAACTGAACGGCGGAAAGCAGGACACGTGGCGTTTCGAGCACCATATCTTCTCACGACCAACTGCCTATAAATAGCAGCTACAGGGAGCCGAAAAGACAGCTTAGACAATTCGGACAAGCTTGGCCACTTCAGGTTTTGGAGAGTCGAGTGATCTTCAGAGGAGGCTGCGAGAGAAGGCGTATCATGCTCCAGTGTTCGTACTGGGCGACACTAGGTGAGCTCTTCCTCATCCCGAGAGGGAGGGGACTGGTTCACCTAGGACTGTACCGGGCGACACTGGGAGCCGATATCGGCTGATGTAGATACATGACACGAGTGCCCGACACCAGTGCCCGGCAATAAGATACACAGCTCCATGCCCGACACGATAACAAACCCGATACGCTCCGCCCGTCAGGCGTGTCGCCCGAGAGGGTGTACCGCCCGACTTGAGCGTATCGGCCAGGTCCTTGAGCGATGCAGTCGCCTGTCGCAGTGTGCCGCTTGAAAGAGCATGTCGCCTGACATGGCAGTATCGGGCTAGGCCCCTGTCCGATATCGGGCGGGATGGTTACTGCAGCCTGTCGTCCTTCTACATCAAGAAGGCGACACCTATCTTTAATTCTGTTATTTAATTCCTTTACTTATGCATTGTAATTAAGACCTTTAATGCTTATAGAAATGGAAATGCTTAATTACTTGTTGCTCTATGCTTGGTGCAATATGTTGGATGACTGCTATGTTTGATATCCGAACTCTAGCTTGCATGTTTTGGATCGCGTTTCGCTTAGCTACCTAATCGTGTTTTCCCGTCACAACAACTTCGAGAGTTGTGTTGTGGCTCTAGTGTTTGGTCCGTTTCTGGAGTACGAGAGTGCCTGGAACGGAGTCGTTGCAGTGACATTCCACTCTAACTTTGAGCCCAGCAACCTCGAGAGGGGTGCCGAGGCTTGGTTAGAGGTACCCGCTCTGAGAGGAGGGGTACAGGATGTTACCGGTGCCGCTTGTTTTGCTATAGTCTTATCCTTCGTACCTTGCTCTAGCTCTAGTTTTATCTTTCTGTTTCTATTGCATGAAAACCCCTAAAAACTGCTAAATGACTAAAACCTTAAATCTTTCTAGTAACTCCACTTGGAGATAGTTTTCTTGTTTTGTTTGTGATATCTTTACGCTTCCCTTCTGGGGAATTTACAATCTCTTTTACCTGCCGGAGTGTAGCGTGTCGATTCTGGGTTCTCAACACTACCCCCCTTGTCCCTATGTTCGACCCCGTATATCTACTTCGACCCCGTAAACAAAGTTGCGGGGGCCTAGAAGTATTCAGGTTTATAAATGTAAAAGCTCGACTACCTCAAATCCGCCTAAAAATTTAGGACGCGCGATTTAGGCCGGTCAATGCATCGATAGAGAGGAGGGGTGTAAGGGGTGGGGGCGTTAGGTGTAGGGTTTGGGCATCGAGGGACAACTTGTGCTTGAGGGAAAGAAGATGGTTTGCAAAACTATGTAGGAAACCAGAGGGATATGCGTGGGGATAATGAGGAGAAACTCTGAGAGTTCTTTGCTCCAAGTCATCTTGATTACATTTATTCTAGTTACAACTAAAAAGAAAGAAAATTTGTAGCTACATCTTATTTATTGAACTAACTACAGTTATTTAGGTTACATAAATATATTTTATAAGTAAATATCTCTCTCTACACATAAATTAAATGTAACTTAAATAACGGTAGCTAAGTCATCCTTTTTTTGTAGTGCATCTAACATTTTAAAAAAATAAAATGCACGCCTCTAGTATAATTGAACCTTGGATTAATTAACATTCTTTGTATGTGATATACATGCATATATAAGTCAGTGTTAGCTTAGACATTTGGTGTTGGCAAGCCAACCGAGAATGGACATGAGTCATCATACTTGTCATAGTACTCTTCTTTATCTATAAGATCTACAATAAGAACAACCAACCATTTTCATTTGCAAGATCATCGATAAAAAATACTTGCTTCGCCTGTGATGCCATTATGAATGGTCCACCCTTCTTTCTAATCTTTTCAAAATTCTTTATTGTGAAACCCAATTCAACCACTACAACTCCTTTAGTGTTATCAACCCAATTACAACTAAATATTGGAACTCTAAAATCTATTTATTCATCCCATATGTCTTCAATGATACTGTAATATCTTTGGTGTTATCAACCCAATCACACCTAAAGACTGGAACTCTAAAATCTATTTTGTCAAACTCCCATATGTCTTCAATGACAGTGTAATATGAAATTTTAGCTTCACATGGAGTCTTATCCTTCACACCAGAAAAATGCAATGAAGATGCTTGAAGAGTGACCCACTATTTTAGACGACACTCTTATCATCTTGACGTTTTGTGTAATATGAAAATACATTTATGTCAAACCCTTAATAACTACATAACATTCATTTTTGGTTTAAATGTGAGACATTTGATATTTTCAACAACATTATTTGGTGTTTGAGATAGTTGACATAAGACTCTACCTTCAAACCACCTAATCAATGTCTTATTATTCTCTCTAGCAAGCCACATTGAATTGACTTAAGGATATGTTGCATTGATGAAATTGGTATGTTAGGTGATATAAATACTCAGTTCTTTGATGTTGTGTAATATATACAAGTGTACTTCTTCCCATAGCTCACGACTGATTACTTCACTCGTGGTCCTAAAGTCTCTTTGTCAGAATAGTCCTCAATATTCTTGTCATTATCAAGAGTTTCATTACAACTCAGAAAGTCATTACAAAAGTCCATAACCTCCCTAGCCACATAACCCTCAATAGTACTACCTTTAGGCTGATAATGATTTTCAAACATCACCTTTAAAAACACTCATGTAGTGTTTAAAAAGATACATCCATTGCAAGAAAATTGGTCCCAACATTTTCACTTACCTAATCAAACAAACAACAAGATGTTTGATGATATCAAAGGATGAAGGACAAAAATACATCTCAAGCTGGCACGGGGTAACTACCACTTCTCTTTGCAACTTTTCAAGATTTTTAGGATCAGTGACTTTGCTGCATCGAGTGTTGAAGAAGAAACAAAGCCTAGTGATTGCAAACCTTACATGCTTTAGTAGTATAGATCGAATAGTGATGGGCAATATTTGTTGCATCAGAGTGTGACAATCATGAGATTTAAGACCTATCATCTTTAGTTCCTTCATTGATACCAATGTATGAATATTGCAAGAGTATCCTTTTGGCACCTTAACATTAAGCAAACACTCACAAAAAGTTTTCTTCTCTTATCTAAACAATGTATAACAAGTAGGAGGTAAATATATTTTTCAATAACTACTAGCTTTTGTTGTTAATTCTTTCCTTATGCCCATTTCATGTAGGTCCATTCTAGATTTGATGCCATTTTTATTCTTACCTGGTATATTCAATAGAGTACTAGTAATGCTAGCACAAACATTTTTCTCAACATGCATGACATCGATAAAATGCCTAACTACAGAAGAACTCCAATAAGGAAGATCCCTGAATATTGATCTCTTCTTGTATAAAGATTTGTCACTCTGTATGGGAATAGTATGTTGTGATCTCTTACCAAATGCATTGATAAATTATTTTAGTCTTTCATAAATAACCTCTCCTGATATAGGTTATGGGCACTTTGTTCCTCATTTGGTCCAATAAATGATTTGTACAACCTTCGGTAAGGATGAACTTTTAGAAGAAACCTTCAATGACCAAAATAAATAGTCTTGCTGCCATATTTTAGTCATATTGAATCAGTGTTTTTCTCACACATATGGCGCACTTTGGATCCTTTTATGATGTATCCATACAAATTTCCATATACTGGAAAGTTATTAATAGTGAAAAACAACATAGCATGCAAACAAAATGCCTCTCTACACGAAGCATCATAGGTCATCACACCTTTTCCCCATAGTTCCTTTAAGTCATCAATCAAAGGTTCAAGATAAATATCAATATCATTGCCAGGTTGTTTAGGGCCTGATATCAACAACGATAGCATGACATACTTATTTTTCATACACAGCCAAGGAGGAAGATTCTATGTAACGATCATAATAGGCCAAGTGCTATTTTGGCTGCTCAATGTTTCGTATGGATTCATCCCATGGGTACAAATCTCAAGTCTTAGATTCATGACTTCTTCATTAAATTCAACGATATAATAAATCAATCTTTTTCCACTATGGGGAATCAGATGTATGTCATCGGATCCCTGCATTATTTTCTTTACCTCTGCATGCCATGTTAAATTCTTTGCATCCATGGTATATGAAAACAAGCATTGAAATTGTGGTATTCTAGGTTGATACTACATCACGTTGGCAAGAGATTTAATTTTAGACTTCCCCAAAGTCATCATTTTATACCTTGACACCCCACATTTTGGACAATCTTTCAAATCGATATAGCCCTTTTGATATAACACACATTCATTTGGGCATGCATGTATCTTCTTAGCCTTCATTCCCATTAGGAACAACATTTTATTTAATTAGTATGTTGATATTAGAAGCTTGTTGCCTTCACGAAGAATTTCTTTCAACAAAGATAGCAATGATGTGAAGCTTTTATCCCTCCATCTATTATTAGCCTTCAAAGTATACAATCTCAACATAGCACTCGTCTTCATAAACTTAGTACAACCTAAGTATAATAGTCTCTAAACATCATGCAAAATGTTTTTGAATGAGTAAGGTGGATCAATGTGCTATACCCCACAACTATCTAGCATCACATCAACCATGTCTATCAGAATCATGTCATTCACATCTACATCATTGTTGGCAATTTCTTCTTCAACACAAGTGCTGCTATCGACATCTACTGATCTCATAGTAGGAATCTCTCCATGCTAGTACTATTCTATATAGCCATGTACAATCTCATTGCACATGTCATGACTTTTGATTTTGTTAATAGTGTCGACTTTTAAGGTTTACTACAATTCCTACATGGCTAATGGAACATATCTCCAGGTCATTTCCTATCTTCCTCTGCTAATATTATAAATTGATCAAGACCAGTGATAAACTATGGGTTGTAGCAGTTTAGAATGGACATCCATGATCTATCCATTCTATGATCAAAGAGAAAATAAGTATTGAATCATGTGTTAATCATTTAGGGTTTAGGAATAAGGGTTTATCATTTAGCGTTTATCATTTAGAGATTAGGATTTAAGATTAGAGTTTGTCATATAGGGTTTATCATTTAGTGTTAGACATAAGGGTTTACATATTATGGTTAATCAGGGTTTACAAATTAGGATTTAGGGTTGATGATTCACAAGAAAGTGTATTTGGATTTAGGGTTTACATATTAGGATTTATGGTTGATGGTTTATAGATTAGGATTTACGGTTGATGGTTTACATATAAGGGTTTACAAATTAGGGTTTAAGGTTCAGTAATGAATGTGTGTACCACCTATCCCATTATTAAACATCTAGTTTCACTAGTAAGCATATAATGTGTATCCAATTTTCAAGAAAATTTCAGCACTATTACCCCACAATTCTCAAAGTACACCATCATAGATGGGCAAATGTCCACCTACATATGTACTTAGAGAACAAACAAGAAATTGCTAAAGAAACATCTTGAAAACTTAATACACATTATTCTCCTAAATCCTAAGTGAGATCAAGTGTTCAAGAATAATCCCAAATTTGGGACTATCCAAGATGTACTCCTAATGAGTAAATCTCGGATGGGTTTCTAGGCCAATGCCATGAATAAGAAATTAGGATTTATATATTAGGGTCCATTTTTTATGCCACACATCTATTGGTCATTTATAAAAATCTACATACTAAATAAATAATTAAACATGAATTTTAAAAATTATATAATTTGCATACCAAATATGCATAATGTTACCAAATATACATGTGTGATGTTACCAAATATGCATAATGTGTCATGATCATGAGATGCAGATGATATATGATGAGATGAACATAATTTGACCTAAAAAGAGGTGATTAGTATAAGAATGAGAAAAGATGATATGAAATTATAATAATTTGACCCAATATTTTCATAACATATAAAAAATTAACTTAATTATGTCATAATCACAGGAAGACATGGCATTGTCCACACAAATCTAGTTTCCCTGTATGATTTTCAACATTGACCTAAATCAGACATAGTTTTACCGAAATGTGTCCTAGTTATACCTAAAATATACATAGGTTTACTAAAATCAAACCTAATTTTACTAAAAGTTTCATTTGGCCATGTATTCTTCAAACAATTATAGCTAAGCATTAAAAAAAATCACTTTAATAGTAGCAACAAAAACAATGATAGAGAGTGATATCGGCGGGAGCTCCACAGAGAGTAACATTGGCATGATCAACAATAATGATGGGAGATCTGGTAGAGAGTGGTGGTGACAGGAGAAACAATGATGGTAGAGAGCAACAACACGAATAGTAGCGACAACAACAACATGAACAATAACGATGGGAGTAGCACGAGCAGTGGTGCTGGGAGCAGTAGTAGTGGCAACAACATGAGAAGCAACAACAAAGGCAACCACAAGCTATGACAGAGGCAATGGAGGCATACAATCACCAAAGCTCAACTAGTTACCACGATGAAATAGAGAAGTGGGAAAGAAAAATTCCACAAGTACTGTAAAGAGGGCCATAGTCGGTAGTTGTGAGGAAAATCGATGAATAAGTAAGAAATTAGACATTGATTCAGGAAAAAATTCCAATGACAAAGGATCTTATCCAAATAAAAAAAGTTGGCCTCAAGAAGGACTTAGACATCGATTATGAAGAGCTAAGCTGACGACTAAGTAAGGACTTAGACACTGATTTGGGCAAAAAACATGTTGATAGAGGCCCTTATCTAAACAAAAAAAGTTGGTCTCAGTAAAGACTTGGACATCAGTTTTGGTGCGATAAATCGACGACTAAGTAAGGGCTTAGAAGTTTGTTTGGGAAAAAAACTGATGACGGAGGCTCTTATCCAGACAAAAAAATGTCAACCTTAGTAAGGACTTAGACATCGATTTTATTGGACAAACCAACTCCAAAGTGCAATTTTTGGGGAGCCATATATTCATGAAAATGTGGTGCAAATCCTCTGTTGTCAGTTTCTTGATTATTAACTGACACCCCATGTATACTTTTTTCATAGTTGGTAAGACGTACAATGTCAGTTTCACTATAGCCAAACTGGCGATAGAGGTATTTTGGAGATAAAATTTATTTCACGATAACGGGTATCTAGTCAGTTTGACGACAACTGATGCTAACCTAAAATTTTCTTTGGGGAATTTTTTCCTAAAAAATTGAATTTTGTGAGTTATCTAGGATGTCAATTTCTTTAAGAAATAATCGAAATTATAGAAAAAGAAGTACCCATATTTTTTATTAATCGGTATCACTTGACCTATAACGACGTTTGTGCTCTACATCCACCGTTGTAGATCTTCTGGTGTCAATTTTCCATTGAAACCAACGTTAAGAAGAGTGGCATTAGAGGTTAGAGATGTACTAGTGATAGAACTTATTGGGAAAAACATCTATTAGAGGTCCCCACCCATTGATGCTTTTATCTTGCAACACGAGATACCATGACAGGACCTTGTCACTTAGAGAGAAATTGAACCCTTTGTAATAGATAACTTTCTATGGTACACAATTCATCTTAATGATTTCACAAGTATTCTTAAAAGCATCAAGGTGGTGATGGGGATTTCCATATAGAGAATTGCATCCAAAAGTCCCTTGCTAGATTAGATTTAAGATTGCTAGCTTCTGCTCAAAGTTTATAGCGTTGAACCGAGGGATGATGACTGGGCATATGATTCATCGACCCATATGGCAGCTATATTGCATAGAGACGGGCCTCCACCTACATCATTGTCATCATTATTGTCATCGTTATTATCATTGTTTATATTTATTTGACCAACACAAGGTTGAGGTTCTTCTGCTTCATGCAAATTTTCTTCATCCTCTTCTTCCTCATGATGATCCTCATTATGATCTTTGTTGTGGTCCTCGTGGTTCTCTCATTATTCTGGTTGAGAAGATCTTGTCTCCTTTGGGGAGGCTGATGAATGCATATTCATCATGGAATTCAATTATCACTTTGGAACAAATTCAACTCCATATATATACTTTCTCACTCATTAAATACCAATATGAATCATAATGTGCAAAACTACTTAATTGATTCGATTATCTAGGTTTTTACTAAATATTGTTCATTTAATGCAGGTTTTGACAAAGCTGAACAAGTAGGCAAAGTCTGCCTTCATCTCTGGCTCTGATCAAGAAATCTAACCAAGCAATTCTACCCATGCAGTCTCAAGACTGTTTGTGCCCATGCTGTCCCAAGACCGTTTGAGCCCATGCGGTCCCAAGACCATTTGTGCCCATGCAGTCCCAAGACCGTTTGAGCCCATGCGGTCCCAAGACCGTTTGAGCCCATGCGGTCTCAAGACCGTATAACCAGTAGAGATCGGTTGGAAGCATAACTCAGCCACAAGGAATTGAGCAGTGCATGAACTCAAGGTCGCGAAGCAGAATCCTAACCACGGCCGTGGTGGTCCAAAACGGATGTGGTCTTCTACCATCACCATGACCATGTGATGTCGCCACGACCGTGGTAGACTTGAGATTTCACTAGCCACGACCGTGGTCAATGAGCCACGACCGTGGCACCCTATCTGCATCAACCCTCTCTCACTCGCCACGCCCGTGCAAGGCAGCACGGCCGTGTGGTAGCTACCTCACCACGACCGTGGTATCACGCCACGGCTGTGGCCCAACATTGTCAGGGCCAAATTTCTCACCCACCACACCCGTGTAAGGCAGCACAGCCGTGGGACAATAGATTTACCATGACTGTGGTGCGTCGTCTTCAACCTCCGACCATCACACATTTGCAACTCCTGAGCAAGGTCGTTTGGGGGTGATTCGCAGACCAACTGGAGTCGCCCCGAGGCTGTCACACCTATAGAAGAAGGCTGAAGATCATTTGATAGATTGGATGGCTACTGGATCGATTTACCAACGGACTGTCTGCTGCTTGTTTGCGGAGCATTGACTGAAGCATGACCGTTTGCTTGATTATGATCTCATACCATTTGTCTGTGACTTGGAAACCGTTTAGATTAAGCAAGCAATCGAGACCGAATGGGTGCTGCCTGAAGACCGTTTGGGCATCTGCTAGAGCGTTGACCGTTTGCTGCTGATGAAGACCGTTTGCCCCTATCTACAGATCGTTTGCCCAAAACCGTTTGGAGCGATCGTTTGGTAGCAAATGGTCTCCAGACCGTTTGGCAGCAAACGGTCTCCAGATCGTTTGGTAGCAAATGGTCTCCAGATCGTTTATCAGCAAACGGTCCCCAGACTGTTTGGAGGAGATATTTCAAGACCGTTTGGTCTAAACTAAATGAAACCGTTTGGTCTCTTTTAACCCAAGACCGTTTGGGGTCAGTCCTATGCCTATAAATAGGACCCCAAGGGTCATCACTTGGACATCGGTTCTGGGATGCCGATAGGCTGCCTGTATACAGATCTGATCCGAAACTAGTCCAGTCCGTGCTAGTTTCATTTCACCTACTGCCCGTGTTGCAACCAAGGAGGCTGAGGAGAGAAGAAAGATAGAGTAAGGGAGACTATTCAGTCTATCTTGGCAACTCTCGTTCGCGTCCAGATCTGCTCTGACATGACGTAGGAGGCAGTATCTACTTCACCGAGCTGTGACTACCTCCTGCACTGGGTCCATGGTGGATTTCTCTCTCTTTCTCATTCTTCTTATTTCTCGCATCATGAGTGAGTAGTACCTTTTCACTGGAGTACGGGGACTAGCCCCGCTGCCCATGCAAACATGTCATATTATTAACCGTCCATGGCAATGTATATAACTTTTCATTTCGTTGTTAATCATTATGCTTGTAGTTTGATTAATTGCTTGCGCTCATTCGTGTTCTTCCTATGTTGTGAGAATATCTTTATGTAGGATTGAATGTCGTTTAATAGGTTGACTCTCAAACTAGAAATAGAATGAGATTCCTTGAGGTCGTAAGTGTATGATCTGTGAGGGGATGACCCATCTAGCCTTCGGTGACGCTTTTGTGTACCTAACGCCTGTATAGGGGGTTCACAGCCTTAGTTGGATTTTGTATCTTCTTGTTAATCATCGATGTTTGCTCGTATATAAATTGGATGCTTGCTTATCGATTATCGCGGTTGACTCCCAAACTAGAAATAGAATGGGGTTCCTTGAGGTCATAAGTGTATGATCCGCGAGGGGACGAGCCATCTAGCCTTCGGTGACGCTTCTATGTGCCTAACGCCTGTATAGGGGGCCCACAACCTTAGTTGGGTGTTGTATCTTTAGAGTCGTAAGTATGTGATCCGGATGGTGATGAGAAATCTGATGCCAAAGGTGATGTTGACGCGTACCTAACGCCCGTATGGGGGGTTTCGCAACAACTCTACTTGGATAGTTATATCTTGCCTGGATGTTTGATGTTTGGATGTGCTTGCATGAGCAGTGGTGGTGAAACCCGATACCATCCCAGCGATTCCATATCATTGATTTTAATCTAGCTTTAATTCAGTCTTTACTTTCCTGCAATTAGTTTAATTAACCTCAAATGAACCAATCATTTTAAATATTAGCCTTAACTCGAACTAGACTAGACTGACAAAAATTCTTAAAAATGTTGTCCTTTGGGTTCGATCCTTAACTATACTATGATAAGACTCGTCCGCTTGCGGGTGGTATTATTGCACTTTGGTTTTGATAAAAACTCGGGGATATCAACCCCGAGTGAGTTTGTTAGTGCATTCAAAATACCACGTCAAATTCTGGCACCGTTGTCGGGGACAACATAATCAGTCTGTCAAATCTAGTTCTTTTAAGACTAATCTAGGATTTTGTTTTTTCTTTTGAAACAACCGATCATCTACTTGAATTTGACTCTACTTTGTGGATCTCATTTTCAAAATCTTTCTATTTTCAGGTACAACCCAAGGCATAGTGTATGCACCGTTCGGACAGCCCCGAACTAGCAGCTAGCTTTGATCCCGAGATAGACAGAACTTTTCATTGTCAAATCTGAGAAAATCAAGCAAGGATGGCTCAGGAAGAGGAAGTAGCCCAAAGAGTGGCTCAAGCCATCAATGCACAAAGAGAGAGGCTCATGCAAGAAGCTAGGGTTGCGGTTCAGCAGGAAATCCTAGCAGCACAAGCAGCAGCGCAAGAAACTAAACTACAAAAGGATCTTAGAGAGTTCTCAATCCTGAGAGATGTGAATGTTCATCATCCAGTACAGCCTCCCCCCATCAATGCTGCCAATTTTGAGATTAGGGCACATTGGATCACATTGCTTCAAAACAACCCTTTCTATGGCAAACAAGCAGAGGACAACCAAGAACATCTTCTAAGATTCATCGATCTATGTGCTATGACAAAGAAAAATGGAGTCACTGATGATGCCATTTGACTCCGTCTCTTCAAGTATTCCCTTGCTGATGGAGCCATAAGTTGGTACAATTCATTGCAAAGTGAAATACCCATCACCACCTGGGAACAACTCCAAAATGTGTTTCTGGAAAAGTTCTATCCTCCATCTCTCACATATAAAATTAGGGGCCGGATAACAAATTTCACTCAAGTCCCTGGAGAAACTCTCGCTAAAGCATGGGATAGGTACAAAGAGCTTCTACGCAAGTGTCAAAACCACGGAATTCCTAAGAATCAACTCATCGAAATTTTCTATAGGGGTGTGGATGATGATATTAAGAGGTTTCTAGATTCCTCGTCTGGAGGAAACTTCATGCGTCAAAGTTATGACAGCGCATGGAGAGTCATCACCCTGGGAGAAGAAAATCAAGCCAATTGGGGTAGATCTGTAGGTAAAGGAGTCTTGAAAGTAGTTATGGCCGAAGCTACTCCCGAGTACAAGTCTATCGCTGAAACCTTGAAGGTCTTAGTCGCCAAGCAAGACCATATTGAATCATCTCTAGCTGCTATTGGAAGAGGACGTTCACCCACTCGGCAACCAGAACAGGTCAAGTCCACTTCCCTGTTCTGTGAAGCATCTAAGAGCACCGATCATTCCACTTTATCATGCAATGTTCTCTATGACGTTGTACTGGTCAATGTATGTGGACAAGGAGATAATGGTCAGATGGAAAATCTTAATGCTATCATCACTATTCCTGGGCAAAGTTATTGCAATCCGAATCAGAATAGGAATCACCCATATTTTCAATACGGAAACCCCTCTGGAGCAGTAAACTCACATTAATTTGGTTCAAACAATCAACCAAGAGGCCCACCAGGATTCTAGTATAATCAACAACAGAATTTTGGGAATCAAGGAAATTTCAAGGGAAACTTTCAGAATAGGAACTACAATAATTATCAAAATAACGCTCAGTATCAGAATCTTAATCAACAACAAGGACAATAAGCATGACCCATCTCTTCGAATGACATGCTTTCAGCCATTGAAAAAATGTTGCAAACTCAGCAAACTATGATAGCCAACCAACAAGCACAGAAGGCTATTGAATCTCAACTAGCTCAACTTGCTGCTAGCATAAAGCCACCTGCTGGAGTCTTTGTTGGCCAACCCGAGAATAATCCCAAGCATCCTGAATAGTTGAAGGTAGTCACCACTAGGTCAGGAAAAGACTATTCAGATCCCCCAGTAAAGACACCTATGGTTATTACAGACGAAGATGAACTTGTGATGGTCCAAAACTCAACAACACTAGAGTCTAATTCAAAAGATGAAAAGACAGATAAGGGAAGTCCTGAGAAATCTACTGATGAAGAAACTGAAACACCAGAACCTGATATTCCTGTATATAAACCTCGTATACCTTTCCCATCTCATCTAAGGCAGACCAAGCTTGATACTCGATTCAATAAGTTTAAAGAGGCTATGAAGAAACTTCATGTTGATATACCCTTCTTAGATGCCATGGCTGAGATACCAGCCTGGACTAAGTACTTAAAGTCACTCCTAACCAGGAAGTATATAACTGAGGAATATGAGACAGTAAAACTGGCAACAACTACATCAGATATCATATTGAACAAGATGCCCAAGAAACAAAAAGACTTGGGATCCTTTAGAATCTCATGTCATATTGGCGATTCATCATGCAATAAAGGATTGGAAGATCTAGGTGCAAGCATCTCTATTATGCCGCTTAGCCTGTGCAAAAGACTAGGGTTTGCATAATTGCTTCCTACTGGCATGACTATACAGCTAGCAGACAATTCGATAAAATGTCTCTTAGGGATCGTCGAAGATGTCTCGGTCAAGGTGGGAAAGGACACATATGTTCCATGCGACTTTTTCATTATGGACATAAAAGAAGACGCCAGATATCCTCTCATTTTTGGTCGTCTATTCCTCACCACTACAAGAGCCCTGATTGATGTTGAAGTTGGTACCTTACTGCTCAGATTAGGAAAAAAAACTCTCGAATTTAAAGTTTTTGAAAGTATGAGAAGACCAAGTATGCAGGAGGAAGTTTATCTGATTGACTGCATTGAACAAATGTCACTTCTGACTCAAGAGCATCATGAATCAAACGATCCCTTGGAAATTTCTCTAACAAAACCATCAGTTGATGAACCATTCGAAAAATGAGTAAAGGATTGCGTCGAATCCCTCGACTCCGCTAAAGAAGATGTTGAAGCCAATAGTGAAGAACTCAAGGCTATGGAAACTACAGAAGAAATAAGAAAAAAACCAGAGGCTCCTGAAATGAAGCCTCTGCCTGAAGGACTAAAGTACGTATTTTTAGATGACCTAAAAGTTTTCCCAGTTATTATAAATTCCGATCTAACAGTTGAACAAGAAGAGAAACTTCTGAAGGAATTGAGGGAAAGAAAAAGCCATCAGTTATAAAATGAGTGACCTCACTGGGGTCAATCAAGCGCTGTGTATGCACAAGATCCCTATGATGGAAGATCACAAACCTACTATTGAGCATCAACGGAAATTGAACCCAAATATGAAGGAAGTGGTCCGTAGCGAGGTCATTAAATTGCTCACCGCTGGAATAATCTATCTGATATCCGATTCGCCATGGGTGAGCCTAGTGCATGTTGTCCCGAAGAAAGGTGGAATGACTATTATACAGAATGAAAACAATGAACTCATCCCCACTCAAACAGTCACAGGGTGGAGGATGTGCATAGATTATAGAAAATTGAACAAGGCAACTAAAAAAGATCATTTCCCAATGCCCTTCCTTGATCAAGTCCTAGAAAGGTTGGCTCATCAAGAATATTTCTGTTATCTTGATGGTTACTCTGGATTCTATCAAATACCCATACATCTAGATGACCAAGATAAAACAACCTTTACCTTCCCATTCGGAACATATGCGTTTAAAAGAATGTCGTTTGGCCTCTGTAATGCGCCCACAACTTTCCAACGTTGCATGGCCGCCATATTTGCTGGTCTTACTGAAATAATTACGGAGGTTTTCATGGATGATTTTTATGTTTATGGAGATTCATTCGATTCATGTCTAAAGCAGCTCTCTCTGGTCCTCAAATGTTGTGAAGAAGCGCACCTTGTGCTAAATTGGGAAAAGTGCCATTTTATGGTAAGAGAAGGCATTGTCCTCAGTCATAGGGTCAGCAATAGAGGAATTGAAGTAGATAAAGCCAAGATTGAAGTGATTTCTAAACTGGCTACCTGATCAGCCTTTTTCACGCGTCCGGAAATGAACACGGGACGAAGGAAGGAATCAAGCTTTAAATGTATAACCTGAAACCTTCTAGCCCCCCACAACGTTATTACGGGGTCGAAGTAGATATGCGGGGTCGAACACAGGGACGCGGTGACGTTTAGGACGCCAAAGATTTCGTTCTTTAGTCAGATAAGCCAAAATGATAGTCGATAAGAGAAAATTGCTAGAACTAGTCTAGCAGGTTGTCACGATTAAAATCAAAACAAAGAAAAGAAAACAAAACAAAACAGACAGAGCACGAGGTTCTACTAACTAGAGAAAGAGAGTTCTTGGCTATGTAACCACAAAAGGGGCAGTCTATGCACTCGTTCTCGGGCGTAGACAACCCTCGAACACCCAAGCAAGCATCTAGCACGCACAGCATCATCTGTCCTGTGGGGTCATCCCACTCGCTCTCGCGATGCGTGACTAAAACCATCAACGATATGTCATTAACCCTCTCTCAAGGGATGACATATCAACACCTCAGTATATGCTAAGTTCCCTCTCGGGTCTTAGGATATTATGGGGTGTTAGGAACAGAATACCTTGGATCGTCCTCCTCTCAGGTTCAGATCCAAACTATCGTCTCTTAGCTATTTCTACAACGGATCTCTCAATACAGGAAGAAATAGCAGTTCAAACAAGTAAGAGATCAACCAAACTAGCAATCATAACTTGGAAAGAGAAAATAGAACATGCAACATACTAGATCTGATATGAATCTACTTGCTTAAGGCAAAAGTATATAAACATGCCCAGATCGGGCTGCATAGCCAAGAAGGAGCTAACTAGCCATAGACAAGCATAGCTGGCACCGAACAAAGATGGATAAACATCGTTTGTACAAGAAACAAAGGAATGCAGTAGAATGAAAGAGAAGAGGGGAGAGATATAGCCCGTAGAGGAGAGGTGGCTCTCGCTCCTTGGCCTCCGTGCAGGCCGGATCTCGCCCCTTGGGCCTTCTCTTTGTCCCTCTGGACTCCTCGGTTCTCTCTCTCTCTAGACCGTATCGGGCGGCGGGCGTATCGGGCGGCGGCCGTGTCGGTCGGCGGGCGTATCGGGCGGGGGGCGTATCGGGCGGCGGGCGTATCGGGTGGTGGCCTTTGGGGAACCCGACACACTAACTCCTTGGTCTAGGAACTAGCTCTTGCAGGGTCCTTCCTCCAGCCCTCGGCTCCCTCCAGCTCCGAAGAAGAATTCTTGTAGGCTGGCGGCTGCTATTTATAGGCAGCGAGTTGATGTAAGTTGTAGCTTTTATTGGTCCACGTGTCCTTCATCCGTGGCTTCAATCTTGAGGAACCAGGTCGGCCAATATGATTGTCACTCGGCAACCGTATCGGGCAACCGTATCGGGCAGCCGTATCGGTCGGCGCAACCGTATCGGCCAGGCCATATCGGGCATCTCTGTCGGGCGGCCATCTCATCCAGACCATATCAGGCAGATATATCGGGCACCCGTATCAGGAAGCTATATCGGCCAGCTGCTGCGATTCTTGTCTTTTCCTGGTCTGGTACTTGAAAGTCCCAAAATTGGCTAGTTTCGGTGCCTACAAGTCTAAAACAGGCTAATTAGCTACATTCTTGGCTATTTTCACTACATTATCTAATGGAGAGATAGAAAACATAAAACATGAACAAAAGAGTGCATATTAAGACTAAAGTGGCACAAAACTATAGATAAAATGCATAGAAAATATGCGCTAATTTGGGTGTTATCACTACCCCAACAAATGTAAAAGAAGTTCATGCTTTTCTAGGTCATGCAGGATTTTACAGGAGATTCATAAAGGATTTTTCCAAGATAACGAAGCCAATGACGAACCTATTACTAAAAGATATTGATTTCAATTTCAATGAAGAATGTGTCAAAAGCTTCAACACACTAAAGCAGGACCACTCCCATCATTAGAGCTCCCGACTGGGACCATCCTTTTAAAATTATGTGTGATGCCAGTGATTATGTTGTGGACGTTGTTTTAGGGTAATATATAGAGAAGAAACACTATGTGATCTATTATGCATCAAAAGCTCTCGATGAAGCCTAGAGGAATTATGAAACTACTGAGAAAGAACTTCTAGCAGTCATGTATGCCTTTGAAAAATTCAGATCCTACCTAATTGGTTCAAAAGTTATTGTCTACACTGACCACACTACCATTCGTTACCTTCTGGCAAAGAAAGATGCAAAACCCAGGTTGATTAGATGGATCCTCCTGTTACAAGAATTTGATTTAGAGATAAGAGATAAAAAAGGTACAGAGAATGTTGTAGCATACCACCTCAGTCACATCCACACACAGGATACCGAGAAGATTCCGATTAATGATTCTCTTCCGGACGATCAACTAATGAAGGTCTCAGAAGTTATACCGTGGTACTCAGATTTTGTGAACTACCTTGCTACTGGGGTTATCCATCCTCAATGCACCGGGAATGCCCTGAAGAAGTTCATGCATGATGTGAAGCAATATCACTGGGATGAGCCATATCTTTTTAAACTAGGTGCCGATGGTCTGTATAGACGATGTATCGCCAAAGAAGAAGCTCAACTTATTTTGGAACAAAGTCACTCAGGACCAGTAGGAGGACATATGAGCTCTAAAAAGACTGCTTTAAAGGTTTTGCAATGTGGTTTCTTTTGGCCAACCATATCAAAAGATTCCTACAATTTTGTCCTATCTTGCGACAAATGTCAAAGAACAGGTAATATAACAAAGAGAGACGAGATGCCGCTAAATCTATGGCAAGAAGTAGAGATATTTGATGTTTGGGGGGTGGACTACATGGGTCCATTCCCATCTTCTCATGGATTTTCATACATCCTAGTGGCGGTAGACTACGTCTCAAAATGGGTTGAAGCTATAATAATTGTCACTAGTGATTCAAAACCCGTCATCAAATTATTCAAAGATATTATTTTCCCCTATTTTGGAGTGCCACGAACCGTGATATCTGATGGAGGTTCCCACTTCCTTGAAAGAAGCTTTGAGGCTTTACTGAGAAAATACGGTGTAACACACAAGGTAGCCTCGCCTTACCATCCACAAACAAGTGGACAGATAGAGGTCTCTAACCGTCAACTAAAGGCTATTCTAGAAAAGACTGTAGGACACAATTGAAAGGATTGGTCAACAAAAATCAATGATGCCTTATGGGCCTATCAAACTACTTATAAAACTCCCATCGGGACTACACCTTTTTGATTAATATATGGAAAAGCTTGCCACCTGCCAGTCGAACTGGAACACAAGGCATGGTGGGCAATTAAATAACTGAACTTTGATATGAAAGAAGCTGGCCAAGCTAGGATTCTACAACTCCAAGAGCTGGATGAACTCAGGATGACAGCCTATGAGAATGCACGAATCTACAAAGAACGCACAAAACTTTGGCACGATGGACATCTAAAAAGAAAAGATATACAAGTAGGAGACCAAGTTCTACTATTCAACTCAAGGTTGAAGTTATTTCCAGGAAAACTCTGTTCTCGCTGGTTTGGACCTTACATTGTCAAAAGCATTTCCCCACATGGTGCTTTCTCTCTATGGAGTGAAAAGTCAGGCAAATTTATGGCAAATAGTCACCACTTAAATAGATATTTCACCTCGATTTACATAGGCACTGAAATAATGCTGGAACTCACCAATCCTAAGGATCCACCATGAAACTGAAAAATTCAGTCGAGCCATCGACATAAAACAAAGGCGCTTGACGGGAGGCAACCCGATCAATAAATTTGTTTTATTTCCCTTTTCAAATTAGAATGTTTCTTCAAATTTTGTTTTTACCTTCTAGTTAATTTTTCATTAAATAAAATTCGCATCGCAAGATGCCATTTTAAGATCTAATTACTCTTTACCTTTGAGATTTTCAGATAAGAGGATGCACGCTGATCAGAATGCAACCACACCAAGTGGTCATTCTGGCATGATTTTTCCCCTCCATCTTGGATTTAGGGTTTGCTCGGGACGAGCAAATCTCTAAGTTCGGGGTGGAGGGTGGGTGGTACGCACCTCACTTTCCACTTAAGTTTTCACTATCACATTCTTGATAAAATTTTCAAAAATTTCAAAATTCTTTAAAGTCTTTCAAAGAAATTGAACACATACTTGATGAATTTTTGACACTTTTTGACACTTCCTGGTTTCATTAAAAGCAACTAACTAAATTGCTATGCATTTTCAATCATTATATCCTCCTTAATCGAAGTAAATCCTCAAAAGGACCACTTTTTGAAACAAGCCTTTTGATCGAAATCATCTTGTGAAGATTATGATTCCTAACATCATGACACGTATGCAAAAAATGACAAGCGTCTATCGAACTGATAGGGATCAAACACGTCGTGCTTCCTAACTAACTAGTGGAACAATAACATGGAATCTCCACTGGATCCTCATCAAGTCATTATTCGAGCAGAGTTTGACAAAGAGAACAACCCGATGCACTGAATTGTAAATCAAGTCGCATTCTGATCTGAACTCTCTTCTACACTTCTTCTATCATCTTCGTATCCCTCCATTCATAAAAAAGAAACAAAAATAGCTGAATATGTGCCAAACCCTAAGTTTGGGGTGGCACGCCACTTCCCTCTTTGTCCGCTTCTTCCATACCCCTCGCAAACAAATAGGGGCATACCACCAAAATGCAATCTCGAGTCGAATAGAGGAGAGATTTGCAAACAAAAAGATGCCCAAGTGCACACAAAATGAAATGCAATCTCGAGTCGAATAGAGGAGAGATTCGCAAAAAAAATTGCAATAAATGAAATTGCACATCATAAAATAAAAATCTCAAGTCGAATAGAGGAGAGATTTACTTCTTCTTTCCATACCACCTTTCACTCCCTTTTCTACCTAATGGCACAATGATTGCCCACCCTATCCTGAAAAACACCAGTGTCAGATCAAATGTACACTTGTTGTTCTGTGGGTGTCTCTGAATTCTTACGAAACTCTTTGACATGCTTGTTGTTGGAAAAAGTGACGAGGAAGTGATTTTGGAAAATGAACTCAGGAATGAAGATATGGTAAGATGTGTTTAGTGGTCTCAGGAGGTTGGGATACTGAGTCATATTGAGTAGAAAGAAAACATTCGTGATGTGAAGATGAAGCAATCACACAAATTGAAAGTATTCATTTGGAGACCATTTCAAATTTTGTGTTACTCGAGGACGAGCAACGTTTAAGTTCGAGGTGTTTTGATGAATGCATATTCATCATGGAATTCAATTATCACTTTGGAACAAATTCAACTCCATATATATACTTTCTCACTCATTAAATACCAATATGAATCATAATGTGCAAAACTACTTAATTGATTTGATTATCTAGGTTTTTACTAAATATTGTTCATTTAATGTAGGTTTTGACAAAGCTGAACAAGTAGGAAGAGTCCGCCTTCATATCTGGCTCTGATCAAGAAATCTAACCAAGCAATTCCACCCATGCGGTCTCAAGACCGGTTGTGCCCATGTGGTCCCAAGACTGTTTGAGCCCATGTGGTCTCAAGACCGTTTGTGCCCATGCGGTCCCAAGATCGTTTGTGCCCATGCGGTCCCAAGACCGTTTGAGCCCATGCGGTCCCAAGACCGTTTGTGCCCATTCAGTCCCAAGACCGTTTGAGCCCATGCGGTCCCAAGACCGTTTGAGCCCATGCGGTCTCAAGACTGTATGACCAGCAGAGATCGATTGGAAGCATAACTCAACCGCAAGGAATCGAGAAGTGCATGAACTCAAGGTCGCGAAGCAGAATCCTAACCACGGCCGTGGTGGTCCAAAACGGCCGTGGTCTTCTGCCATCACCACTACTGTGTGATGTCGCCACGACCATGGTAGACCTGAGTTTTCACTCACCACGACCGTGGTCAACGAGCCACGACCGTGACACCCTACCTGCATCAACCCTCTCTCACTCGCCATGCCCATGCAAGGAAGCACAGCCGTGTGGCAGCTACCTCACCACGACCGTGGTATCATGCCACGACCGTGGCCCAACATCGTCAGGGCCAAATTTCTCACCCACCACGCCCTATAGAGCAAAAATCATCTTATGCACTAATACATGTATGCATCATATATTGAGAGTAAGCCTTGAACACAACTGTATATACTAATCTTACTGATTTACTTATGCCATCATAGGAAAATACAATTAATCCATACCAGACCGAATAAGCATACATATCATATATTGTCTCAATTAATCATAAATTATCTTACATAATGGCCACTTAGACCCAAAAACTCATATAGTCATATATGTATACATGATATTCCTTCAAATCATTCAAAACAATAAGAATGTTTTACATTAGTGTTTAGGTAAACATTTTGTATTGTTTCATAGTCAAAACATGGGTGAGATACCCAAAATATCCTTGTTAGGGTTTTCACCAAAAACATAGGTAAAGAATCGAATAATAATGATCATGATTTATAATAATGTGTGAAACACCAAAATATAACTTTTTGTAAAATATTAATTAATTTTGAAACTCGTTTGCTATTTTTAATACTTAAAACATTGAAATCCCATATATTTTAGTAAATCAATTATAATAGATATCAAACATATAATTCACTCTTCTAATTCATTTTTATTAGATATAGACATTATAAGCTTTCTATAGGCACCTGATTTTCTAAATTTGGATAAGTAGTTTAGGAGATATGGGTTTTCGAATGGAATACCTCTTGGAAAAGTTGGTCTAACGGTCAGATTATACACTCTTCTATAAGTTTTCTTTCCATACTCGGTTCTTTTCTCATGGATCTCCCCCATGATACGATTGTGTGTCGACCTGCTAATCCGCATCCTCCTCTCCTTCTCATCTCCTACTCACATACGCACAGTACCGATGCCTTGCATCCTGCGATGTCGTCTCTCCAAGTCTCGTCCGTCCGACACTGGGAGCCTACGATGATGCTCGAACAACGTTCCAATGTCCTCGACGTCTAAGAACCCAAAGACAACCTCGTCACCTATCAGACATATGCCTCCTCTCATCTTATCACCGTCGTCAAGATGATAGGGGAAACCAAGTCCTTCAATCTAGGTCGACACCGTCGACGTGCATCCACCGTCAGGGGTTCTTTGTAACCATAAAAAAATCCTAATAAGTATGTAACATGTTGCTAACCACTCTTCTGACGGTGGCGAACCCAACACCGGACACCACCTCTATTGCCAATCTGTATCATAGCGCCAGCCCATCATGGTTCTTTGGCACAACGGTGGCGTACAAAACTTGCGACTCGTCAGCATTGTGACGCTCTGCAACTTACTTCAAAACCTCCTCTCGCTATATATATAGGTCAATATCATGCCCTAAGGTAAGCATTATGATCCCAGCTGGGACCCTCACGACTGGTTTCCCCATTATGCAAGGATTCCCAGACTCTATTTTTATGTGTTGTCCCAACATGGTAGGGACAGGCATTTCTCCATACTCGATTACATAGGCACAAGGAAACCTAAAGTCTATTGTTCTGCATTGGCCAAGTCCAAGACGTTTCTGTACTCAGTAGTTCTTCTTCTGTCGGTGTGTAGGGGTGACTTGGTTTTAAAGGCCAAAAGCACCAGTCTGGATGAACCACCACCCTCTCAAAAGAACTATGGGTTCAGGTGGTTTAGCTGGTTCAACACAAATCTGAACTCTTCTCTCACGATAGCTTAATGAACATTAGAAAATTTCCCCAACTTACTTTGAAAGATTATTAATCCTCAAATTGGTACTTATCTCAACTTACTCTTCATGATTGTGTCTTACTTAGTTTTAGTATAAGACAAATTCAAACCTCTTGAAAAGTGAGCCACTACCTCATCATTAAAAACAACCTAATATATCTCTTGGTTTCCCGTATTAATTATATCTACATCATTATATGGTAAATTTGCATAAAAGAACCTATAGTGTTCATAATTTTACATTAGAGTGTATTTGAGTCAAGGGTGTGTTCTAAAACTTCTGGGATGTTACAATTCTACCGAACTTAATTAAATTTCATCCTCAAAATTTTCTCATTCTACCCACCTTAATTAAATTTCGTCCTTGAAATTTTCTCATACTACCCACCTTATGGTTTTACATATTCTATGTACATTAATTTATAATATCATCTTGAAGTCTCATCCTCTTGGTAAAACACTATCTAGACCTCATGATTGACATAAAAAAGGAGCTCTCTTACCTCTCTGGGAGTTGTGATTCTACCATGGATCTTAATTACTTACATATGTCAAATATCTACTCTTCATATGCATGCTTGATCTTCCTATGAATCCCATTAGGTGTAGGTGATTATATGTCTCAAACTTTTATTGCAACTCTTGTTTTCTTTGTCACATTTGAATGCTAGCCACTCATATATTCAGAGGTAATATGCCTTATCACGCCTATCTTAGCACATCCCTCATGCACATGTCCCATACCACATGCACTTGAAAGGACTAGACAAGCATGATTATGCACATAACATTCTCTCTACAAAACCCTATGAGCATGTGTCCCATACCACAAACACATGGGAAAAGAGAGAGCATGCTATATACACTTCTAAAGTTAACATAAAAGTCCAAAACATGTAGGAACATAACCCTAATCCTTATCTAAACTTATGTCTCATGTGTATACCTCTATTTTGGTCCCGATATATTTCACTTAATTATTCTATACCTAGGGCTTAGAACATATGAATCTGGTGTTATCCTGGTGGTCATGTACTTATTTGCTCTGATACCATATTGTAACTCACCTCCAAGTACATACATGGCAGCGTAAGAAAACCCTATGTTGTCCATAACATGGGTCATTTGGCTTGGAGAACATTACAAAACATGATATTTATTAGCAACAAGATAAATGAAACACCATGCATCAATTCAAAATTTAGATTCATACATTATTCTTTGAAAGAGAAAAACTTATAATGTAAACTATCTCATCTTTGAACTAGAATCTAATACATGAAAGGTAAGACAATTCTAGGACATAAATCTTCTTTGGAAACTAGATATTAGATCTTCTAAGGTGTACATGGTGCCCCACCAAGTTAAGTCATGGAAACTTCTACTTTGAAGCATTTACTTCAAACTCCTTCGCTCCTTGATCTTGGGTCATCTCGTTTCACGACCATGCGAAAATAAAGACATAAATCAGTAAGCGGCACTATACATTTTATAAGAACTGAAAATAAGCATATATACTTGACTTGAAAGAAAAATCTTGTCATGGATTTGACTTAAATATTCTTAATTACATGAATCTTATAGCATGAAGAATTGAGAAGTAAATATATGCATCTCTCTATGACGCCCACTTAAGAGCACATGATTTCTATGAAAGCCCATAATGCTAGGAAAGACCATAATTGGCACAAATGCCCATGCTTTGGCTAAAAAGCCCATCATTGGCACAAATGCCCATAACGACCCCTTGAGGTCCATGATGGCAAGAACATATAAAAACTGATTCAATTCCATTTATGTTAGCATTAACATTACTATAAACATGACCTAAATCTTGAACTTTAATCTTTACCATGATGGGATTTCTCCCTCTTGAAACTTGAACTTTAAATCCATTACTATTTGATCATTAATCATAATCCCTAATCTTAATGAGCATGATACCTATAAGACATATGATATAGCAAACATCAAGCAATTTATATGATGAACATGATGTGAGCATTGAAAGCATAATTCCTAAATATACATAGCATACAATCCAACCAATGTACATATGTATAGTGGCATTACCAACTTACCTTGAGCAAAGAAAATCCTAACTTGGTTTCTCTGATCTTAGTCAAAACCTAAGTTCCTGAAATCAACATGCTTTATATTAATTATCATCTTGATAACATCCTATACCCTAATCCCATCACCCTAGAACCATAACCAAAACTAGAGTTCTCATTTAGACTGAACATAACTCTGGTTTAAAACCATGATAGAAATCTTAGTGTGGAATGTATATCCAAAATCACATATCATATATATAGCATCCATATATTGATATACCCATATAGAGCAAAAATCGTCTTATGCACTAACACATGTATGCATCATATATTGAGAGTAAGACTTGAACACAATTGTATATACTAATGTTACTGATTTACTTATGCCATCATAGGAAAATACAATTAATCCATATACCAGACCAAATAAGCATACATATCATATATTGTCTCAGTAAATCATCAATTATCTTACATAATAGCCACTTAGACCCAAAAACTCATATAGTCATATATGTATACATGAAATTTCGTCAAATCATTCAAAACAATAAGAATATTTTACATTAGGGTTTAGGTAAACATTTTGCATTGTTTCATAGTCAAAACATTGGTGAGATACCCAAAATATCCTTATTAGAGTTTTCACCAAAAACATAGGTAAAGAATCGAATAAGAATGATCTGAATTCATAATAATGTGTGAAACACCAAAATACAACTTTTATAAATATTAATTAATTTTGAAAGTCGTTTGTTAATTTTAATACCCAAAACATTGAAATCTCACATCTTTTAGTAAATCAATTATAATATATATCAAACATCTAATTCACTCTTTTAATCCATTTTTATTAGATAGTCGACACTCTAAGCTTTCTATAGGCACCTTATTTTCTAAATATGGATAAGTAACTTTGGGGATATGGGTTTTCAAATGGAATACCTCTTGGATGAATGGTGGTCGTCCAAAGTTGATCTAACAGTCAGATTATACACTCTTCTATAAGTTTTCTTTCCCCTCTGTTCTTTTCTCACGGATCCCCATCAAGATCCGATTGCGTGTTAACATGCTAACCCGCATCCTCCTCTCCTCCTCATCTCCTACTCGGGTACGCGCGACACCGACGCCTCGCGTCCTGCGATGTCGTCTCCGTCAGCCTCGTTCGTCCTGCTACACTGGGAGCCTGTGACGATGCCCTAGCAACGTTCCAATGTCCTCGACGTCCAAGAACCCAAAGCCAACCTCGTCACCGATCAGGTAGATGCCTCCTCTCATCTTCTCGCCCTCGTCAGGATGACAGGGAAATTTGGTCCTTCAATCTAGGTCGACACTGTCGACGTGCATCCATCGTCAGAGGCTCTCCGTGACCATCGAAAAACTCCTAACAAGGATGTAACATGCCGCCAACCACTCTTCTAATGGTGACAATCCCAACACCCGACACCACCTCCATCACCGATCCACATCAGGGCGCCGCCCCATCATGGTTGTTTGGCGTACAGAACTTGCGACCCCTCAGCAATGTGACCCTCTGCAGCTTCCTTCAAAACCTCCTTTGTATATAGGGCAACATCATGCCCTAAGATACGCTTTCCGATCCCAGTTGGGACCCTCACGACTGGTTTCCCCATTACACAAGGATTCCCAGACTATTTTTATGTGTTGTCCCAACGTGGTATGGACAAGAATTTCTCCGTACTCGAATACATAGGCACAAGGAAAACTAAAGTCTATTGTTCTGCACTGGCTAAGTCCAAGACGTTTCTGTAATCAGTAGTTCTTCTTCTATCGGTGTGTAAGGGTGACTTGGTGCCAAAGGTCAAAAACACCAGTCTGGTTGAACCACCTCCCTCTCAAAAGAACTACGGGGTTCATGTGGTTTAGTTAGTTCAACACAAATACGAACCCTTCTCTCATGATAGCTTAATGAACATTCGAAAATTTCCCCAACTTATATTAATCCTCAAATCGGTACTTATTAATTCGGTTAGTGTAGCGTAGGTGGTTCGGTCCGGCTTGTCTTCCCCGGGGGACCCGGGTTTGAATCCCTCTATTGCGCATTGTATATACCAACCCTTGGATCATCCGGGCTCTGGCACCTGTTTGAGGGAGGGGGGAAGACTAATGTCTCTTCTAACTTAAAAAAAAAGATGGTACTTATTTCAACTTACTCTTCATGATTGTGTCTTTTTTAGTTTTAGTAACAAGACAACTTCAAACCTCTTAGAAATTTGAGCCACTACCTTAGTATTAAAAAAAACTCTAAGATATCTCTTAGTTTCCCATATTAATTATATCTACGTCATTATATGGTAATTTTGCATAAAAGAACCTATCGTGTTCATAATTTTACATGAGAGTGTATTTGAGTCAAGAGTTTGTTCTAAAACTTCTGAGATGTTACACTAGTTTTCATGGAAAACACATCCTCAAAGAATGTAGTATCACATAGTACCATAACTGTATTAACACCAATACCAGAGATATTAGATTTTACAATCAAGAATCTATAGGCACAACTTGTCTCTACAGAACCTAAGAAGATGACATCAACCATTTTCGGTCACAGTTTCTTCCTTTTGTGTTTGGGGACAAGTACCTTAGTAAAGCATTCCCACACTCTAAGATATTTCAGACTTGAGTTTCTCCCTTTCTATTGCTCAAACGAACTACTTTCTTTATGTTTATGGGGAACTCTATTCAGAATATGGCAAGCCGTATTCAACACCCCCACCATAAAGTTGGGTAGATGTGAGGTTTGGAGTAAGGTATTAACCATATCAATTAATTTTGATTCTTACATTTGGCTATATCATTAGATTTTAGTGAATAAGAAGCAGTAACCTTATGAATTATATCATGAATTTTTCAAAATTTTAAAAATAAGTTCGAGGTGTACTCTCCTCCCCTATCAGGTCTTAACCGTTTACGCACTTTACTATTTTGGGTTTCAACTTCTTTCTTATAAATTTTGAATTTATTCAATGCCTTGTCTTTACTTTTAAGTAAACAGACACAACAATATATACTAGCATTGTCAATATAAGTTATAACATAAAGTTTTTGATCCCTAGTAGCAGTCAGTGTGTACTAGATTAAGAATTTTAGAATTTCTATTCACTGAATGAAAAGGCCTTCTAGGCATTTTAGATTGCACACAAATCTCACATATATTGTTACTAATGTCAGAATTAGGAACTAAATCTAGATTCAACATTCATTTCATTGAGCCAACATTAACATGTTCCAAATGAGTATGTCATACATAAGACGATACAAGATACATGCAAATAAAAATATTATCATTTAAATTTAAAATTAAATTTGAATCACGTTCAACAAGAATCTTAAATAAGTTATCCATATCACATAGATACCCCTTGCTGAAAAATATAGAATCATGAAGGCGTGTATAATAGCCTTATTACATTTGCAATCTATTCTGAAACCATCCCTAACTAAAATTACATCACTAAAGATATTGTGTCGAATGGTTGGAACATGTCTGACTCTATGAAGTGTCAGAATCTTCCCCGAAGGAAACTCCAAGTCCACCCATCATTCACCTCTGACTTCTAAGAACTGGAATTGCCCAAAGTCATAGAATGACCTCTTGAGGCCTGGTAAGTCACCAACACAAATATGTATACTATCAATTATCAAATAAAGTTGTTGAAAAATAGAAAGGATTTTAGGTTTTATAGACATGTACCCATCATTGTGGTTCAAGTATGTAGTCACAATGATGACCACAACCTCCTCAGTTACATATTTGAAAACTCTCTTTGCCATCTTTGAAAAACAATTCTTGTTCATGTGGCCAACATGTCCATAAATACTATTGGATTTTTCGTGGTCAGAGTAGGCATCAGAAATAAAAATGTACTTGATCATAAACCCATAACCAGCAGACCGCATCAACATCTATGTAATGGGAAGGATATTTTTAGCAAGTTATACCTGGTCATGAGGCTTGCTCAGTGACTATACCTCGTAGTAAGTGTGATATTCAACCACCTATCTTCAATGGCGTCTGTGCAACTCCTGGTCTTGACCCAGACTGTGATTGACTGTCATCTTCCTGAGCGGCAGAAGTCTCCCTCCTCTATATATCCACATGGACTACCAAGAACTCTAGTCATCTTAAAGAACAAACTAGAATGAGTTGTCTCCTTCTGTTGGCGTACTAGTCACCAACACACTCTCCCATAATTAGTTGCTTTTTTGTAGTTGTCTTTTCCTCGTTGTTCCTCTCTGGACGAGTAGAACTTCCTTGGGCTCTCTCGGTTATTAAAACCAAAGAGAATAATAACTTTGTAGAGAAACTGATGTTCTGAGTTGTGTCTCTGGAGAAGCTCCATGTACCCCTCTATTAATAGTAGAGGGTGGGGTCAGGGTTCCCAGTCTGTGCGGGAGTAGAAGGGTCCAGATTTTTTATGAATAATTTGCACTACGATAGGCAAACCGGTCAGTTTACTAGTGAACCGATCAGTTGACATAGTGAACTGGTTGGTTCATTTAGTGAAATGAGTGGTTCACAAGCCAGAACTGCTTGCAATTGACATTTCTAATTTGTTTCTAATTAATACAGAGATTAATTTTTGTCCCAATCAAATTGAACAAGTGAAACGGGAAACTTTTTCTCATGAACTGGGAAACCCGACACATGCTCGTTTGGTCCAAGTGAACCGATCAGTTCACCAGAGTGAACCAGTCATCTCACTGACCATGAGTCAATGAGTACACCTAGTGAACCGGTCGCTTGGTGGTCCAGATTGTGCAGAACTCAGTCAATTCAGTTATCAATCAATTTGGCACTCTAATCAATTGGTTCAACACTTGAACTTGATGATTATGAGTCAAGCCTATTGATTGAATGTTTGATTGAGTACCTAAACACTTTAGTAATCAATCCAAACATTATTCATGGATAAACTCATATTCCAAGTGAATCCTTTGTGTATGACCCTATAGGTCCCATATCACATTGGCAGTGAATGTCCATAACTAGCTTATGACATCATAAGCAAAGATAGGTGTCTAGTCGCACGTCAGTGCTACCCAAGTGATATGGAAAGTTGGAGAACAATTTTCAATCCTACAGTCTGTGATTGGTGTTCTAGTGAATGTATCATTCCTTTATCTCTAATATCCTGAATGAACTCAAGGCATGGAGTTGTCATCCTTTCAATGTTCATTCATGTTTCTTGAACTAGAGCAGACAGTCTGAGATATATGTGAACTCAATATCATATATTGATTCACATGTGCATGCACATTATTCTCAGTCTCTCTTATCAACTGGCTTGGACATTATACTCCCTTAGGAGGGACAAATCTCATTTCTATCACTCACAGTCTATCTCATGTGTCAAAGCCACCCAATCATCACCTTTATAATAACCCATGTTTCAGGACTGTGTTTGATGATATCAAAGTGTACCCAATCATATTCGAAAAGTGAAGTGATTTCAAGTCTAAGAATCACAATCACCACCATCACTATGAGAGATGATTCTGACTACCATGTCATGGTTCCATGTGTCACTCTCATGGAGGGTCTATCTGATACATTATTCTCCAACATGTATCTATGTGCTTGGTTTGATATTATATATCATGACTAATGAGACATTGTCATCAACCAACACACACTCTAGTCTTGATGTGTCATTGTTGTCTATCAACCTTCCACATTGACATCCGACTAGGGACATAACAAGAATGTACATACTCTTAGCTTCAAGTCACGTACTTGAAGACATACGTCATTGAGTATTGTCATTCTTTAGACATTCATTCTGCTCCATCATTTATCTCATAATTGATTGAACTAGAATAAATTAGAAGCTTGCCTTTGATATTTATCAAATCAATCATGATGTATTCCAATCCAATCATCATATGATTGTCTCTTAGGGCATACATACCAGAAGAATCCCACTTGCACTTACAACCACCTTTGAATCATATTCTTAGTTATTTCTAAACATGGCCGGTATGTTTCTGTTTCACTAGTGCTAATCTAGTGAGTTAGCAACATTTTGCTTTAGTCGGTATATTGCATGTTTTACATCTCCTTGTTGTATGACATTTTGTATGAGATGGAGTTGTCGAAATATGCTATCTGATATTCCTTGCCTAATAATTAGCTCCATAGTTTGACTTAGTATTACTACTTTGTCATCAATGATTGGAATATATATATATAAGTTCATCACCATGAACTTCTAGATCCATATGGTATCCTATGGTGTTCTCAACACAAGGATACTTGACATTCCTTTGAGAATTAAATAGTCTTTTAATTTTAGTCAAAATGTTTCCATTTATCAACACATATTCACTTTTGTATTTTGCGATCAATTTCCGTCATTTTGGAAGCTTGCATTAGTGTAACTAATTTACACTCAACTCTTCCTTTTATTACCATAGAACTAATCCTTTAATACTTCATAAGTACTTAAATAAGTTCTTTATGGCATTCCAGTGACTCTCATTAGAAGTAGACATACATCCACTCATCATGTCCATTACATATGAGATAACTGGATGAGCATATCATATTGTCATGTCTAATACATACAAGATGATGAATGCATATATTTTCTTGTTATGTTCGATACATATAAGATAATAGGATGATTACATACATGATAGATCTGATTGCAAATGCATAAGGAATCTATCTATGTGTTCCTATTCTTCATAAGAATTTGGGACACTAGGCATTTGAGAGACTAACTCCATACAACATGGACAAGTTTTCTCCCAATGAATCTTTTCCTACTGAATCTTTCAGCATAGACTGCCAATGTATGTTCATTTTTATCAAGTTAAGAGGCTTTCAAGAACTATCTCTATAGGTCTATATTCCTATCACACAAGACATTCCTCTTTATTCCTTATAAAAGGTATTTCCACACTAGTTTTTATTCTTAGAACGTTTCATTCCTCATCATCATGTGGAATATGAATATGCTCCCACTAAATCTTTGTAATCACATATTCCTTCTTTATTTTGATATATCAATCAAACCTTTTTGACAATATAATCAAAGTAAAGAATGTAGTTTGAGATGCTTGTATTTAATCAATCATATTGATTAATCTCTTGTAACTTATAGACTGCATTTGCATTAACATAATTATAAAACCCTTCAGGTTGTGTCACATATACATCCTCATGGTATTCCCTCTAGTAATGCAGTTTTAATATCCATATACCAAATTCCATAGTCTTCAAGTTCCAATAGTAAGCATGATCCTTTATGGCCTGTAGACACTACAATTGGTTAAATAAATTCATCAGGTTCAACACCTTGAACTCACTTGAATTCATCTCAACCAATCAACTCTTCAAATGCCATCCATGTCAGTCTAAACTCTTAAGACCCCATTGCACTTATGGGTTTTATCCCTATAAGTGATACCATTAAGGTCATACCTTCTTTGGTTCACATGGAAGTTATTTTGGATCTTATGGCTTCAAGCTAGAACTCAAAATTTGGTTCCTCAACGTCATCTAGATAGATTATTGGATCATCATCATATGACCAATTCATCACCTTTGAGTTTGTAGGATATCATTGTACACCAAGCTCAAGGTGTTTTCTACTAGATATATGAGGTGTATCTGTAACATAAGGAATTTGAGATTCCACAACACTTGTGATTCTTAATCTCCTTTTGTACCTTATCAGGTTTCAATGTTATTATGTTGACCTCAAACATTTTGAGTTCTACTTCTCTCCCACTGATTCTTTTGGAATTTAGATATCCTTATAACAAACACTTTTTTATTGATTGAGATTATTATTCAACTAACATTATATGATTTGTGAATGAAGCTCTTTCTAAAAAACTAGTTTTCTTATATGAGTATTCAATCACTAAAAGACATATTGGAACATTTCCAATACCATATCTCATATGATGTCTTTTATACCTTTTGAATGGTACATTTATTTAGTGTAAAGCATGTTCTTTAAAAGAATTTTAGAAGATTAGTTATTTGTTTGATGATAATGCTCTTACTATTTAGAGTATGATTCCTTATTTTATTTAGACATTATTATGCCTTAATCATGAGTTCTCTATGATACACTGTCATAGTTACTCACAAGGTCCTAAAACATTTGGTTTAAGTATCTCATACATTGATCATTTCAAAGAATTAATACTTTTACCAAGTTTGTTCTTCATGTATGATATTCTTGAACACTTTAAGATATTCATATTTGTATTTCATTAAGTACCATATCTGAAAACCCATCCCCCCCGTCTCCTGTCGCTCTGGCGATTAGGGCACGAGGCCGTGGATGTCCCTCTACCCTGATCTAGGGTTATCTCTCTTGTAGGTTCAAGTGCGCGGTTGTGCTTGGGGTTCAGGTCTTGCGATGGCAGCGGATCTCGCGGACAGGTATGCAGGACTCAGGCTGTCAGAAGACGAAGATGAACCGATAGACGTGCATCCGGTAGGAAGCGGCGACGAGGCAGAGGATCACACCGAGTTGGCGCTCGTGGGACGATTGCTCCCAGACCGAACGTATAACTTTTGAGTGATGGAGAGAACGCTGGTTCAAGCATGGAACCTGAAGGAGAAGGCGGACTTCAAGCAACTCAAGGGAGATGTGTTCATCGTTCAGTTCGCCCACTGGAGGGATAAGCAGCGAGTAACTGACGGAGCTCCATGGAATTTCGATGGGAAGCTTCTGCTCTTTAAGGAGATCTGCAAAGAGGAGCAGTCGGGTAACATTATCATCAACAGGTGCCCGTTCTGGGTCCGCCTCTACGGCGTTCCCTTGGGATATCGATCGGACATGACTATCCACGAGATTGCGGGGAGGATCGGAGATGTAATCGGAACCGACTCAGATGAGTTGGGTTGGGACTCTTCTATACGAGTCCGAGTCGTCCTGCATGTATCCAAACTGCTGAAATGTATCCAAAAATCAGGATGAAGGGGGGGTGCAACGGCAGATATAGAGGTGAAGTATGAGTGACTTGCAAGCTTTTGCTTCGAGTGTGGCAGGTTAGGGCACGTTGATCGTGACTGTGTGCACGTCGAAGATGGGGGAGAGCACCAGCAGCGATGGGGAAACTGGTTGAGGGCGTCCCCTTGGAAGCAAAGAAGGGTGACAGACAAGAAGGAAGGTGGGACAGGGCCGGCTAGGAAGAAACTCACATACTAACGCTTTGGTGGTGAGGGAGCAACATTGAAGCAGGGGGGGAATTATCAACAGCGGTCGCACGGATGGATCAGGAAAGTATGAATCGGGGGGGGGGGGGGGGGGGGGGACGAAGAGACGGGGCTTGGGAGGCGGGGGAATAGCGGGATAGCCGCATACGGGGACGAACGGGAAGACCGGGTTAGTGCAACGGGAATGGGTAGGCCGGATGGGAGGGAGGGGGATGGAGGGACAGACCGGAAGGCAGAGGGGATGGGGTCGGGAGAAGGGGTGCATGGGGAACGTGAATCTAGGGGTGATGAGGTGGCGGGGGCGAGAAGGATTATGAGATACTTAGTGGTGGAGCTGCAAAAGATAAGGGGGAATCACTGGGTTGACGAGATCTCACCAGCAACGGAGGACGTGGAAAGCTCAGACGAACGACACCAATGGCCGGTGAACACGACTCCGTAAGAGGAAAGCAACGTACAATAGGAGTTCCACGGAGAGGAACAGAGAAGGAAAGAGGGGCTGGGAAAGCACAGGGAACAAATCAGTAATGGGAAGGCAGGAAACACAACAGAGGTCCTTCACGCCGACGCCAGGGAAGAGCAAGGCAACAGTCACCAAAACTTAGAAGCTAACACGAAGGAATGCAGAGAGGGAAGAGCCATTACCCGGGCATAGCGGAAGAAAGAATCAGGGCAAAAGCACAAACAAATTCGGGGGAAGAAGAAGCACCACCCATGGGTATACAAAATGAGCAGGGGGCAACGTTTAGGCATTCCTGAAGATGAAGTGGTGTGGGATCAATCAACTGGCAAAATAAACCGAGAGGTGGATTGCTGTGAAATGGATGTTGATGAAACTCCTCAACATGAACTGGGTGAAAAAAGAACCAAAAGAAATGATGCGAACGCAGTTGATAGATATGGGGTCGGTACGACTCAAGTAGCGGCGATTGGCGGAGACCAATCCCACGAAGGACAATGAAAATATTCAGCTGGAACTGTCAGGGATTGGGCGACCCTGACACGTGTAAAGCTCTCCGAGCTTGGGTTTGGAGAGAGCGTCCAAACATAGTTTTCGTGGCAGAATCAAAGCTTGAGGAGGCTAAAAGAGGTTGTGGTTTTACAGATGGGTTGTGTATTTCGAGCAGGGGCAGGTCAGGTGGTATCGGCTTCTGGTGGAAACAGTGTAAGGTGGAAATTCTTGATTTTTCTACACGACATGTGACAGGCTTGATAAAAGAAGACAACGGACAGCAATGGAGAGCGATTGGGATTTATGGATGGGCGGACCAGAACAATAAAATAAAGACCTGGGAGTTGATGAGGAGATTGAAGGAAGAGGCAGAAGAACCAGTCATTTTCTTTGGAGATTTCAATGAGATTGTGTCTAACGCCGAAAAGCATGGGGGACCGCCAAAGGATGAAAACTTCATGCAGAATTTTCGGGACGTCATCGATGACTGCGAGCTGATTGACGTAGGCTTTGATGGAAATATTTTCACATGGAAGAGGGGTGTGACTGAAAGAACGTTGATCATGGAGAGACTTGATAGATTCCTTCCTGAACTTGAGTGGCGAAATCTGTTTAAAAATTTCAAGGTGTTCCATCTTCCCATATACGAATTTGACCATGCACCTATCATTTTAAAAGCAGACAATAGAAACAGTGGCAAAAAGAAGAGAAGGAATTTCTTTGCTTTCGAACCTATGTGGGCAGGGGAGGAGGAGTGTGGGAAAATCATCAAAGAGGTGTGGGAGAGGGAGGAAGGGGGAGAACTAAGCAATAAAATCCTGAGATGTAAAAATATGTTGAGAGAGTGGGCGACAGAAAAATTTGAAGAGAGGAGTAGGAAGGTTAAAGAGCTTGAGAATGAGCTGAAAAGAATTCAGGGATTCCCCCCGGACAGTGTAAACCTCAAGAAGGTGGAGGATACATCCAAAGAACTGCAATATTGGCTGCAAAAGAATGAGGAATACTGGGCTGCTCAGGCACGTGTGAAAGAATTGAAAGAAGGAGACCGGAACACGGCTTATTTTCACCAAAAGGCATCCAACAGAAGGCGAAGGAACTGGATTGAAGGCATAGAAGACGAGCATGGCATTCTTAGAAAAAAAAGGAAAACGAGATCATACAAATTTTTCTGAATCACTTCTCCAATCTTTTCCAAGCCAGCAATATAGGGGGTTTTGAGCAGGCAACCAAGGGCATTAAAAGGGTTGTAATGAATGAGAAAAGGGAGAGTCTGGAAAGTGAGATTACAGATGATGAAATCCGGGCTGCTATAAAACAAATGCATCCAAACAAAGCACCGGGGCCAGATGGGATGAAGGCGATATTCTATCAAAAGTACTGGGAAACTGTTGGGCAGGATGTGGCAAGCTACATTAAAGGATGGTGGAAAGGAGAGCACAGTATAAGGGCTATGAACGACACTTTAGTGGTGCTCATTCCAAAGGTTGAAAAGCTGAAGACAGTTGGGGAGTTTCGTCCAATCAACCTATGCAATGTGATTTACAAGATTGCATCCA
The DNA here is from genome assembly GCA_963693085.1 of Alisma plantago-aquatica. Lineage (NCBI taxonomy): Eukaryota > Viridiplantae > Streptophyta > Magnoliopsida > Alismatales > Alismataceae > Alisma > Alisma plantago-aquatica. Next base: position 527,882,306 of record OY856414.1, on the reverse strand, counting down.
AAGTGATGACAAACCGGTTGAAGCCTCTCATGAATAGTGTAATATCTGAAAATCAAAGTGCTTTTGTCCCAGGGAGATTGATTTCGGATAATGCTTTGATTGCTTATGAGTTATTCCATACTATGAAGAGGGACAAAGGAAAGAAGAAGGGTAGCCTAGCTTTGAAGTTAGACATGTCAAAGGCCTACGACCGAGTAGAGTGGGAGTTCCTAATTTTTGTGATGGACAGGATGGGTTTTGGTGTGAAGTGGATAGATAAAATTCAAGACTGCATTACTACTGTCCAACATGCTTTCACCATCAATGGAGACTGAACCCAAAGCACCCCCAGCTCGAGGACTTCGCCAGGGTGACCCTCTTTCTCCCTATCTTTTTCTTTTATGCGCGGAAGCTTTTTCTACATCTCTTATTGCAGCTACATAAGATAATCTCTTACACGGCATTCAACCGTGTAGGGGAGCACCCCGTATCTCACATCTTTTTTTCGCAGATGATAGTATTCTTTTTGCTAAAGCTACCACTGCAGAATTCCTGAAGATAGTTGAAATCATCAGCCAATATGAACAGGCATCCGGACAAAAAATAAATTTCGCAAAGACAGAGGTGGTTTTCAGCAAGGGAGTACAAAGAGGAAAGCGAGATCGTCTGAAGAATACGTTGGGAGTGAGGGAGGTGGATCATTATGCACAGTATCCTGGGTTACCGACAACCATAGGGAGATCTAAAAAATACGTGTTCAACTTCATAAAAGATAGAATATGGAGGAAATTTCAAGGGTGGTCAGAAAAACTTTTATCCAAGGAAGGGAGGGAGGTGCTTATAAAAGCAGTGGCACAGGCTATACCAACATACATAATGAGCATATTCCAGCTACCAGCAGGAACCATTGAGGAGATTCAAAGAATCATAGATAGATTCTGGTGGGGTGCAAAGGACAAAGAGAGGAAAATGTCGTGGATGAGCTGGAACAATTTATGCAGGCCCAAATGACAAGGCGGAATGGGCTTCAGAGATCTCCATGTCTTCAATCAAGCCCTACTAGCAAGACAATTGTGGCAGATAGCAAATAACCCGGAGGCGTTGGTGAGCAAAATTCTCAAAGCTAGATACTTTCCAAGGACTTCGATATGGGAAGCTAGACGGGGTTATGATCCAAGCTACACGTCGAGAAGCGTGTGGGGTGCCAAAGCATTACTGATGGAAGGAATACAGTGGAGAGTGGGGAACGTGGCTGATATTAACCTGTGGGAAGACCACTGGCTTCCCGAGGAGGAGGAAACACTTGCACGGCTCAAGAATGAAAAGAATGTGGAGTACAACTGAGTCAGTGATCTCATGACAGATGATGGAACAGGATGGGACCGTTCACGAGTACAAGATTGCTTCCCGGAGAGCTATGCTAGGAAGATTTGTGCCATTCAGCTTAGCAAACGTAGACCTTCTGACTCTTTGATGTGGTGGCCAGCAAATAAAGGGGAATTCACAGTCCGCTCAGCTTACTGGTTGGGGATGATGGGGAAAGAGGAGGCCATACGGTATAAAGCGACACACGGTGATGATCTATGGAAAAACATCTGGCAGGACGGGTGGAGCCCAAAGACAACCCACTTTTTATGGAGGGTCTGCACGGGAGGACTAGCTACTAGGGGAAGGCTTTACGACAGACATTGCATACCGGATGGTACATGCATATTGTGCATGGGGGAAAAAGAGACCATATCGCACATGCTTTTTCGGTGTCCGTGTGCCGTAGAGGTGTGGGAACTTCTGCCTAGGGAGGTCCAGAATTGGGTGGATGACGTCAAGGATGGGGAGGTGGCTGCTACTATGAAGGAAGCATTGATGAGGCTGAATAGATGTGAAGCCACGTCAATTGTTGCTGCAATGTGGGCGGTGTGGCGCGGACGGTGCTCTCGTGTCTCAAATGACAGCAATGTGAACATCAGCTTCCTCTATGGTTGTGCGCTGACGATGGCTAGAGGGATGACAGAACAGCTACGTACGTCCATGCATGGGGCGGATGACGGGTGCGGTGAGGACAGAAGGGGATGGCGGACGCCTAGTGAAGGCCATATAAAACTGAATGTGGACGGATCCTACGGAGAAGACGGTGGCTCTAGTATTAGAGTAGTGATGAGATACGCAGTGGGGGTGCTGAAGGGGATGCTTGGGGAGAAGGTCACTATGGGAAAGGAAGTTGCTATGACAGAGGCCTTGGCAGTGCGGACGGCCTTGGAATGGGCGAACAAAGAAGGCATCACACATGTGGAAGTGGAATCTGACTCCATGATGATAGTCCAAGCGTGCAACACTACCGCATCACGGAGGGACTACCTAGGGGTTATAGTGGAAGACATCGTTGAGTTGAAACGTCTATTTTCTTTTTGTAGTTTTAGTTACGTAGTCATTTAGACAATAGGGAAGCTCATCTAGTTGCCAACCATGTCCGTCGTGGAAAAGTAGATAGGATTGCTTTACTTTAGCCTTTTACTTCTTGTAATTCGAACCTTGTAAGAATCGTTTCAGCTATTTAAATTTTGCGGGGAACCCCCATCATAGGGTTTCCCGTCCTTTCTCAAAAAAAAAGTACCATATCTGAAGTATTAGCATTTATTCCAATAGGTATGTATATACATCAATATGTATTATACCTAATAGAATAGTCATTCTCCCACTACATCTAGTGAAGATTGACTTGTCATCATGCCCAATAAACACATTCATATCTCTTAATGGTTCATTAACCAAGAAAGTCTAGTTTATCCATCAATATGGAACCTAGAGATGAATTTCTCATTCATTTGTTTAGATGATAATGATAATTTATTGTTTGAGTCATCAATAACTTTGAGGTATTATTATTTAATCTCATGCATACCAAGTACCACAATATAAATAACGCATCGCCATAAAAGATCATATCTTCAAAATTGAAACATGAATTTTATTGATAGACATCCTTGTCATTATAAGATGCAGAAATAAAAAAATTCTATTTATTTGCAAAATGAAATAGCAGTTCATAACTCTATTACATGCCCTTTGGGTTGAAACTAAAGGTACTACTATCTATGGCAGCAACACTTGTTCCTTCTTGGTCCTTTCATAAAGGCCATCACTTCATTTTAGATCATGCACATCATATATGTCAAATATATATCTTGGTATCATATACCTAAGATAAAGAAGCATTTTAAGTTTATTTTATAATACCTGAGGTGGAGACTTCCATCCCCTCCTTCTTCTTTAGTTCATCTATGTAGAGAGGGAAATTTCTCTTTCAATGTCCTGGCTCATGACAATGGTGACATTTGCCTCCCTTATTCACCCCTCCTTTGGCTTTGAGTGTTGAAGATGACTTGGGCTGATGTCTAGCATTAGAACCTTTATTTGCTTTTCCCTTTCCCTTGCCCTTGCCCTTGCCCTTGCCCTTGCCTTTAGAATATCCCTTCTTTCTGCTAATCACCATCATAGATTTGGGTTTGTCTTTCTTCATCTATACCTTGGTTGTCCTCAACTTGCCCAACAATTTTGTTGGTGACATGTCAAAGTTGTTCATGTTGTAGTTCATCACAAACTGACTGTAGGATTTTGGAAACAATTGTAGTATCACATCAGGAGCCAACTCTTAGCTCAGAGGGAATCCTAGTGGAGTTAGGTTCTCCACATACCCAATCATCTTGAGTGTGTGAGGGCCTACTGGATCATCTTTTGTCATGACGTACTTGAACAGTGCCTTGGAGACATCATATCTCTCTTATCGTGTCTGGTCTTGATACATGCTCTTGAGATGTTGAACCATCTCAATGACGTTCATGTTCTCATGTTGTCTCTGCAACTCATAGTTCATTGAGCACAACATAAAACACTTCACATCAATGGCATCCTCAGCATACTTCATGTAAGCATCCCTTTCAGCCTTTGGTGCGGTGGGAGTGGGTTCTTCTAGCTCTGGGGTATCTAGGACATAGAGATTTCACTCTTGAGTGAGAACAATTCTCAACGTCCTAAACCAGACGTGGAATTGTTCTCAATTAGTTTGTCCTTCTCAAGGACCGATCACAATGAAAAGTGATTTTTTTGTAGCCATTTATTATATAAAAAGGAAAATTGCAATTTTAGTCCAAAACTCTTTTGATTTGATTTGAAAATTGATGATGTTTAATTAGGTCTTTAATTAATGTTCACTTCTCACTATTTTATCTCAAATTGATAACCCTCATTATCAATTCATAAGATTGCAGCGTACAACCTTCTAATGAGTAAGAATTTGATTTCATCTAAGTCATGGACCAGTGAGGGCTGTCACCCACAACTAGAATCTTTTAGGTAGGCAACTTTTGCCAATTACATCATATGTAATTCTTGATAGATGTCATGTGCAACTCCTTGCCATGTTCATATTTATGCTTTAAGTTGATTGATCCTATCAAGGTCACCTTGTTAAGTCCAACCCAGAAGCCAACATAATGAACATGCACCATGTGAAGGCAGACCCACATATTCACCATCACCCTTCCACGAGATAGATAGTGCACCACGCGAAGGCATGCCCACACTTAGTCAATCAAGCTTTTCATGTGTGCTGATTTTAGAAGGCATCTTCAACTTAATAAGTTTGTTGAGGGGTTTTAATATGCTTATATATACATATATGTATCCAATCACCATATATATCATATGTATCATATACATGCTATATCCCACAAATAAAAACATGCAACAATGAGAAAGTGATGATTATGGTCATCCTATTATAGTTTGTTAGAGCCACAAGGAATTATGATCATCTAAGGTCTACATCACATGCAACCTGTTATTGATGAAGATCTATGCTTGCCAATTTGGGTTGATTGGTTCAACCTTTGCACCGGTCGACTCACCTCTTGGCCGGTTGGTTGGTCTCCTCCAGTCGGTAATCTGCATTCTCCAGATGGTCGGCTCGTCTGGTCCTCAAGGCTTCTCATTAGTCCTCCAAGTGCTCCTCAATTGGCCATGTTGGTCCATCAAGTGGTCATCTTCAGTCTTTGTCATAATAAGAAATAAAGCTAATCCTATTTTACATAATCTTTGTGAAACCTCGAGTTATATTTGAGGGGAGCAAAGGTAGAAGAGAATCTCGAGTTATCTCGAGTTACATTTAGAATATAAGAACATGGCTCGGTGTGCAGACTGAGATGCAAACAACCATAACCAACCACATACATGCACATAGGGCTTATAGGCCATAACCATGCTACACATCCACCATCAAATTAAACCATTTAAGGGTGAAACGTATCGATTACATATATACCATATCATATATGTATATATTAGTTTGGGATCATGTAGTATTAATCGAATATTCACATTAGTCATTTAATATTTGCATCGTATGTAATAAATAAAAGACGGTAAAACCAAAATCCAATCATATCAATTATCCCAAAATATAGAGTATTGATGTAAACTAAAATCCAATCATATCGATTATCCCAAAATATAGAGTATTGATGTGGCTCTCATACCACTGTTGGGTTTTTCATGGTCAGAGTAGGTAGGAAAAACAAAAATTTAATTGACCATAAACCCACAACCAGTGGATCGCATCAACATCTATGTAATGGGAAGGATGGTTTTAGTGAGTTATACCTGATCCTGAGGATTTCTCAGTGACTATACCTTGCAGCAAGTGCAGTCTTCAACCACCTATCTTCAAAAACATATGTACAGCTCCTGATCTTGACCCAGACCGCGGTTGACTATCGTCTTCCTGAGTGGCAGAAGTCTCCCACCTCTATAGATAGTCCACACAGACTATCGGGAACTCTAGTCACCCTAAAGAATAGACTAGAAGGAGTTGTCCCCTTCTATTGGGATACTAGTCACCAACTCACTCTCCCACAACCAATTACTTTTCTATAATTGTGTTTCCCTCACTGCTCCTTCATGGATGAGTAAAACTTTCTTGGGCTCTCTCAGTTACCAAAACCACAGAGAACGACAACTTTACTGAGCAACTGATGCTCTGAGTTGTGTCTCTGGATAAGTCCCATGTACCCCTCTATTTATAGTATAGGGTAGGATCAGGGTTCCCAGTCTGTGCAGGAGTAGAAGGGTCTGGATGTTCCATGAATAATTTGCACTGCAGTAGGTGAACTGGCCAGTTTACTAGTGAACTTGTCAATTGGCATAGTGAACCAGTCGGTCCACTTAGTGAACTGGGCGGTTCACAAGCCAGACATGCTTGCAATTGACTTTCATAATTCATTTCTAATTAATGCAAAGATTAATTCTTGTCCCAATCAAACTGAACAAGTAAAACAAGAAACTTTTTCTCACAAACTGGGAAACCCAACACATGCCTGTTTGGTCCAAGTGAACCGATCAGTTCACAAGAGTGAACCGGTCATCTCACAGACCATGAGCTGATCACTTCACCCAATGAACCGGTCGGTTGGTGGTCCAGATTGTGTAGAACTGAGTCAATCCAGTTCTCAATGAATCTGACACTCTAATCAGTTGATTGAACACTTGAACTTGATGATTCTGAGTCAAGTCTATTGATTGAATGTTTGATTGAGTACCTAAACACTTTAGTAATCAATCCAAACATCATTCATGGATAAACTCCTATTCCAGGTGAATCCTATGTGTGTGACCCTATAGGTCCCATATCATGTTGGCATTGAATGTCCATAACTAGCTTATGACATCACAAGCAAAGATAGGTGCCTAGTCGCACGTCAGTGCCACCCAAGTGATATGGAAAGTTGGAGAACAACTTTCAATCTTACAGTCTATGATTGGTGTTCCAGTGAATGTATAATTCCTTTGTCTCTGATATCCTGAATGAACTCAAGGCATGGAGTTGTCATACTTTCAACGTTCACTCATGTTTCTTGAACTATAATAGATTTTATGAGATATATGTGAACTCAATATCATATATTGATTCACATCTACATGCACATGCTATTTTCAGTCTCTCTTATCAAGTGGCTTGGACATCATACTCCCTTAGGAGGGACAAATCCCATTTCTATCACTCACAGTCTATCTCATGTATCAAAACCACCCAATCATCACCTTTATAACAACCCATGTTTTAGGACTATGTTTGATGATATCAAAGTGTACCCAATCACATTCGACATGTGTAGTGATTTCAGGTCTAAGAATCACAATCACCACCATCACTATGAGAGATGATTCTGACTACCATGTCATGGTTCCATGTGTCACTCTCATGGTGGGTCTGTCCGATACACTATTCTCCAACATGTGTTTGTGTGCTTGGTTTGATATCATATATCATGACTAACGAGACACTGTCACGAACCAACATACACTCTAGTCTTGATGTGTCATTGTTGTCTATCAACCTTCCACAATGCCATCTGACTAGGGACATAAAAAGAATGTACATACTCTTAGCATATGTATGATCTCATTGTTCAAGTCACATACTTGAATACATACATCATTGAGTATTGTCATTCTTTAGACATTCATTCTTCTCCATCATTAATCTCATAATTGATTGAACTATAATAAATTGGAAGATTTCCTTTGATATTTATCAAATCAATCATGACGTATGTTAATCCAATAATCATATGATTGGATCTCAGGGCATACATACCAAAAAATACAACAAGGTTTTGTTGTTCAGTTTCTTCTAGATCTTAGCATTAGGTTTATGTATATTCTTTAATTTCTCATGTTTATCCTTAACAGTAGTAAAACTGACACTAGGGCTTACATAAGTAGGCAACTTGATAATCTTCTCTTTCAAGTATTCTTCATGTATGTCAATGTCCCTCATCAGATCATTCATTGATAAGTCTGCTTTGCAATGCTTAAGAGTCATGCCAAATGATTCTCAAGATTTAGGGAATTTTTCTATGATGGACATAACAAAAAACTTCTCAGGTAAATCCATTTTTGTATCAAAGAGTTCATGACATAAGATATAAAAGTTGTGTGTTTGATTAGAAAATGATATGCCTCAACCATCTGAAACTTCAGAAATTTAGGTACACAATACTTTTTAGCACCCTAATTTTTAGTACTAAAATTCTTTACTAACTCCTCATCATAGAACTTTCTAGTTAGTAACAGATGATACTTATAGTATAAATCATATAGGTTGTTATTTAAAGCAAAAAAAAAACTAACCCTCGGCATGTCCTATCACTTGTGTTATGATTTGCAATTAATTTTTCATTATTGGGGACAAACTCATTCGATTTAGGTTCATCCTCCTCTAAGTACTGATCAAAAACCACCATATTAAGCCAAATTTGCATCCTACTCTGCCAACAGATAAAGTTAGTATACGTAAATATTTTAGGCATATTAGCAGTGATAATTTTATTGCCATAACCATCATGATCGACAATTGTTAACTTATGATAGAGATGAATTGTTTATGACTATTGTAAATTTTATATTAGATGTTTTTACAAGCAGCAACAATATTTGTAAATTAATTTTCAGTTTCAGGCAGATCTAGATAAAGAACATGTAGAATAATCAATGCAGGTTAACAAAAATAAACTGGAGTTAGAAATGCATACCAGATCATTCTTTGAGAAACAACGGTGTTACTTAGAGAGATCAATGACTCACAATCCTTTTGAATAAATGTCATTCTTCTAGTCGACTCGGTCACAAACCTATAGATGATGTCTCTCTCACACACTAACGATGAACATTTGCACTACCAGTGCAGCCCAACTATTGTAGGTACCACCACCCAGATAGATCATGTCTATATAGAAGATGAAGGATGAACACACTTCACACTGGAGAAATCTCCATAGAGAAGTTCAAGAGCAATGGCATAAAGCAACTAGTTAGGGTTCACAAAGCACAAGCACGAATACTGACGGCTGATGTTCAAAAGTTGTGTTTAACCCTAATGACTAGAGGCTTATTTATAGCATTCTCATGCCCCACATCCTATTTTCAATAAGACATGATCACATGATTTCTCTTGTATACAAAATGGAAAATAAATCAATTTTAGAAAGTAATAAATAATTAAATTAACAATTAATCATGTAGTTGTATTCTTGTGCAAAAAAAAGACAAAAGATGAAAGACAATTCTCACATACCACAAGACACAAGTCACAATCATGAGCCCATGCTCAACCCAACACGGCTAGGCCGAGCGAGGCATGATGTGGCACGTGCACCCCCGTACGCATGCATGTGTGTTTTGGTCACCATACCCACCAAGGAGGTGATCATACTCTCTCCTAGAACTCTTTGGATACTAGTGTCACATATTATCTTACAAGTACAGACCATAAAAGTTAAAGGATTGAGCAAGGTGGGACTAATGCTCTTCCTATTTGCACCAGACACAAAATGACATTTCCTCTATGTACTGGTTGTACTACATTGGGCTTAATCCATACTAAATAAATGGATATCATCCACATATATCTAACAGATCCTTGGAACTTTGTATGGTTGACGGAGATCCACGAACTCGACTCTTGTCCTTGATTCATCAATCGATGGCTATGGTGAGAATTCGACAACACTTTATGGTGGGAGTGAATCGTCCTTGTAATTGAGCCCCTCGCCTTTTACTTATAGGCCTTGCTGCTTGTATGAGATGCACCTGAGTGTAGGTACATGCTATGCTATCAACCTTGGGGCACACGCCTTGGGGTACTTTCCTTAACAAACTTAGCAGGGGCGACATCCTTTAAGTAGAGGGGTGCATTGCACTACTACAGAAACAGCCTTTGGCGTCAGTTGTTTAACCCCCTTTGGCGACGGTTTTCAAGTGACGCCTATGTGGGCGTCGTTAAAGGTCGAACTCTTCGGCGTCGATTTTCTAACCGATGCCTATATGACATATAGACGTCGGTTATATATAGTTGGCCGACGTCTATAAGGTTCGTGCCACAAAAAAGAGCACCGCCTAGGACACTTTCTGCGTCGGTTAACAACTTAACAACCGACGCCATACACCCAGACGACACGGCGAAGCACGGCTGTGCTTCGCTGCACGGCCGTGTTTAGTACTATAGGCGTCGGTTTTATACTAATAAGCGACGCCTTTTCCACCACAGTCGTGCTTTCCTGCACGGTCAGGTTGTTTTTCATATTAGGCGTCAGTTTTTATCCAATAACCGACGTTGTAGGCCTTTGATGACAGTTTTCTATAAATAACTGACGCCTATACTTTAATTTTTTTGTCTTATTAGTTTGCAGGCCTATTGTGGCTGGTCAACAGGATGAGAACCTGCAGTTTAGTTTTCTGAACTGTAGGTTTACGACATCCATTGATATCAGCCTACAAACAGGCCACAAACCTGCAAAATCAACAAATATTTTTTCACACAAGTAGATACATTCAGACATCAATTCAATTCTCACATTCACACATGTAGAAACATTCAAATACATGTAGAAACATTCAGACATGTATAAACATTTAGAAATATTCATTTATAAAATATCATTCAGCATCGCTATCAGCATCCCAATTATATCTTACAATCGCCACTGCTTGTATGGCTTTTGCCCATTCTTCTCTTATTTCATTTAATGCTTCCATCGTATATGGAGCATGTACATTTTTTAAGCGTTTACCTATAGTGTGGTCAGTTTTAAACACCTGCAAAGAGAATGATGTATATATATAAGTAATAGTATAAAAATAAGATTGATATATTTCATACTGACTAATGAGACTATATATAATACCTCATGTATGGTATTAATATCCAATGTGGCATGTCGGATAATCATCTGCATAAATTGCATCACATAGTATGTGCATGCCCAGCCGTTGTCTTGTGTAGCGCACTATAAATTGAAACATACAAAATATTAAAAAATACAACTAAGCACAGTTCACATAAATAATATAGACATTGGAGTCGGGAACTTACTTTTACGTTCTCTCAAATTATTGGCTGGTTCTTTCTCCTTGGGACATTTCCTCCAGCATTTTTGAATGCATCTAAACCCCTACATGTTAATGTAACACAGTAAATTGCATAATTAAATAGTAATGTAATAACAAATGTTAACGGATATAAAAATAAAATATTTCTCACCAGAATAATGGCATTCTCAATATGTGTCCATTTTAGTGTTCAATGTACTTCCCGCAGGATCTAGATAATAAATAGTGAATGTCCTGGGGACAATAACTAGTAAATCTCACTGTCTGCCGCTAGAGGTAAAAAAAGTTAAAAATTAATAACTCAAAATGCACAATAAAAATGGAATTTTCTTAAGTCCAAATTATAAATAAAGTAAACTTGCTTGACATTGAATGGAGCTATTATTATCGTCTTCTTTTGCTGACTGAAAATTCTAAAAGCATTTATACAGTATTGTTGAACACTATCAGGGTCTTTAGCTACCATACTAATCAATGATGGAATCAAAAAACCCACATGATCAAATGCAAATCGTTTGCATTGATCTTCGACTAAGTAGCTGCAAAAAATGTATTACGTATGTATTAATATATAAGAAACCAGATCACCGGATCTTACACAAGGTATATGGATGTATAAACAAGATCTCACCTTATCCATGTCTCTATCATTGATGTATTCAGCCAATCATACATAAACAGCTCAATAATATCTTGTATAAATAAAGAGCTATCGTATGATTGACCTACATAATCTGCTTCTAAAGAAACAATTATAGGGCAATGTATATTATGTGCCCGTAGCCAACATGTCATTCCCCTACAAGCAGGACGTAACGGGTATTTTAGGTCAGTTGGAACCCAACTTGGTAATGCAGGAAGTGGAGGTGGAGGCCTAGGTTCTCTGGGTGTCTTCTTTTTAACTTGTATATATAATTTCAGATCAGTTGACCTCATATATACACATTAACAATCTAAAGTAATGTAAATTTGTCTTACAATTTCAGTAGTGTATACGACATCTGCTTTGGGCCACAATATCACCCCGCCTTCTGCCTCAGCAAGTGTATCAATATCCGGGTGGGGATATGGCAATGTAGCTTCCCTCTAATTGGGTAACACACGTATTGGGCTCTAACGAACGTAGCCCTGTGGCATTGGAGTCATGTGAAACATTGCCCCAGGATGGGACGGGTAAGCCTGCGCCTCTGCAACAACATAGTCTTGCATTCTTAAGCGGCATGGCTTCAATGCCTACAAATTTACATAAAGAATATTATACATATATACATATCATCTTGAAAACATATCATCTTGAAAAGACTAGCTACAATGTCATAAACAATACTTACAGCAGACGTGCTAGGCGATGGGTCTCCAGGATTACTTGCAGTCTGTGCATCAGGAGAAGAGTGGGTCGCCATAGGCTGATTGGAAGCTTGAGATGCCTGCCACCGCACTATTTCTTCCTTGACCTTCTCAGCAACTATATCATTGACCTTCTTGGCAACTATATCCTCGACTCTCTTATTCTCCTATACATGGATAAAAGAAACATTAGCTCCTTATTATTGAATTCCCTTTTGCAGTAACATTCTAAAAAAAGAATAGGTTACCTCTTCTTGTGAAAGTACCGCTCTGGGTTTGTGCTGGGATGGCCCAAAGAATGCTTTGATGCCCACACCAGCGCCTGCACCCCTAACACGTCTTGGATGCTCTGGGTTACCCAGAGCAACTGTCAATTCATCCCTTGTGCCCTGAGGGATGAACGTGCCTTATTTCCTCTGCTCGTGCAGCTCCCGCTAATCACCATCAACAGAAATTGGTAAGTTAACACCACAAATAATCAATATTCAAACGATTGCTCTAAGAGTTGTATTTTACCATTTTCGCAGCCGCCTCAGCAGTTACGGGCTTCTTTATTTCACCCTTCTTGTTTTGCCTCCCAGCTATCCAGATATCATGGCGAGGCATGGGTGTGGCAGAATCCTGAGTAGGAGCAGACTCCTGAGTAGCCGCAGACTCCGCCTGTAGTCTTTGGAAAACGCTTGCATACCCTTTGGACCCATAGTGTGGTCATGCACATTCAGTGCACGCCTTGCTTTTTGCGTGTCACTGAGGGCCTAGTTAGTATGCACATTAATGATTTGGTTAGTAGCACTAAATGTTAATCTTGAATAGGTTAATACAACATATATTAATTAAATTGGGAGTGACGCCTAATACCTTGAATTCTTCAAATTTTCTTGAAGCAACAAAATTGTCCCAATCTTCTTTGTCCAAGAAGTTCCACTGCTCAAGGGCTGACTTCTTCTTCTTATCACCATCTTTTATGTATTCTCTATTCAGATTTGTCCTATGGTTCCTAAGCATCTTTCCAGCGCATTGCATCACACTTTTACGATGCAACTTCTCATCCAATGCAAACAGATTCTGAAAAATAGAATTCTTCTTAACTATTATCCAAAAATAGAATTGCAAATAATATAATTTGTAATCTACAAAATAGAATTGCAAATAATAATAACTCACGCATAAATCCTTCCATATCAAGTCTTTCTTCCCCTGAGGAACTTTATGCCAATTATCATACTTAACACCACAATGGCTTTGAGTGACACACCCAAGATAGTTTACAAAATTATTGCGGTTCACTCCAATTGCATTTCCTCCATTATCAAACTCCACAACAAATTTGGATCCACTACCACTCAGCGCTATTAACTTCTTCAACAGAGTGATGCCCCTTTTCTTGTTAAGTGTTTGGTGTTGTGCATCAAGTTGCTCCAGTGCTTCAGTGGGTACATGTGCATCATCAACCTAAAATTTGACAAAAATAAACCCACTGAATTAGCGCAATATAGAAATATGGGATATATGACATAACTAGAAGATAATGAATTTTATAGAAATACAAGATATGTTTTTAGAACTTACATTGGTATCCTCGCCATGCTCGTCATGGATAGAATGCTCATCATGGACTTCATGCTCATCATGGACATCATGCTCATCATGGTCAGCCATCTGAAAATGTCATTAAAAAGGTAAACATTTAGCATTTGTATTAACTAGAAAAAGGCAAACATTTAGCATTTGTATTAACCAGAAAAAGGCAAGTATATATTAGGACAAGATTAGGGTATAAAATTACATCCTATCCAAGATTTACTCCTATTATCTACAATGAAGTCGGACTCCATACAAACAGTATATAATTTAGTTATTGTTCATTCTAATTTATACCAATGTACAAGTAATATAAAGAACAATGATTGTTCACTTTCTAGGCCAACAAACACATGTGATGTCATTCTTATATATAATAAATGTGTACCACCTATCCCATCCTCGAACACCTAATCTCACTAGTAAGTGTATAATGTGTATTGGGTTTTTAAGAAAATTTCGGAAGCATTTCCCCGCTGTTCTCTAAGTACATATGTACTTAGAGAACAAACGGGAAAATGCTACCAAAATTTTCTCGAAAACCCAATACACATTATACACTTACATCCTAAGTGAGATTAGGTGTTCAAGAACAGTCCCAAACTGGGGACTATCCAAGATTTACTCCTAATAAGTAAATCTTGGACGGGTTTCTAGGCCAACAAACACATGTGATGTCATTCTTACATATAATAAATGTGTACCACCTATCCCATCCTTGAACACCTAATCTCACTAGTAAGTGTATAATGTGTATTGGGTTTTCAAGAAAATTTCGGCAGCATTTCCCCGCTGTTCTCTAAGTACATATGTACTTAGAGAACAAATGGGGAAATGCTACCGAAATTTTCTCGAAAACCCAATACACATTATACACTTACATCCTAAGTGAGATTAGGTGTTCAAGAACAGTCCCAAACCGGGGACTATCCAAGATTTACTCCTAATGAGTAAATCTTGGACGGGTTTCTAGGCCAACAAACACAATAATAGATATGTACATGTTAGGGTTTCATCACAATTAATGTTAGGGTTTCATCACAATTGATGTTAGTGTTTCATCAATGTTAGGTTTAATCAAATCAAATTAGGATGCTAGAATTGACAAGTTTAAATCTTATTTCAACATGCATCAAAATTTACTGAATTAAGTCAAACATTAGGATTAGAAGAACAATATATGCAAGCAAAAAATTTGTTCATATCCTAGGATTTACATAAAGCATTACATAAAAATTTGTTCATATCCTTACCAACAGCAAGCACGGCCGTGGCTGTGTTGGCCTACCAGGGCCGTGCTGGACAGCACGGCCGTGGTAGGCCAACACAACCATGGTCGTTCTTGCTGTTGGTAAGGAGATAGGGAGAAGGAAGCAAAGAGGCTAGCCTACCTGGAGCTAGCGTGGAGAAGAGCGACGCCGAGCGGCGACAGCAGTGGCGGCGAGCAGGCGAAGAAGCAGAGGGGCGGGCGGCGGGCAGAAGCAACTGACGGCCGGAGAAGCAGCAGGCGCCATCCGGAGAAGCAGCAGGAGAAGAAGCAGCAGTGGCGGGCGACAGGCAGCGGCGCCGGTGAGCAGAAGAGCACCAGAGCAGCGGCGGCGAGCAGCGGCGGCGAGCAGCGGCGGCAAGCAGCAGCAACCGACGACGGGCGATTTTGGGAGAACGACGACGAGCAGCAGCACAGAAGAGAAGTCGCGATGAAACAGGAAGAAAGGGGGAAGAGCCGGGTGTGATCGGGTCTATTAAGTTGGTCAACGGTGTCGGTTATCTACAAAACCGATGCCTATTATGCTTTAGCGTCGGTTATTAGTAAAACACCGACGCCCAACTAGACAACCTTTACCCTAAATTATTTGGCGGGAACCATTATCAGCGTCGGTTATCGAAGGATAACCGACACTGAAAGTGGGACTTTTTGCGCAAATTTTCATTTTCAATAGGCGTCGGTGAATAGTTAAAAAACCGACGATGTAGGTGACCTAAAATGTTTTCGCTCGAAAATTGGATTTCGCGGGCGATTTTAGGCATCGGTCTGTTATAACCAGCCGACGCTGAATACAAAGCGGTACCTGTGTCTGGCTGGTCTTCGAATATAGACATCGGTTTGCATAAATAATCGACATTTAATATTATAGGCGTCGGTTTTCCTTAATAACCGACGCCCAGAAAAGCGACACTGAATGCTATTTCTATAGTAGTGTTAGTTGATGGATTTTCCTAACCATCGAGTAGTGGTTTCATTGACCACTTGGTTTCGTAGGAAGTTGCCTCATGGTCACACGTCCACTGGACCCTTATCGAGGTGACAAGACTTGTCAAGGTAGACCAACAAGAAATGTATTCAATGGGCCAGTGATCCCATCTGACTATATGTCTTTGAAAATTGATGAGCTTTCCAATCGTCAGGGTGGCTCCATTAGTCAAATACTTTGACAGGTTGATGAACTACTATCTTTTCAGGTCGATGAGTGACTTGAACTTGCTAGTATGGATCCTCATTTGGGAAATGGGTCATCGTTCCATTGGACTATTTCTTGTTGTACAAGGTTTGTCAACCTCTAACTGATGGCCAGACTGAGTTAGGCATTTTTCCTACAAAAAGGGGACATAAGGTTCATAAGGAACTTATTATTCATGAACTGCTGAAACTAAGGGAATTTATAAAGATAAAGCATGAAAAGATAATAGAAGTAAGGGTAAAACATGCACGTAATATCCATATAATTGGATGTTATTAGATATGAAACCTCATCATCAATTATTATATAAACATAAATATAACTGATCAGACCATTGAACATGTGCATAGATCGAGAGGAAACACATCTAACCAATAGAAATATTGGAGTCAAATACAATTAAGATACAAGGTATGGGGATATATACCATTCCCCAGTATGAAGGTTTTACGTTCTCATCACTAAAGAAAACACAAGATTAAAGAGAGGGGTAAAAAGATTCATGTTTCCAGAGCCTAGAAACAAATAAGCACTCTTTGTGAGGATGAATATGGCTCCTTCTCTCCTTCCCTTGCTATGTGCACCTGAGGGAGGTTATGAGATGGTGGACGTGAGATATATATACCAGGCATTGAGGAAAGGTGTGCAAACATCTTCCTAAAGTGCTTTTGGTAGTTCTTGATCTTTGGAGTGAATGGATACATTAAGTTGTTTTCCCGCTATAACCAAGCAAATCTAATAAAACTCTACTTTTAGAGAGAAAAGAAAAACTAAGACAATTGAATCTTAAAACTAAGGAACAACAAAAATTATTCCTAAAGAATGATGTAAATGATGCAATTAAAATGGATGAATATGTACTCATCACCAACCAACATGCCAAATGGCCTTAAGCTTTGGGTACCCAACACCAAAGCTTTGTGAATCATTATGATATAAGTGCACTATGTTCACATCTCTTTCCAAGGGTAGAGTCAACCCAAAGCACACATAGTGCATGGCCATCCAAATCTGCAATAGACATACAAGTCTTCCCTCTATGAAGCTATGGTTTGTCTCAATAGTCAAGCACTAGAATAACTCAGACAAAATCAAAGGAAGGATGCACTCACCTCAAATGATGGTCTCCACTTCCAGAAGCACTTGTGTAGAGACTCCCCCCTATGTGGTAAAATAATGTCTACCCAAACAACATGATGATAAATGATGCCAAAAAACCTATCAAGTAATAATTTTTGGCCGGAAGCTTTTATCATATAATAAATTCCCACATAATCGCACTACCTACCTCTCCTACCTAAGAAAGAAGCAACCACAATCTTCTTCACACCCATTTTCTCTGAAATAAGATGTACTAGGGAGTCATGAGTGTACTTGGAAACAATCAATTGTGCAATAATAGGAGTTTGATGTGCACCATTTCTTCTAATGTAGGCGCCATATAAGTTTGATCAAACTGGCAAGTGTTTACTTCCAGATGCCAAAAATACACTAGGAAAATGAACTAGTGCGTGACTTCAAGTGAGTGGGTTTCCCCCCTCAGACATAGATGACACTTAAAATGCCCTACAAATGAAGGCCAACAATAGAACCTTGTTTTATTCAGTTAAACATTGTTTCCCACATAGCCACATCCCCATCTAAAGGAACAATGATGGAGATTCCCAAATTCATCTCAAAATTGCACATGTCTTTTGGTGTTAGAAAAAAATTCATAGGCATAGGGAAAATGTGAAATGAGAAATAAAAGAACATGAAAATTCACTCCTTCTATGGCCTTACCAAATGGTCTAAGACCCTGACCCTCTTATTTTTCTTAGTATACCAACTACAATAGGAATAATAGACTGAATTTCCAATTTGTGAGGATATTTCTACCCTAATTATATGTTTATCAAGACAGTCAAAGGAGTGGAGGCAATTAATTATCACCCCCATGATTGTTTTTCTTGAGAGAGAGAGAGAAAACAAGTGAAAATACCATGCCTCCCCCCAAAAACCTAATGCTTCATCACTAGAGGGGGTTTAGTTTGGGTGCACTCCCCATGCAAGTTTGGTCCTTGGCTGGATCTGTGGGTCATCTATGCACACCTCGCACATCCCAACCAGCCAAGCCAGCTTTCCAGGGCCAAAAATCATTATTTTCTATCCTTTTAAGCCCTTCTCAAAGGCATTTTACATCCTATTTACTTTGCAAAGTCAAGATATTTTGTGGATCTCTAGATTCAACCACTTGACCCCAACTGCTACTACAAATTAGCCTCACAAATAATAAAAACTCTGATTCAAAATATGTATGATATAATCATCCTATTTTAAACCTGACACTTGCAAGTAGGTTTGTAGATTACTTCAAAACCTTATGACAAGAAAGTATGATGCACAAAATATGACATAAAAGTGTTACCCATGTATGGAACATATGGTTGCCTAGATCAATCTTAATCCATTGGAAACCCTATCTAGATTGAATTATTGATGATGGCAATTGGATTAGGACCACAATGTAGCAAGTGTTGGTCCACCAAAACTACAACTTTTAGTGGGCATACATAATGACAACTATAGACTAGGAAGTAGGAAAGGGGCAGTGGAGGAATCACAATTTCCACTACAAGGAGGAAAGATACATGAACAATATGCATAATTAAGTGATAATGAGGTAAGCATTTCCTTAGGTGGGTTGCCACCTCTGTAAGGATAATGTCGTTCCTCTCATACATTGACAAACAACATGGACAAATAAATTTATAATCTTGCCTATAATTGGATTGAGTTTTTCAGCATTTGGGTATTACATAATACCAAACGCGGTACATTAGACCAGGTCTTTCCAAGCCCTAACTCCATCTATCCAACCTGAATTATGCCTAGGTTGAAAAATACGACAAGGTCTAATTCAACTAGGTTTAATTCCAACCCAGTCGTGATCCAAATTGGGATATAAGGTTGAATAGGACATAATGAAAACAATCGATAAAAGTTTACCTCCTTGGATGGTTATCTTACAAGGGGAAGCCAAGCCATGGAAATCTTCTCTTTTCAACTATCCACTTTGACTTTATAAAAAAATATGAAACACATCAAGGACTGCCTTGTTCCTATAATTAAAGGTATCAATATCTCACATCAAAAAATGTGTTTTAGTTAATGGTAATAGCTTCTTTTTGTATTGTATTTAACATTAATTAGTGATATTATGGTGTATTAGAGACACACCATTGTTAATAAAATTTAAAACTACAAATACATATTTGAGATGTGACGGCTTATAGTTTGAATGGTTTATATCCTCCTCATATGTCTAAAGATGCTAAAATTATATTCCATATACCAAAGCATTACCAAGATTTAAATGAGATGGATCTAAACAACCCCTAGTCATTTACTACCATGTTCTGGTATTAAATGACCAATTCACAAGTGTTAGTTTTTTCATATAACTTTCATACATTTGATATATAAAGATATAGGAACACCAAGAATGTGACTCTCTGAAGAGTGAGTAATAGACATACTAGGTACTAGAAGTACCTAGTATAAGAAAAGACCA
Organism: Alisma plantago-aquatica; assembly: GCA_963693085.1. Lineage (NCBI taxonomy): Eukaryota > Viridiplantae > Streptophyta > Magnoliopsida > Alismatales > Alismataceae > Alisma > Alisma plantago-aquatica. The sequence goes on along the minus strand of OY856414.1, from coordinate 527,862,446 downwards.
TGAACTAGCAGTAATACCATACTAGTAGTAATAACATATGAGGGTGGGTTCCCTATAAAACATCCTACCAAAAAGAATAATATGAAATATAAACTAGAATTGAAAGAAATAACAACAACATGGATGGACTGAAATAGACTTCAGATCAACAACCTCTATGGACTCCCACATCCTAACCCTTCCCATCTGAGGCATCTAGGCCTGATTCAAAGAATAGAGATCCTTTAACAGTGGCAGAGCATCCTTCAATCCAAAAATCAAAGGTCCTCGATCCTTTAGCATTATCCTTCTAAGCAGATGTGGTGTCCCCTATATGATGAAGACTAAAGAGAGTATAGAGAAGATATAATATCAAATATCAAGGTGAAATTTGAATGGGTATTGTCATAAAATCTATTGTTTTGATCACCCTGAACAGCCCAAAGAAATACAACACCTAAAGATGATTTGAAAACACTATGGGACGGTCTAAGACAATGGAAGTAAGAAAATCTTATCCATCACCAAGAGTTTAATATTATCACTATTAGTCATGTGAGGGTGAAAATATGATCCCATATTCTAAAAAAGTAAAGACTCATAGACAACACTAAGGATATCATCATGGTTATAGGAACAAAAGTAACATATGGAGGCACCATAAAAAACCCTAGACTTCCAGTGAGAGCCAAACCACAACCTTTTATTGGCCAAGAGCCAAAATACAATGGTGACATCAGGAGGAATATAATATTCTAAACTTTTGAGCCTAAGTTGTCTTGAATACAAGAATTCATGAGGAACTTTTAGACGATTTAACTTCTAAATACATGATATAGACGTGGTGTTATATCTAATAGTCAAGTACCAATATGTTTAATTCAATAGGAGCCATACTATCTCCAAATTCCATTGATATAGATACAATTTAAAATATTGCAGCCCTATTGAGACTCCATGAAGAACCTTCCAACTGATAGAAACCACCATAGCACTTTTCTCCCATACCTTGTTTCTTAGTGATTTGTTGGTATATGAGAAAATAGCTTCAAATAAGGCATTAATGAAACATACAACTAAAAGCAAATAGATATATCCAAATTAAGATGCAATCCATGATTTTGATCAAATGGAAATGGTTCTATGAAATACCTGACCTGCTTAAAGTAATCAACTTACTTTGAACTTATATTGAGACTCCAACATTATGTTTGTATGGAAAAACTATAGAGATTAAATTACTATGATATGTTTTTTGTCTATTAGTATTATTCAGGCTCCTATCTTGTAATTCCTCTCCTTTCCTTGTATCGATAATTTATGTTCTTTACTATTTACCTTATGTTATACCACATGTGCATTGCATCCCCTTCTACTCTTATTTAAAGAAGCAATGTTAATAAAATAGATATAGGATTCACACATTTACATGGCATCAGGGTCAAACTAGGGTTGATGTCGTCTCATACCCCCTCACAACCAAGAGCACCATCCAATCTTCCTCTCATCCCTTGGGATATATTTCTCTCATCCCTTGGATTATAGTATTAATCTTTTTAATTTGATGTGTGTCACTGCATACACGTTGGATATTCAAGAATGATAAAACTTTCTCTCTGGTTTGCAAATATCAATTTTTAGTTGATGAATATATGAACGTACAGAACAATTGTTTCTTTCATCTTAAATTGTCCTGTGGATCTAATTATCTTTTTCTCTTTGAGAAGCAAAATGGTTATTAAAAGATCATCTTTATTCTTATATATGTATCATGAACACTTTTTACTCCTGAATATGTGGCTTCTTAAATTGATATGAACATGTCTTGTGCCATTTTTTGTTTTAAAAGCTATAGTTGATTTTTATTTCCTCACTAAAGGCAACACAAAAAATCTTAGATGTTGATTCATTCCTTGGACATTAGACATGTAAAAACAATGGAGATTAAAAACACCACCAACAACTTCCTCTCACATCATGCTTCTGGAATTCCTTTTCACATAGCCAAATACTGGCGTCCATGGCATGTAATTAAATGTGATAATATCCTCAGACACCACATTCTCTCTCATTTTGATGCATCTATAATATCTCACAACATGTTCCATCCAAAAGAAGAGGGTGATGTCACCAACTTCACTTTGCAAAGTTGCAAATTTGTGATGAATGAATTATGGACTACATCATCAACTCCATCCTATCAACCTCTATGATGGAATCAATGAAGAATAAACCACCTCAACTTACATATGGATAGCCTTGAGATTCAGTTCTCACAATCAAAATGCACTCACAAATTCCAACTTGCAATGGAGGCAACATGGGACACACAGTTATCTCTGCATATTGAATTTTTTGACCACATCACGACCTTTGGCATCTAGGAAACATCAACATGCCACCATTCTCTACATGTGCATCTCACAATATGGAATTGTATATCTACACAATTCTCATTGCACTCTGTTTGGAATCTTAGTCATGTGTGGCCAACATCATACAATGATTGGCCACACATTCTCTAGAGTCTATCATCCCTAAAATTATGGAAGAAGTAACTCCTCTATAGCTTTTCAATACTATAAAACAATGCACCACCCACATATAGTCACATTTGTTGTCGATATGGCTCTAACAACTATTACCTCCATAGAGAAAAAATCACATGACAATCTTCTATGTACACATTGTACCAAAAAGGTCATATGGTAATAGAATGTTTCAAGCTTCACCCAAAGATTATCAATAATATCATGAAAGAACGATGCATAGTGATGTGTTGACGACAACACATATCATTTCCATGGCAATTAGTAATGACAAAGAAACTCTCTCTTTCATTGAGATCACATCCATACTACACCAAATTGTCACGATGGGGACAATTTGCACCTCCACATCTTCAAGCACTGGAGTCACAATTTCATCTTCATCTTCCTTATTTATCGATACATCATATGACTACTGGATCATGGATTTAGATGCCACACATCATATGACCCTTAATTATTATGTTTTGAGAAAACTTTCTACTCTCTATAACAACCATAAATGGAAATTATAGATATCTCACTTATTGACATATCTTAGATTGGATTTATTATGCCTCAATCCTCAATTACTAGATATCTCACATTGCCCAAAGTTTTACACATTTCATACTTAAATATAAATGTTATATCTTTTGGAAAAATATTATTCTATATTTCAAATCATATTTGATAAATTGTGGTGTTTTGTGCAAGACCCACATTCAAGCAAGGAGTTGGAAGCGCAAGTAGAGTCGGTGATTTATATCATGTGTCCACTCTTCATATTTCAAACACCACTAACATTGTCATTGTTAGAGTAACGATCTCACCTAATTTATGACATTATAAATTAGGACATGTACCTACAAGTCATATTAGTAGTCCTACTAGGTTTAGAACTCTTGTTAGTTTATATCACTGCTTTATAACAAGAGTGCATAAGTTACAAACATGCAAAAGATATAGTCCTTAATTTTTTTTAAGACCAACCAATAAAAGTAGCAATCTTTTTATCTTATTTATTATGATATTTAGGGACATGGACCTATCACCTCTAGAAGTATATTTCAATATAAAAAAGTTTTATTGATGATTTACATAAAATATACTTGGATCTATCTTATGAAAAACATGTCTAAAATTCCATACGTATACCTTTCCTTTACCAACATAATTCTAAACCAATACATTTATAGTCATATGTGTTTCTGCACATATGAGTATACATCTAATGTCATGTGTGAGATCCTCAATTCTTAGGGTAGCATATTGTAAGACACCTAACCTTGATTGATCTAGTTGGGTTCTTAAATCCTTAATCAAACCCAAATGTATGTTTTGATATCAGGTGATAGAGCTATGCTTCAAGTTTGGTCTAGTTTGGACTTTGTTTGCTTAAGTTTTGCAATTTATGTGCTTCTATGGACCTTTATACAATTTTATCTTTTGTAGGATATGTAGTTTCAACACATGCATGCTATGCTTCATATTAATCCTCATAATGTTTGATATGGGTGCACCTTTGTATCCACAGATGCACCATCAGATTGTTAGCTCCTTTCCCTTGTAGGTTGGGAATCAATGGATTTTCACCTAAATGACAAATCAATGGTTTCTCCTTGTATGTTGAGGATTCTATGGTGTAACACCTGGGTCGACTGTCCAAGGCTCTAGTAGAGTTTCATGAATGATGATTGTCCCCATAGACCACCACTAGCCTTAACTACACACTTTATCCTCACTCATGTGCAAGCCATGATAAACTTCCTGATTGGTCACCATCCTAGTACTACTTTGGGCTTAGCACACTTAACCACAAAGTTCTTTAGTGATGGCCCCCCTGAAAAGAGGTGCACCTTGATGATATGGGTAGTCCAATCATTCCTTTTAAGATCATTTTATCTGAGGCCTCAAATCCTGGGATGTTATTATCTCCCCCACTTAGACCCTTGACGTTCTTGTCAAGGCTCAACTATACGACCTCATAATCTCTTCTCCATTTTAGTGCTGACCCAATATGGCCCATGGACACCCAGCTCCTATCCATGGCTACCAGCGCAAGGGAGGATCCATCTTCTCTCAGCGGATAGCCCTTTCCAACTTGGCTGGACCACATGTCTTAAGACTGACATGCCACATGCCAATGTGGGCTCCACCTACTGTCCCCACATACCACCACTAGTCTTAACTGCACACTTTTCTCTCACGTACAAGCCAGGTTAAACTTCTTGACTGGTCATTCATCCTAGTACTACTCTGGGTTGAGTATGTTTAACTACATAGTTCTTTAGTGATGGGCTCCCTGAAAAGGAGGTGCACCTTGGTGATATGGGTAGTCCAATCATTCCTTTCAGACCATTTTATATGGGCCCTCAAATCCTGGGATGTTACATATGGTATCACCAAGTAGGTGAAGGATCTGATGGTTCCCCCTTGTAATGGATGGACCGATGGTTTTCCCTTGAGATTCTAGAATGGATGGTCATCCTAGTTAAAGTGAACAATCCAATGGAAGATCACAGTTTGCAAAATGGCTAAGTATGGTTCACAATTTGATGGTTTCTCTGAGAATACATCTTGATGGTTTCACCAAGGTATGAATCGATGGATATCCTTGGTGAATGACCCAATGGGAGTTCAGATGTGCATGGAAAGGATAAATTTTGGGTTTTGACACATGGCAAGATAGATTTCAACCCTTGGCCACCTTTCAATCTCTTCTTATATATATATATATATATATATATATATATATATATATATATATATATATATATATATATATATATATATATATCTGACAACAATCCAGTGAGAAACAAATCTTGGTGAGAGCATGAGAGGCATTTGAATAAATCTCCACATAGATCAATTTTTTATAATCCAACCATATAGATTACAAGTATACCTTAATATTTACCTTCCTACAAATATTTAAAACCATCTAATTTGTAGATCATTCAAAACAACAAAATACTTTTCGACGCTCTATATTGAATTTTAGGCTGATTGTTGGATGTAAAAAGTGTATATTGTACATATGGACATGCAAACAATGTCTGATTGTAATTATTTTTTGTGAGAAGGTAAATGAAATTATTCTTTTTCCATCTATATGGTTGGATTTAAAAATATAGTTCCAAATTTGTAGTTACTCAACTGCCTCTCATGCTCTCACCGTAGGATGTTTCTTACTAGATCGCTGCCCTATATACATACATACATACATACATACAAGCAGCGTCTCCCTAGGGCTTGCTCTGGGAAATCTCTCAGGCAACCGTCTAGGTGATCTTCGCAGTCCGTGGGCATGGCGCCCACCCCTCCGGTCACCCCGACCGGAGACATCCACCTTCACAACACAACCACACCACCTACCACTACCCACCATCGCAGTCCGCAGCAGGAACGAGTAGAGAAGGAATCAGAGCACTTGGCCGCGGGAGACGGATCATCTTCAGAGGCGGCAGCAACGAACCCGTCTGGTTCAGGAAAGGAGGGGAATCGACAACGATGCCTGATCTCATGGAACAGAGTCCTAAAGCAACCTAGCAATAAGGAGAAGGACATAGCTTTTCCGCAGCCAAGGATCGAGGAGGGGGAAGTGCATGTTGACCTAGAAGAAGAAGAGTTTGATCGATTGGTGAACATGTGGGAGCATATTGTTATGGTGTATACCCTAGGGAAACACCCATACTATCACCACTTTCTTGCTTGGATCAGGCGCACTTGGCGGCCAAAGGGATCCTTCGAACTTATATCTCGCGACCAAGGTGTCTTCCTGGTGCGGTTCTCAACTGCAGCAGATAAGGAGGAAGTCTTGGCGATGGGGCCAAGGTGGTTTGACCACCAGCTAGTCATCGCCAAGCACTACAGCCATGGCGATGAACTACAAAATGAAGCCTTCCTGATGGTGCCTACCTGGATCACTCTCAAGTCCTTTAGACGATCGTGGATGAAACGTGCCACCAACACGATTGCCACAGGTGCGGGCCGAGCCCTTCACATCGACGAGCGGTCCCTTGAAGGTGATGACCCTAGGGTGCTAGTGGAGATAGAGGTTGAAGGTAAGAATCCGACGACAATCTGGCTCAATGTCAAAGGTCGGAAACCCATTCCGGTCACGGTCGAATATGACCACATCCCAATGTCATGCAGCCGTTGTAGAGCCTTTGGGCATATCTTGGACCAGTGCGATGAGGCTAGTGAATAAAGGAGGAAGGAGAATAGCAATGGGAAACCTGCTGCCAAGACTCAAAAGTAATGGGAAGAGAAGAGGATAGGAAAGGGTCTGAATCCTACTGTTGTTGATGATAAACAGGCCTGCGGAGACAAACCTGAAGTGGAGGAGGCTCGGGAAGATGATACCACTATGAATGATGAGGCCAAGGCTGATGGGAGTACATAGCAGGATGACCATGAGAAATAGAACACACCCAACACAAATAAGGAGGATAGAAGTTTGAATTCTGAAAAGAAGAAAGAAGAACGAGAATTCACTCCCGTATCTAGAAGGAAAAGTTTGATAAGTATCCCAAAAACACAAGGAGTAGGGTCCATCCTAGAACCCACTAACAGATTCGAGGCATTGAGCGAGTCGGATGTTGAGGAACCTGAGCATGTTGCACCAAAGAAGAAGAAAGAAGGCAATAAGAAGAAGGAGCAGCCCAGGCGTACTCGGGAAAATAAAAACCTTTGATATGTCCATCCTCATGTGGAATATTAAAGGGGGGTGCAACAAAAACAAGAAGAAAGAAATCCGTGATTGGATTGGTACAAGTGGCCCTTCTATTTCAATTCTGGTTGAAACTAAAATAAAGGTGCAGAACAAACAAAGTATCAATTATATGTTTCCACATGGCTGGGAGCATGTGTCTAACCTACAACACTCTGAGTTGGCTAGGGTGTGTATAGCGTGGAAACCCAATGCCTGGCAGTTGACTGTGAAGATGATGTCTGACCAACATATTACGATGGAGTGTAGGAATGCAGTAGGATTGCATATGTGCTTGACAGTTGTATATGCTCACAATGATGCAAAGAGACGGAAGGACCTCTGGCATGACTTGGATGTGCTGTCTACTCAGATGTCGATACCTTGGTTGGTTATTGGCAACTTCAATAATGTTAGATTATGGGGGGGAAATATTGGGGGCAGACTTGCGCTACGTGCTATGATCGACGCCTTCAACAGAGCTATTGATAAAGCAGATCTGACAGAGCTACCCATGACAGGTAGTGACATCTTTACTTGGAATAATGAATAAGACCCGGAGGACATAATAGCTAGCAAGCTGGACAGAGCCCTGGTCAATGAAGAGTGGTTAAAGTTTTTTTCCCAATGTATAGGTGAAGGCTGGAGGTTCTGAGCTCAGTGACCATGCTCCTCTCCTAGTGTAGATTATTGAAAAGAAGCAAAAGAGAAGATTGTTTCGATTTCTCAACTACTGGATAGAATGGAAGGGCTTTGATGATATTCTGAAGGAGGTATGGGGCACACACATCCAGGGGAACCCTATGTTTGTTTTTGCAAAAAAGTTATCCTTGCTGAAGACTAGCTTAAAAAAGTGGGCAAAGGAGAAGGTGAATATCCCAAATTTAATTGCAACAATGAAGAAAGAATGTAGGGATGTTAGAATGCTCTTGATGGTTGATCCACTCAATGGGGACTTAATTAAGAGGGATCGTGAGTTAAGAATGATGCTTGATGATCTATAGAAAGCCGAGGAGAAGTTCTATTAGCAAAGAAGTAGGGAAAAATGTCTGGAAGATGGCGACAAGAACACCAAACTATACCATATGGCAATTAGAAGAAGGGAGGCTTAAAATATCATATGCGAGCTGATTGACAAAGATGGGCAAGTGGTCAATAGACAAGAATACATTGAGGACCAAGTCATGCAGTTCTACCATGAAATCTACAACAAAGACTTTAGAGATACAGTTGAGGAGGAGAACATTGACTGGAAGTTCAAGTTGTCTAGCATTCACAATAACATTCTTACCAGGGAAGTCACTGAGCAAGAAGTTAAAGATGCCTTATGGGGCATTGGATGCAATAAATCCCCCGAGTCAGACGGTTTTAATGCTTTCTTCTATAGGACAGCTTGGGACACAATAAAAGAAGACCTACTAAGGTACGTGAGATGGTTCCTGGATGGTGGTAACATGGTTAGATAGGTTAATCATGCTTTTCTGGTTCTCATTCTAAAGAAGAAGATTACAGCCTCCCTTGCTGATTTTAGACCGATAGCTTGTTGTTCTATACAATATAAGATTATAGCTAAGATCCTTGCCACAAGACTGAAGATGGTCCTTCCCTTCCTTATTTCTGTAAATCAAGGAGCATTTATCTCAGGCAGGAGTATTAGTGACTGTACCCTCCTTCCTGATGAATTCCTGGTTGATTTTAATGTGATGAGAGGGAGTGGGAAGGCTTGCCTCAAACTCGACATCGCAAAGGCATTTGACAGTGTCAGATGGGATAAATTATGGTGGATCATGCAACAAATGGGATTTTCTGACAGGTGGATACAATGGATGCAGCAGTGCATTTGCACAACTAGTTTCTTTGTGCTTGTCAATGGCACGTCTGTAGGCATGTTCAAGGGCAGTAATGGCTTACGGCAAGGTGACCCCCTGTCACCACTCCTCTTTACTATTATCATGGAATACTTTACAAGGAAACTAAAAGAAGCGAAACATTCAAAATTGATCAAAGCCTTCACGGTCCACGGCACAAAGATTATGAGCCATCTTATATTTACAGATGATGTCTTATTGTTCATAGAGGCAAAGGCAGATATGCTACGGGAACTAAAAAAATTCTAGATATGTTTGGTGAAAATATGGGGCTACGGATTAATGCCAGCAAGACACAACTCTTTCTCTCAAAAAATTGTCTCCACATGGAAGCCAGACTGCAGGAAGTTATGGGTGTAGAGTTGGGTAGATTCCCGACTAAATACTTGGGCTTTCCTCTTGTCGAGGGCAATCTACAGGTCAAATACTTTACTGAATGCATCGATAGATTGGATGAGATGATAGTGAGATGGCCTACACAGAAGACATCCATGGAGGGACGTGCCACACTCATACGAGCAGCTATAGAGGGTCTTCTTATCTTCTGGGTACAATAGGGAGAGATACTGGGAGCTGTACTTGACAAGATGGAGACGAAAATCTCAAACTTTACATGCGCAAGTGAGTACCACCCGATGCGCTACACTAAGCTGGCTTTGCCTAAAGATGAGGGGGGTTTACAACTGAAAACTCCAAGAGATATTTCAAAATGGGGGACGCTAAGGAGAATTATCTCTTACCAATCTGGTGGCTCAGTTTGGGGGAGATGGATGAGAGAAAGATACCCACAAGGACTGGATTTCCAACTAAGAACCAGAGAAGGCATCTCACGCACCATTCATATGATGAGGAGCCTATGGCCATAGGTAAAACATCTCTTCTGTGTGAATCATGTTGGTGAATGGCACATGTTAAATCCGAAAGAAGACTTATGGGAGATCACTAGGACAAGGGTTGCAAAGGACAAGATTATGGAGCTGATTTGGGACGGTAAATATATTCCTAAATGGTCTACTTGTGTATTCAAAATCTTGCATGGTGCACTAGTAACTCTAGACAAAATACGAGAATGGAATAATAACATTTCTGTCACTTGCTACCTATGCAAAGAGGAGGAGGAATCACACAGCCACCTGTTTGGTAGTTGTTGCTTTACGAAGACCATATGGGGGAAAATGTGTAAGGAATTCTGTCTGCAAATAGAGATGAAGGAAGATATAAAAAATATGATCATGCGTTGTGCTAATGTGGAGAATAAGATGTTGTTGTTTGCTGCCCTGTGCTTCTATGTTTGCAATGAAAGGAATGCTCGCAAGCATGGAGGATTAGTTAGTAGTGAAAGTATTATTGCTGCAAAAATTTGTAAAAATGTAAAATAGAGACTACGTCTCAGCTAGTTGTGTGAGTTGCTCATGTCTACGTTGTATAGCGAGCATAGGGCTATATGTAACTCTTGAACCCTCTAAAATTGTAGGGCGGATGTCAGAATATATTTACCTGATTCTGATACATACATACATACATACATACATATACCCCTCACCTCTCTCTCAAATGAACCCTTTGCACCCATCATATTGTTCCTTGTTGCTTGAGAGGTCCAAGACTATAATTTGGTCAAAAGAGCTTCTTGAGGATGAAGCTTGAGTGGATCATGGATGCATGTTGCTCTAGGGTTTAGACCAAGCATCTCTAGGGTTGTTTGGAGCCTTCTCACCTAGTTTCTTGCTATATACGTGTAAGATCTTATTCTCTAATCTAGTTTTCCTATTGTTTTCTTTCTTCTCTCTTCATCCATGGGTGGATCCCTAGTGTTCTTGGAGATAACTCGTGCATGTGGTTGAAGAACTCCTTTTCCTTCTCTCTTTTGCCCTAGATCTACCTTGTTCTTGAAGATAAGAGCTACCTTGGAGCTTTGGGAGTGCGTGCTAGGGTTTCATCTTCTCTATTTCATACACCCTACTATTTGTACGTTCTTCTTCATCCTTGAGGCAAGTTATATAACCTTAAACCCATTTCTTTCCTACTTCTAACTTGTTCTATATAGATTTTTACCCTAGAACTTAGTAATATGGTGAAAGATGATCCTTTGTAGACTGTTTTGCGTATATGTGTGATAGTTGTGTGTTGTAAACTATCCTTAAATCATTTGAATTCCTTCATCTATAATGGACAAGGACTACTTTGGGTTTTAAGGTATGAAATGATGGTTTTACTTGATGTAAAGAACTGGTTTTTGCTTAGTGTAGAAATCATTGGTTTTACCTAGTACTGAAATCGATGGTTCTACTTTGTCCTTGAAACAATGGATTTGCTAGGAGTAGGAAATGAGAGTTTTACTTAGTGTGAGAATAAATTACACTACTTGCTAAATGAACCAATGGTTATGTAAGTCAATGTATGATGACTATGTTAAGTACATTAATGATTCGACAGTTTTGCTTTTGGCTAAGTACATCAATGATTCGAAGATTTTGCTTTTGTCTAAGTACATTATGATTTGATGGTTATGCTAGGTATAAGAATTGATATTTGTGGCTTAGTGTAGGAATGAACCTGTAACATATCAGATCTTGGACCCTACCCTAGAAGTTTGACCTTTTGGACTTAGCCAAACAAGGTTGAGGTTAGTATGATCCTAATAAACTAATAATGTAATCTAATATGTCACATAATTCATTTGGATGGTATTGGTTCAGTAATGTGGCTAATGGGCCATATGACATATCTTATAAAAAGAAATCCCAAAAGTGAAATCTAAGTTTAAAATCGTGTTCCTTGGGTCCCAATTTTCCTTGGGAGTCAAGTTTCACTTTATTCACATAATAATTCATTTAATCCAAATTGGAAAAGAAGATGTGTGTTTTCCCTAAAATATCAAATAAAATAATAAATGACTCCAAAAGAGGAAAATAATCTTAGATTCATAATCTACATAATAAATATATCCTTTGGGTGAATTTTCATCCAATTTGGAGAAAGTTTGCTTAAAAGGTGAAATCATGAGAGAGAAAGTGTGTAGAACCTTCAAAATATTAAATAAACTCTCAAACAACTCCAACATATAAAATTTATGGAATATTCATATCCAACACATTAAATATGACTTGTCGGTCAAGCTTCATCAAATTTGGATATTCCTAATGCCACTAATGAAGGAGGAAAGAGAAAATGAGATTTGATTCATTTAACACATTAAAAGTTTTCAAAAGGAAAATCTAATTTCATAATTGGAATCTACGTGCTTTATTTAGCCTCTGTGCAAGATTTCACTTAAATAGGATAAGTTTTGGACCCTTAATTTAAGTTGGGGACAAAGGACATAATTATTTAAATATCACTTTATTTAGATTCCGATTTGGGTAAGGTTTCTGCATTTGATTTTTGTCACATGGCTTTACTATTTTCATGTTTGTTTTGGGTCATTGGATCTAGATCCAATGATAGCTACTTTTCTCCTACCTCACGTCTCTTGTTTCCTTACGAGTAGTGTGCAAAAATCCTTCTCTGATTCTTCTCTTTTCTCTCCACCTACCTTCCTCCTTTGTCTCAATTTCCTTCCCCCTCTCTTTCCTTATCTTCTTCTGCATCCAAAGACTATATATATGCCTAGGTTTTTTGACCCCATACCTTGATCAGGTATCAACTCCATGTTGCTCTGTTTCTCTCCTATGCCCATCCCCCTTTTTCCCTTCACCTCTCCGACACAGGCGATCAGACCTGTAGAAGAATGATCCCTAGCATTCACCACATTGCCCAGAGTCGTCCTCTGGCTTTGGTTGGTTTTTGCTTGCCCACGAGCATGGTTTCCCTACATGCGGTCACCGATGTCACAAAGCCAAGCCTGGGTTTGGACCCCAGATCTCTACAGATACGTGAAGTCACTTTGGGTCCCTACCTCTTTGTCTCCTTGTACTCTCTTGACCTTTGATTTCTGGTTTGAAGGTTTGTCACCGTTTCCCCTCATTTCCCCTTTTCATGCTCTGCTCTTACTATCTCGTCGGCCATGAGCATGGTGCTTGGCCTTTTGTTCTTCCTAACATCAATTTTTGAGGTTATGGGTTGGTTCTGGGTTCGTTTGAGTCTCGATGATCCGTCGATGAGCACTTCAACGCTTTTTGGTACTTGTGGTTTTGGATTCGATTCCTGATCTATGATGTAGTGTGGAGTTCTTTGTATTCAAGTTATAGCAAAGAATATGATCCTGCATGGATTTCTGAGTATACCCTCTCTCGTTTCTTTACCTCTTCATTTTCCTATCAGGGGTATTTTGGTCATTTCACCATGTTTTGTTTTGCTTTGGGTTGAGTCAACGTGACCGCTGACTGTGTGATGTGCCCTCCTCCATTTGGGCCATGAGTCCCTTCTCTTTCCCTCTCTTTTGCAATTTCTCTATTTTCATGGCATTTTCTAATTATCTAATTGGTCGACTTTCTAAAATGCATAACTAATTCCTTGTTTGTCCAAAATTTACAAATAAATACTCGTTCGATTCAGAAAAATGTAGGCTTTCTAATGGTTTTGGTTTTGTTGCCTGAATATGATGTTATAAAGAGGTGATTTTAATGGATCTAATTAAATAAGATAATAAGTTGTATGATTCATAACTATTAATTTATAAGTCATAAAAATATAATAAAATATGTTTTGAACTCAAAAAAGTATAACCTAAAACATGTAATGGTTTTTATAACCTAATTCACCAATAATAAAAAGGCGATTTTTAGGTTTTGAATATTTAATGAAAACCTAACCCTAATTCCACATATATGCATCATAGGTTCTTTAGAGGCCTAGGATTAGACCTAGACTTGGCTTTGGATATATTAGGCTCTAGAGTTGAGGTATGTTGTATCTCCTATTCCTAAATTTTGAGAAAATAACCTATCTTATCACTTCTTTGACTTTGGCCTATACATATGTTTATTCTCTGGATATCATGGTTCATGTGAACTATCTTGCTTGTTATGGACTTATATATTCTCTTGATATTTATCTTGTGCCTTGGTGCATGTTGGTCTTATATAATGATATGTGTGCACTTTGAAGTGGATGTTTATATGTTTGGGTTCTCCATTGTGTGATGGCAACATTGAATAATTCTGACTATACTTTACTACTTGCCTCTACATTAAACATGTTATGTGATTATGTAGCACTAGAGTAGTGTAAATTACTTTGGTTTTAGGGTAGTAATCCCCTATTGATTATTAAGGAGGGTGGCATTATACCATTCTCTATAATCGAGTGTGGTAGTTGTCCATACTCAACTTTATATATTTGGGAGTTTGGCAGTGTGTCATTCTCTATCAAGTTCAAGTATGTGAAGCCTTGGCCGCCTTTGTATTTATATTGTTCTAGGGCTATACTTATCTCACATCCATATAGGTTATTGATGATTATTGTGGGTTGTGTGCCCTACTTACTCTTATGTGATTAATTTCCGACCATGGTAATGGATATATATATGGCACAATATTTTATTTATTTTAATGGCAGGTATCTTCTTTATGATGATGATGAATCTTATCTTTTATGCCCTTGTGGGTAGTCCTTTTCTCTTGCATGGGAAGCCTTTTATTTTGATGTCCCTTATTCTTTATAAATTTCTCAATTTCTTTTTTAGTATGCACATACCATTCTATACTGATGTCATCTATTTTCTCTTCTTGCTGGGGTATGCTTCCAACCTTAGGTGGAGGACTTGGATGGCTAGGCACGTTGAATTGGACTTAGATTGAGAAGTTAAAAGCTTGGAGACAATCTTGAGGTGGTTTAGATTTCCTCTACTTGGATCCTTATGATGTAAGTTTAAGATGTTCCCTTGTTTTATAATTGAATATAGTCATGTTTTTTATTCTGCTGCTACACTTTGGAAGTTTTGTATACCATTAATAAAGATTTGAAAATTTTACACCCACTCCAAGCATACCTTTGAAGTGTGTTTAGACTGGAGGTTCTATTGTTCAAATTTTTAGTAGAGAGGTGGTTTCACTTCTTTACAAAACCGATGGTATTTCTATGTGTGTTAAAAGAATTTATGTATTAACTTTGTATATTGATTGGTGATACAAATCCAATCCACTCCTTTGAACTTTTCTTGTAATAGTTAATTGTTGACGGTTCAATACTTCTAGTTTCTATTGATTTTGAAATAATGAAGGGATACATTCATAATTCTATAAGTAATTGTATTATGTACTCTTATAAATGTCACAACTCTTATGATTGATGAGCCCCTATGCTAAGTCTGAATTTAACAACTTTGTTCATGACATTTTGAACCCTCTACAAGGTATTGAATGATAATGATGTTCTAAGGAAGTAAAGTTGTTTTGTCCTGAACGGCCTTTGGGCATGTTTTGATCCTGAATGGAGGTTTAGTCCTCTTCATGAGTGACAATGGAATGATATACTATGATGTTGTGATAAGTAATGCTTCTCATACATTTTATATCTTCTGAAGTTGTTATGTACCACTAATTATGTAGAAACAATATAGGGTTGTACGTAACTTGATTTATGTAGTTAGAAATAATCCAATTGGATTAGCTAATCAAGTGAAACCATAATCATGTAGTGCCCTGAACTATAGAACTACTCCAGTGTCATAACGTTTTGGGTAGTAAAATGAGTGTTTCATAAGGGAAACTCAGAGTCATATAGTGTTGAATATATGTGGGTGCAGGGAAGGTATATCATTATCATCTTGATCCCAAGGATTTGGAGAGAAGTTGAGGTTGTGAATCAGATGTATATGTGTGTGTGTGATTGAGGATGATTGTGGTCATACCTCAGATTTTAAGGTTGAATACCCTGGTTTCTAGTGTTGTGGCATGTGTACCCAGGGTGGACTAGGCTGATTGTAATTTGACTTTTATGTCACTATGGCAGACTCATACTGACTGAGAGGAAGAGGCCTTAGGATTCCTATTCACCTATATTTGTATGGAACTAATTATGACTTCACAGTGGTCAACTGGTAGTTTGCATGGTGCGCCTCAAACTACCCATGGCTTAATAAAATATGTAATTCAGCTGTGTAGAGGGTTATTCAATAATTCACAGTGGATGATAACCCTTTCCTATCTCTTTTAATATGTAGATGTTATATATGATGCGGTAAGATAAATCAATTGTACATATGGTGTTATCTCAGTCTAGTTCTTTGTAATTTATATTGATCTTTCAATTCTTTAATATTCCTACTTTATCTATAATTACATAATCTATTGTAAGCAATAGATGTTGTTGAGAGTTATATCTCTTGTTGGGACATGGATCTCACCTTGTGGGTCACCACATCTTTTTAGGTGATCATCAACAACATTGTCAGACCCATGGTAGTGAGGAAGAGTAGTTTGGAGATCCTTAGAGGAAGAAGGTTGGCTAGTTATTTAATGTATCTTAGAGTCATCCCTATACTCTCTAGTCCAGACGGGGATCTTACTATCTCTCCCTTTGACGGGTAGTATGACACCCAATGCCATACAAAATGAGATTACAAAAAACCAAACACGCGATCAATGACTAAACGTCCACATTACTAGGAAAATAGGTAAATTAAAACCAATTTATACATTACCATTATGTTCAGAAACATTACACTGAAGTCCAACAACTTACATCTCAACACATATCATATCAGGTATTTACATATATGTTCAGTGGATAAGGCCACATCCGGTATACAAAAGATCCTATTTCACAAGTACACACCATATACAAACATAGGTACACTATCAAAATCACGTGTCAATATACGTATCATCCACCAAACATCCCTTGCCCGAACCTGAGAGTACAAGGATGACACTAGGACTCTACTACTGATAACAACTAGCAGCTATCCAACCTTCTGCATCTACTGATCTCCAAGCTTCTCTTCCTCAATAGCATAATCATGACCACATCGCTAATGACCACCTAAAAGGATGTGGTGACCCACAAGGTGAGACCCATGTCCCAGCGAGAGATATAACTCTCAACCAATGATTATTGGTTACAACAAAGTGTACTATAAAACATGACGAGCATATTCAACTAAATGCATAGTTTAAGAAAATTAAGAAGTTACTATATATTAAACTATTCCAATATGTTAGGCAGATTTTTGCAAACTAATCAAATAAGGATAGTAACATATATGACTAGAATGAATATGAAAAATATGTACTGCATTATATATATTAACTAAGTAGTAAAAGAAATAAGGCAAGGGTCAACATCCAATATGAAGCATGTTTAACCCTAACTAGATATACTACACAATTGTATTACATCTTTTATTAATGACCTGAGGAGTTGAGGTATAACCCCCAATTTCAACCGACGACTACTAAGTTGAAATCAATGCCATACAAGATCTATAGGAGATCCATAATCCTCAGATCTCATCCACCCTCAGTTAGTATGAGTCCACCACAGCAACATATAAGGTCAAGCTGCAAGTCATCCTAGTGCACCCTTGGTATATAGGCCACGACAGTAGTGAACAACCTAGTTTGCCCTTTAAAGGTTATGGTACTAGTGAAACTAGGGTATACAAACCCAAACATCCTATGTACAAATGTAGTAGCCTCAATCACATCATATATACTGAGATATGACCGCAGTCGTTCTCCTACCGAGGCATGGCTGCAAGCATCCTCAAAACCTTGGGATCAAGATGTCAAGTACACTCAGTCACTTGTGCATGTCACACTCAACAATATGCGCTCTGAGTTTCCATAAATGGAATACTCATCACCATCCAGCAAATGCTGACATTGGAATGGATCTATGGCCAGGGCATCTACATGATTAGGGTTTCACTTGATTAGTTAGGTTCATTCAGGTGTTTTAAGACAACATCAATCAAGTTACATACAAACACTAAAAGAGATCTACAAATATAAGGGTAGATTGCAACTTCAGAAGATATAAAACGTATAAAATTTGAACTTGTTTCATAATCACACGGTACTTGTTTCACTGCCATACATGAGTCCACACTCACCACCATATCATCATGGGATACCAATCCCTTATTACATCATGAAGAGGATATTACCTTAATTAGAGCAAAAAGCCATTTCCAAGGTCACAAGACCATTCACATTGTTCCCTGCAAGAACATCACTACTTTTCATGCCTCATCAAGGCTCATCAACATCACCGCACATGTGATACACAAGATGATATAAAAATCATTCATTAGCTAGAATGTTTGTTTAACAACAATTTAGGGTTACAACATTAGGAGAGAGAAAGTATTCCATCAACATGATAATTACTCAAGCACACTTAAGCAACATCATCATGTACTTGAATTAGGGTTAAGTTCAACAAGGCAAGCCGGATTAGGGTTTCAAAATAAACTAAGTTAAACCCTAGTTACCATCATCTCCAACAACATTGGAAACAAATAGGTCAAACATCATTTTCACATAGTAAACAAACATCATGACCATATAAACCAGGAAACATCATCGGTCACATAGGATTTGTGGTGTAATCGACCATCAAAAACTATTACACCACCTTGGTGACCAAGGAGGTTAACCACCTCAGCGATCACTTAGGTCTAGCACATTCGCAACTGATTAAAACTAGGTGCATCACCTTCATTTGGCTACCGAAGGTTAGCCACATTGGAAACCACTGAAGATAATAAACATTGGCGATTGATGAAGATTAGTGTTCAACCTTTCATCGACGGTTAAAAATCAAGGCATCAACAACCATTAAGGTCCAAAGCTCAACGACCACATAAGAGGTTCATGGTGATCGGTGAAATCCTTGGCAACCAAACACATTAAAACTTGGTGACCATAATCATCAATATTCTTTGTGACAACATGAAGAAGAGAAAGAAAACCTAAGCAACCCCCATAGGACTAAAACCTCATCAACCACATAGGACAAAACAAGTTGATCATCATCAAGAATCTAAATAATCACCAAGGTGAAAACCACAAGAAAGGAGATCAAAACGAAACCATGTTTAAAAACTATCATGAGAGAAAGTAAAACCATAGTTTGAGAGAGAGAAAATAATGTTTCCACAAGGATGCAAGTACCAAAACCTCCATTACCAAGCAATATTTTATGCACCAAGATTAGGGTTTGTTCAAGAGGATATATATACTCAAGATCACTATGCAAACATAAACCTAGATCAAGATAATTTGACCACCTAGTACAAGGGGACAAGATCCAAGGAGAAGAAGAGGGAAAGAGGGTGCAAAGGGTTTAGATTCATACAAGGAGAGAGAGTTATATAGCATGGAGTTGGAGAGATAGAAAGAAGGTTAGGTGCCATGCTCTCACATGCCATGTGTCCACCAAAACTCATCCATGCAATCACCATACTCACACATGCAACTAAGGCATTAAAACTAAGAAAAAATGACCAACCTGGTCCAAGAAAAACCATGGAGCATTGAAAAATTAAGAGAGTAAACAGTTGCTGAAGAACAAGAAAGCAATTGGTCGCTTAAAAATAAACCTTAGGATTTCTTAGCAACCTAGAGGGGTAACAAGCCTCATCGACCACCAAGACTAGGGGTACACTCCAACACATCATCGAATGAAAACAATCATGGATCACAAGATCCTTGGAAACCACTAAAACATAAACTCATCAATCAAACATACTTCAAGGTCAACCATACACTTAGGGCATCTAAGTAAACCCTAATGCTCAACACATGATGCCATTACTCAAACCAAGGTATGACAAGGCACCCCAAAGCACTACTATCTCCAACATGATGTCAAAATGTGTGAGGCACATCAAGAACATGAAAAATTACAAGAAGTACCCTAAAGATGGGTAAATTGCAATTAGGTTCAAAAGAAGCACATATATGCATAACTAACTCAAACAACATCCAAACATAACCAAACTTAAAACATAAGCTTGTAACATGTTATCAAAGAACATATTAAGGTTTGGTTAAGGTTTTAAGCATCTAATTATGATAAGCAAGTATGTTCAATTAAAAAGCAAGGTCAGGGGTCTTATAAATATAAACCCCTAACAAGGATTTTGCCCCTGAATCCTACATGAACAAAGATGGGTACTTCCTACACATCTCATACTCCAACTCCCACGTGGCTTCCTCCACACCATGATGATTCCATAATTCCTTAACTAGAACTATATCCTTCTTCTTCAACTTCTTCACCCTCCTGTCCAGGATCAACACATGACCTTCAACATACGACACATCCTCCTCCAACTCAACCTCCATTGGTTGCAACACCTACTCAGTATTAGGGTGACACTTCCTCAATAGGGAAATATGGAAGATAGGGTGCAACCTATGCAACTCTGGTGGTAACTCCAACTTGTAAGCCACCTTCCCAACATGTGCCATAATAGGGTAAGGTCCCATAAACCTAGAAACCAACTTACCCTTCTTACCAAACCTCAACACACCTTTCTAAGGAGAAGCCTTAAGATACACACGATCTCCCACTTGAAACTCCAACAACCTATAATGTTTATCAACATAAGACTTCTATTTTTCTTGGGATGCCTTCAGCTATTGTGATATCACCTTGATCTTCTCTGTACTCTTTTGTACTAGCTCAGGACCCAAAAGCTAATACTCACTTAGCCGACAACATCTCCAATACAAGGCTTCATACGGTGCCATGTCTATACTCCTCTGATAGCTACTGTTGTAGTCAAACTCTATCAAACTGAGGTGCACATCCCAACTACCAATAAACTTCAAGACACAAGCT
Organism: Alisma plantago-aquatica; assembly: GCA_963693085.1. Classification (NCBI taxonomy): domain Eukaryota; kingdom Viridiplantae; phylum Streptophyta; class Magnoliopsida; order Alismatales; family Alismataceae; genus Alisma; species Alisma plantago-aquatica. Next base: position 527,841,618 of record OY856414.1, on the reverse strand, counting down.
CTCAACAAATCCTCCAAAATCTGAATGGTCTTCTTTGGCTGACCATCTATCTGTGGATGAAAATATGTGATGAACCTCAATTATGTACCCAATGACGTATACAAATTCTTCCAAAAATGATTGGTGGATTGTGGACCTCTGTCAGACACTATGGTAGTTGAGATGCAATGCAACTGAACTACCTCATCAACATATATCTCCACCAACTTTTCTAGTGTATACATCATCTTGACTGTCAAGAAGTGAGATGACTTGGTCAACTTGTCGAATATCACCCAAATGGAATCATCACATTTGGCTATCCTAGGAAGACCAACCACAAAGTACATGGTAATATGAACACATTATTGGTATGTATGTCCAGAGAGCCAATCATATGATGATTGTAATGGCATAACTTTTTTTTGGTAACTGAGAGAACCCACCCTGGGCGAGCCCGACATGGTAAACTCTCGAGGCATGAGAGGGTGTGGTTCGGTCACCCCCTTCCCGCACCTAATCAGCGTGGATTTCCATTTGCAAAGTGCCTTCGGTGAGGTTCGAACCCGGGTCCTTCATTGAGACTTACCGAGCTCTTACCACCTGGGCTACTATGGTCAGACGTAATGGCATAACTTGTAAATTATTTGACTAATAATAAAGGCATGCTTCCAATTTATTATATTTTATTCAGTTATGAGGCAATGAAGTAACATAATAAATGTCTAAAGAATGAATTATACTCAAAGGCATATGTCTTTAGGTTTAGGACCTGAACAATGACATCATATGTACATTAAAAGTTCATATATTCTTGTTACATCCCTAGTCATATGTTATTTGGAAGGCTAAAAGACATCAATAACACATAAGACTAGAGTGTGTGTTGGTTGATGAAAAAATCTCATCAGTCATGATATGGTATATCAAACCAAGCACATATATACTTGTTAGAGAACAATGTGTCGGACAAACCCACCCCGAGAGTAACACATGGAGACCATTACTATGGTATTCATAGTTAGCTCTCATAGTGTTGGTAGTGATTTTGGTTCTTAGACTTGAAGTTACTACACTCATTACATGTCTTTCAATGTGCTTTGACATTATCCACCATGATCCGTAATAAGGGTTGCCATAAAGGTGATGATTGGGTGCATGGTGATACATGGGAATGATTGTGAGTGATGTAAATTGGATTTATCCCTCCTATAGGATTATGATGTCCTAGCCACTTGATTAATGAGACTGAGAAATGTATGGCCATGCACATATGGGTCAATATGTGATATTGAGCTTACATATATCTCAGACAATCTGCTATAGCAAGAAACACAGATTGATTGTTGAAGAGGATGACTTCTCTATGCCTCAAGTTCAATCTGGATATTGATGACAAAGGAACTATACAAACATTATAACACCATACACAGATTGTAGGTTGAAGTTGTTCTCCAACTTTCCATTTACTTGGGTAGAATTAATGTGAGACTAGGCACCACTTATTGCTTGTGATGTCATAACTAGTTATGGACATTCATTGCAAATGTAATATGGACTTGTAGGGTCACACACAAAGGAACTAACCTAGAAGATGAGTTTTGATCATGAATGATAATTGGATTGATTACTAAAGTGTTTAGGTATTCAATTCAAGAAATAAATCAACTGACTGGACTCCTAACCGATCTGTTCATGTGATGAAATGACCGGTTGGAGTGTCAGATTGATTAGATATTGCATTAGCTGAATTATGGCAAAGTTGGGGAGCTAAACGAATGGTTCATGGTGCTAGACAACCATTTTGCTGAGCGAAACACCCGATTCGTGGTGTAATTCGATTGCATCAAGGAGTAGTGTTGACGTCATGTCATGCATTAACTGGAATAGAATTGCCAATTCATATGTGATTGGGAAACATGACGGAATGAACGGGTTCGCTAGGAAAACCAATCGACTCACATTCCAACCGACCAGTTCACTTGGTGAACTGAATGATTCGTCGCTCATAGGTTGCAAAATTTTGAGATTTTGGTCCCTTCCACTCCCACACAGACTGGGAACCCTGACTTTAACCCCTCCTATAAATAGAGGGGTATTGGGAGCTTCTCAAACACATCAATTGCCTCTGAAAATTGTTTGTCTTCTCTAGTTGTAGTAACTGAGAGAACTCGAGCAAGTCCTAACCAATAAAGGGAGGGATAGCAAGGGAGAACAATTGTGGGAGAGCAAGTTAGTGATTAGTACACCAATAGGAGGAAAAACTCCTTCCTATATGTTCTAATAGGATGAAAGGAGTTCTTCGTGGTCTGTGTGGACTTCCATAAAGTTGAGGTGGCCTTTGTTTATCACTAGGAGGACAATGTCAGTCACCAGTCTATGGTGAAATTAGGAACTGCTATAGTCCTCGTTCGAATCTGATGTCTGTGGTGGAGCTGTAGTTGAGTCCCAGTACAACTAGAAGACACCTGCATGAATACAACAAAGAGGAGATGTTGCAGGACTTTCTCCATGACCAGGTATATCCTCGAAACTATCATTTCCATTATATAGTTGTTGACATGATCCTCTGGTTTGAAGGGGAATATGGCAGTAAAATTTTTGTTTCCACTACCTATTCTGTCGCCATATTTCCCTATAGTGGTATCAGAGCCATGTCAATCTACTATATTTTGGGATTATTGATATGATCAGATTTATGGTTTTATCATTTATTTATTACATACAATGAAAATAATTTTGTCTGATCAAATACCACATATAAATCTCAAACTATATATATATATATGCAATTTACATGCATCACCCTAAAAGTGAGTTTTGATGGTGGATGTGTAGTGTGGTTATGGCCAACAACCCTAATTATTTTTGCATGATTGTGTGTGGTTGGTTAATCCTATTTTATCTTTGTTTGCATACTGGGCCTCTAGCTTATCTTCCAATTGTAAAAGTATTATTCTCTCCTACCTTTGCTCCCCTCAAATGTAACTCAAGCTTTCTCTATAATCATGTAATAGTGGGATAATTATTTTCTTATTACAACAAAGAAGAATACACTCAGACTAGGCTAACTGACCATCTTGAAGGTGAATCGACTGGCTGGAGGACCGAGGAGGACCAAAGAGGATGAGCCAAACTGATCGGCTGGTGGACCCGACTGATCGACTAGAGGACCCAGAAGATGGTGGACCGAAGACCAGATGATCAGTTTGATGACCAACCTACCAACCAGGAAATGAGTCGATTGGTTCAAGGGTTGAAACGATCAACCCAGATTGGCAAGCACATATCTTCATCAGCAACATGATTCTGCATGAGATGTAGACCCTAGGATGTGGTAATTCCTTGTGTCTCCAATGAATTGCAATAAGATGGCCAGTACTATCACTTTTTGTTTATTGCATGCTTTTGTTGTGGGATATATTATGTATATGATACATACTATATATGTGGTTATTGAATAAATTATATGTATTTATAAATACAAATCCCTCAATAAATATCAAATCCTTAGATGCTTTCCATAAGCAACACACATGAAAATATTGATCGACCAAGCATGGGCATGCCCTAGTGTGGTGCATCGTCTATCTCGTAGAAGTGTGATGGTAGATATGTGGGTCTGTACTAGCTGGGTGCATATTGTATCGTGTTGGCTTATCGGTTAGGCTTGACTAGGTGATCTTAATAGGATTAAGCACCCAGAAGCATAAAGATGGACTATGGAAAGAAGTTGTGCATACCATCTATCTAGGAATTGCATAAGATGCAATTGAAAAATGTTTCCTACCTTAACAATTGGTCATGAGCGCCAACATTGGTTCGGTATTGATTGAATTATTTTGAATCTTAGCTCACTTAAAGGTTGTACACTGCAATCTTGTGAATTGGTAGTGAGGGCTATCAATTTGAACAAAAATAGTGATAATTAATCAAAGGCCTAAATAAATATCGTCTTCAAATCAAATCAAATCAAATCAAAAGTGATTTAAAAAAATGCAAAGTTTTTGTCTTGTAGAATCAAATGACATTCAAATCATCATTGTGATCTATCCTTATGAAGGACAATCTAAATGAGTTATATTTCCATAACTAGTTCAAGACTTTGAGAAGTGTTCTCTATATTCCTACAACACCAATGCCAGTGGAATCCACTCCTTGTACGCCTAAGGATGAAATGTATGCTTACTTGAAGCATGCCAATGATGTCCTGGATATTAAAAACCCTATGTAGAGCCATATTGACTATGAGTTGCATAAGCAACATGAAAGGTACAATGTCTTTAAGGTGTTGTTTGAGTGCAAGTTAACAGAGGGATACCTAGTAGAGGCTCATGTTCTCAATATGATTGGGCATGTGGAACATCTAGAAAGATTAAGATTTCCTTTAGGTCAAGTGTTACAACCCATATTGAGGTTAGTCAATAAATACCTCAATTAGCATGAAGTACCTTGATTAGTGCTAAGTATCTTGTTAAACATCATGGAAAATCAAGAAAAGCTAAGATGTGAATCAATAGTTGAGATTGAATCACCTGAGGCAATTAATGATAATCGCAGTGTTAATCGTTAAGTTAAATAAGTGTCCAAGAAGCGATTAGTGTTTTGATTAACTGACACAAGCTAAATAGCATGTTTTCATGCCTTGGGGTTGTAGTAGATCTCGCACTTGAAAAGTTGCAAAATAAATTAGTTAATTTGGACCTTCGAGGCAAAAGTTATGAGGTTTGCAAGATTCCTGGGTTGAGTCTGCAATTTATCCAATTTTTAGCTTTATATTTCCTTTTTCTTTCCTTTCTTGCTTCTGTGAGCACCACTTGAGTTGTACTGTTGTTGCGCGATCTGTCGTAGAGAGAGGGCACAAGGGTGATTCCCTTAGATCCGTTCCAGTGATCTCTTCTCCTTCTTCCCTTCCTTCTTCCTTTCTTCCTCTTCCCTTCTTCTACTCTTCCTCCCCTACCCGCCTAGCCACCTGCAGCCTTGCTGCTTGGCTTGGGCGGCCGTCCTGCAGCTAGCTGCTGCGTACAGCCAACAGTCAGGAGCATGTTTGGGGCGGCCAACACCAAGAAATGGTGCCATGGAGTTCGGTTTTGAGGTTTTAGTAGGAATCTGAAACCCTAGCCTTGATTCAGTTCTCAACGGAGCCCTTCTGTCAATCTGAGCTTAGGTGTAAGGTGGTTGCAGCTAGACCGGGAACAGAGTAAATTCGAAGGTTGAAGACAACCCAAAAATCCGCTCAGAAACCGGCTCTCTGGACGCATTTCCGGATGAATTCGGACATCCCGAACCACAGTCAGTAGAATTTCACTCACTATGCAAGAGTTAATCAGAAATTTTTGGTTAATTGCACGTTTTTCGCTGATAACATCAGGTGTTGTGTAGTATTTGGCGTCGCCTTACTTTTTATTTCACAAATCGCTTCTTTACGCTTTTATATGATTTAATTTATCATCTGATCAGTGTGGTTTGGTCCAGTGGAATTGTATGGTTAATCAAAACCTAAATTGCTCAGGTTGAATGTTGAAATCAGTAGCACACGACCAATAACGGTATGGTTTAGGTATAACTGAGGCATTACAGATTTTAGAAATTTATCAGATGCACGATTTTAAGGAAATGATGATGACATGGAAAGGTAGATGAAAATCCTAGTTGCATGCTTTCTACTATGTTTAATGAGAATGGTTTAATATTTATACGAATTGGCCCGTTTCTATGAGATATTATTAGAAATCCTCAATTATTATTAATAATTTGTGCCATGATAAATAGTTAACTCTTAATTGAGTTGGGTGATGCACAAACCAGGATTTGGGTTAATGTGCACATTTTTTGAGGAATTTCAGATAAATTACAGATGCTACTGACGATTTCTCAATTGTTGAGTAATTTACTCTTATCAGTGTATTAAGACGTTCAAATGCATGAATTTAGTGTATATGTGCCAAGTTGACATGAAATTTTGATATTTAAGAATTTTAAACTGTCACCAAGTACAATATGTGGTATTATAAAGCTTAAGTAAATAGACACATTACCCTAGAGGTACCAGAGTCGAGTATACACAAGAAAAAGGTACAATGTAGTAAGAGTTTTCTAGGTTTAATAAAATAATAGACTTAAGGGCCCTGACACCATAGAATCCCTTTGAGAGGTCTGCACCTAACCCTGGCAGTGTCCAGAACACCAGGGGGGTCGGAAACTCGTGTCCAACATTAACCAGACGTCCTGGTAGCACGAGAGTACAGTTTGTAGTGTCCAACACTAACCAGATGTACTGGTGGAACTAGAGAGCAGTTTACAGTGTCCAACACTAACCAGACGTCCTGGTGGCACTGGAGTATAGAAAAGCGTGTCCAACACTAACCAGATGTCCTGGTGGCACTAGAGAGCAGTTTACACTGTCCAACACTAACCAGACGTCTTTGTGGCACTGGAGTACAGAAAAGTGTGTCCAACACTAACCAGACGTCCTGGTGGAACGGCTTGACTCTCTGTCTATGTGCTCAGGTTAGAGGAATCCAGTTTATGACACCATAGGAGTGTCGAGGCCAGAGAGCCAGTTTTCATGTAGCAGACCAGGACATTAGTCAGACATAGATATCTCGGGGTGTCGGCTAAGTCTTGTACGGTGGGATCGTAGTTTGCTACGAGTCTTCATATGTAGAGTACACTGCATATGATCAGGACATAAGATAAAATATGTTCATATAGGTTCACAAAATTTCTTATAAGTTAAAGAGTTAAGAAAGATGGAGTTTAGCTTTGTATCAGTTGTTCTTTAAATGAAATGTTGATAATCTCTGTTATTTAACTGTAACTATAGCTTGCAGCAATTGTTATTTTAATGAGATGTTCATATTTCCTGATATTTAAGCTATATTATTTTAGACCTTCTCAATGTAGTGTTTCTTGCATATTATTCCAATTAATAAACATAAATGAGTTATCTGCAATGGTTGGGTGAAATTCTAATCACTGATCCAGTAGCTCACCAACCTACTGAAACATTTTTTAGGTCAGCGTCAGCATGAGGAAGCTAAAGGATCGTATCACCCAGATGCTTAGAAGATAGTTTTTAGTTAGGTTTAGAGGTCTCTTAGTCCTTTCCCCTCGATCCTTGGGACATGGTGTGGTAGAAAGATAGAGAATGTAAAGTAATATGTAATTTAGTTTTCAATTAATTGATGCACTTTATAATCTGCAAGTAAGTTGTAATATGTTGTTTAAACTCTGTGGTATCTTTCAAGATTTAGAAACAGTAAGTTTTCTTCCGCAGTTATTAAGGTTTCTGATTATTCAAAGTTAAAAGATTTTTTTTCTTTAAGCTAATTTTAAGTGATCAAGAAAAGAAAAAGTTAAGGGTGGTTTACCGAGAGTGACTCCCCGGTCTTTGGGGTCGTTAGAGATGGCTCGGGGACTGGGGCGTCACATCAAGAGTTGGCCATAGATATGATTTTACAATCATTGCCTAAATCATATAGCAATTTCATGAAGTGTTACAACTTGATTAAAATGGATAGACCAATGTCTAAGTTGCTTGACATATTGGTATATGTCGAAGCACAAATGAAGAAGGACAAATCTATGATGGAGATCAACGTACTAGAGTCCATTGACAAAGGCAAGCTCAAGAAGTATTCTGAGGCTAAGCTAAAGTCCAAGTCTTCTACATTTAGAGTAAGGAGAGGGATAAGGAAACCTAGGATGATGTAGCAAGGGATAAAGTTATCTAATTTAGGTATATACATAATTGAGATTAACTTCAATACTTTTTCATCTTGGGTACTTGATACCATATGTGGATCTCACATTTGCTCAAATGTGAAGGATCTAAAAAGAAGTAGACCTTTAGCAAAAGGTGAGGTTGAACTATGTGTTGCCAATGGAGAAAGCATTGCTTCCAGTGCAGTTGGAACATATGAGTTATCTCTACATAGTGGGCTTGTAATAGAGTTGGATAATTGTTATTACGTACATGTCATTAGTAGGGACATCATATATGTATCTTCTTTGGACAAGAACAGATTTGAATTTCTTATAAAGAATGGATGATGTTCTATTAGTAAAGATGAGATCTTTTACAGCAGTGTCCCTATGTCTTATGGTCTATACTTGACAGATCTAGAGACAAGTGTGTATAACATAAATACCAAAAGACAAAAACTCGATAACTCAAACCAAACATACCTTTGGCATTTTCTTCTAGGGTACATAAATGAGAAACACATATCTAGACTCCATAAAGATGGTTATCTAGACTCTTTTGGTTTTGAATCAATAGAGACATGTGAGTCTTATTTGTTGGGTAAGATGACAAAGACTCCCTTCACTAGAAATAGTGAGGGGGTTAGTGATCTATTAGGGCTCATACATACTGATGTGTGTGTCCATTTTACAACAAATGCTAGAGGTGGGTATCAGTACTTCATTACCTTCATCGGTGACTTCATTAGGTACATTTATGTTTACCTAATGAAACATAAGTCAGAAACTCTTGACATGTTCAAGGAGTTTATGAATGAAGTAAAGAACAAGTTTTGTAAAAGTATTAAGGCACTTCATTCTGATCAAGGTGGAGAATACCTCAGCCAATAATTTGAGGACCTTCTATGAGCCTGTGGTATCGTATCATAGTGGACTCCGCTGGGAACACCAAAGCATAATGGTGTATCAGAAAGAAGGAATCACACATTGCTAGATATGGTGCTATCAATGATGAGTTTTTCTAACTTCCTACTTCCTTCTAGGGACATGCTCTATAAAACACAATGTTAAATCAGTTTAGAAGACACCATATGAGATATCGTACAAGAAACGTCTCGATGTGTGTTTTATGAAAATTTGGGGATGTGAAGCTTATGTCAAGAAAATATTTCCTGAAAAGCCTGGACCCAAATTAGATAAGATATCCCAAAGAAACTATGGGATACTACTTTTATACTCCATCTGACAACAAAGTGTTTGTTGCTCGAACTGGTATATTCCTTGAAAAGGAATTTATTTCCAAAGAAATTAGTGGGAGGAAAGTAGAACTCGAAGAGAGGTTTGAAACCAAGAAGAAAACATGGATCTGATAGGTGTAAAAGAGGAACAAAGAGAATCACAAAGTGTTATGGAATCTCAAATTCCTCAAGTAACATAGGAAACTCATTGAACTAGTAGGATACGCCTTGAACGTGATAGATTTAGATATCTTGTGACTTAGGAAGGTGGTGAGTTGGTCGTAGATGATGAGCCAACAACCTATCTAGAAGCTACTAAGGGACCAAAGTCTGAGAAATGGCTTGAGGCCATGAGATCTGTGATGCAATCCATGTACACCAACAAGGTACGGACCTTGGTGGATCCACCTGAAGGGGTAAAACCCATAGGGTACAAGTGACATGGATGGAAAAGTACAAGCCTATAGGGACATATTGGTTTCAAAGGGTTTCAGACAAGTTCAAGGTGTTGACTATGACAAAACCTTTTTGTCCAGTGGTCATCGTTAATTCCATCAGGATCATGCTTGCCATTGTAGGTTATCATGACTATGAGATTTGGCAGATGGATGTTAAAACTATATTCCTTAATGGAAATCTTCTTGAGGATGTGTACATGATACAGCCTAAGGGTTTTATAAATCTAAAGGATGCAAATAAAGTTTGTAAGCTACAAAGATCAATCTATGGATTGAAGCACGCATATCGGGGCCGAAATCTTCATTTTGATGGGATCCTCAAAGAGTTTGGCTTTAGTCAAAATGAAGATGAACCTTGTGTGTACAAGAAGGTTAGTAGAATCATAGTTGTATTCCTCATATTGTATGTAGATTATATACTATTGATGGGGAATGATATTCCTTCTTTAAAAATGGTAAAGACCTAGATGGGAAGTACATTCTCTATGAAAGACTTGGGAGAAGCATCCTACATCTTGGGGATCAAGATCTATAAAGAGATATATAAGGCTTCTTGGACTAAGTTAGAGAATACACATTGACAAAGTGTTGAAGAGGTTCAACATGGAGAGCTCAAAGAGGGGAAACTTGCCCATGTGTCATGGAGTTACCATCTCTAAAGCTCAACGACCCAGTTCTTGTGAAGAAAGGGAACACATGAGTTTGATTCCATATGCATCAACACTGGATCAATCATGTACACAATGTTACGTACTCATCCAGACATCTCGTATACCTTGATCATAATAAGCAGATATCAGTAAGATCCAAGTGATGCTCACTGGATATCCATGGAGAACATCCTTAAGTACTTGAGAAGGACTAAGGATCAATTCCTCGTCTACGGCAGAGATGAAGAGTTGATGGTAAAGGGTTACATTGATGCAAGCTTCTAGACTGACAAAGATGATTAAAGATCGCAATCAAGATTTGTGCTTTGCCTAAACAACAGATCTGTAAGGTGGAAAATTTCCAAGTAGAGATAGTTGTCGATTCTACAATAGAGGTTGAGTATATTGTTGCATCGAATGCAACAAAGGAGGTTTTATGGATCAAGAAGTTTGTCTTAGAACTTGGGGTTGTTCCAAGCCTCAACGATGCAATTGAGCTATGTTGTGACAAGAATGGGTCTATTGCACAAGCTAAGGAACTTAGATCACATAAGCTTCCAAGGATATATAAAGGTGCTTCCATCTCATATAATATATTGTACAACAAGGAGATGTGAAGATTTGCATAGTACCAACTGAGAACAATGTTGTTGGTCCCTTGACTAAAGCACTTTTATAGAAGAAGAATGATGGACATGTTAGATCACTCGAAATAAGATTTGTGGGTGATTATCTCTAAGTTCAAGTGGGAGTCTATTGGTATGTATGTCCATAGAGCCAATCACATGATGATTGTATAGTTTGATTCCATATGCATAACTTCTAAATTATTTGATAAATAATAAAGGCATGCTTCCTATTTGTATAGTTTTATTCTGTTATGAGACAATGAAGTAACACAATAAATGTCTAAAGAATGAATGGTACTCAAGGACATATGTCTTTAGGTTTGGGACCTGAACAATGAGATCATATGTATGTGTAGAGTTCATATATTCTTGTTATGTCCCTAGTCAGATGATATTGTAGAAGGCTAATAGATATCAATAACACATAAGACTAGAGTGTGTGTTGGTTGATGATAGAATCTCATCAGTCGTGATATGGTATATCAAACTAAGCACATAGATACTTGTTAGAGAACAGTGCATCAGACAGACCCACCATGAGAGTAACACATGGAGACCATTACTATGGTAGTCATAGTTAGCTCTCATAGTGTTGGTGGTGATTGTGGTTCTTAGACCTAAAGTCACTACACTCATCACATGTCGTTTGGTGTGCTTTGACATCATCCACTACGATATTGAATAAGGGTTGCCATAAAGGTGATGATTGGGTGCACTATGACACATGGAGATGACTATTAGTGATGTAGATGGGATTTGGCTCTCCTATAGGAGTATCATATCCTAGCTACTTAATTAGTGAGACTAAAAAATGCATGGACACACACATGTGATTCAATATGTGATATTGATCTTACATATATCTCATACAGTCTGCTATAGCAAGAAGCATATCTTGAATGCTAAAGACAATGACTACTCCATGCATCTAGTTCAATCTGGATATCAGTGACAAAGGAACTATACAAACACTATAACACCATACACAAATTGTAGGTTGAAGTTGTTCTCCAACTTTCCATTTACTTGGGTAGCATTGATGTGTGACTAGGAACCACTCATTTCTTGTGATGTCATAACTGGTTATGGACATTCACTTCCAACATAATATGAGACCTATAGGGTCACACATAGACGAACTGACATGGAAGAGGAATATTGATCATGAATGATAATTGGATTGATTACTAATGTGTTTAGGTGTTTAATTCAAGCAACAAATCAATTGATTGGAATCCCAACCGATTAGTTCATGTGATGAAACGATCGGTTGGAGTGTCAGGTTGATTGGATATTGCATTGGCTGAATTTCGACAAAGATGGGGAGTGAGATGACAAGTTCTCTTAGTGAACCGACCGGTTCGTGGTGCAAGATGACTGTTTTGGTGAGCGAAATGCCCAATTCGTGGTGCAATTTGATTGCATCAAGGATTAGTGTTGACGTCATGTTGTGCATTAATTGGAATAGAATTGCCAATTCATATGTGATTGGGAAACATGATGAAATGATCGGTTCACTAGGTGGACCGATCGGCTCACATGCCAACCAACCGGTTTTCTTGGCGAATTGATCGGTTTGCCGCTTGCAGGTTGTGAAAATTTGAGATTCTAGTCCCTTCCACTCCCACACAGACTAGGAACTCTAACCCTAGCCCCTCCTATAAATAGAGGGACACTGAGGCTTCTTAGACACATCAATTGCCTCTGACAATTGTTTATCTTCTCTGGTTGTGGTAACTGAGAGAACCTAAGCAAGTCCTACCGGATAAAGGGAGGGATAGCAGGGGAGAACAATTGTGGGAGAGCAAGTTGGTGACTAGTACACCAATGGGAGGGACAAATCCTTCCTGTCTGTTCTACTATGATGACATGAGTTCTAGGCGATCTGTGTGGACCTCCATAGAGGTGAGGTGTCCTTTGCCATCGCTAGGAGGACAACGTCAACCAATTTTCCATGGTGAGATCAGGATCTGCTACATATGTCGTTCGAGTCTATTGTCCGTGGTGGAGTTGCAAATGAGCCCCAATGCAACTAGAAGACAGTTGCACGACTACAACGGCGAGGAGATGTTGTTGGACCTGCTCCAAGATTATGTATATCCTCAAAACTATCCTTTCCATTATATAGTTTTTGACGTGATCCGCTGGTTTAATGGGAAATATGGCAGTAAATTTTTTATTTCCATTACCTATTCTGTTGCCATATTTCCCAACACCCATTTCCACTATGGTATTGCCAAATGTTGCAACGTCCCTGCAGGCTTCTGATGCTTTGCCTTGACCTACTGACAAATGGGACACCTAGCAACAAACTTTGACACATCACGCTTCAGATCAGGCCACCAATACAGATCCTTTAGGTTGTGGTACATCTTGGTACTGCCAAGTGCAATGCGTACACCGAGGAATGAGTGTAACAAACCAAAACCTAGCCTCTTGACCTTGATCTTTTTCCTTGAAGGATAGAAATTTTAATTCTTTGGACTTTTCCAAACAAGGATGAAGATAAACCTAATAGTAGTTAATTGTAACCCTAATATGTTAATACATGAATAAATCACCCTAACATATATGCATGAAAACAATTATTACCTAATGCTCTCATAATAATCTATAGACCAATAAATTATGTCACATGTTATAATGTTGGTTAAGGTATGAGGTCAAGAGAAATAATGTGCATAGAAAGACTATGTTTCGATAATTGAGAATATTGATGCATAATTCAAATAAATAAGGAATTGATGAATTTAATGAGTTGAATAATAAACATAAAGATTTTTTTACACAATAATAATATATGATCCTTGTGGTGGTAATGTTAAGGTATGAGAAACAATTGGATGAATAATAGTAATAATGATGAAGTAATATATTGACTAATATAATCGAGGCCACATATATTAAATATGCACAATTCATAAAAGGAAGACTGAGTGGTTAAAGAAAACTTTAGATTCAAATTTTTTGGATATGATATGGCTTGGAAGCCAAGTTTCACAATTTTGAGATAATAATAACTATATTAATTTTATTTAGAAAAGAAAAGGGTGAGTTTTCTCGAAAATATGAAATGAAACATTTAATGACTCAAAAGAGAAAACTAATTTCAAATTCATAATCTCCATGATAAAACAAGACTATGTGTGAAGTTTCGACTAATTTGGACAATCGTTAATGTTCATGTGTAGATTAGGAGAGAGAAAGTGTAAATAAAGCCCAAAATATTAAATAATGTATACAATAGACTCTAGGGATAAATATAACGGTTGATTCATATTCCATAGTTTTCTTAAGGATGAAGTTTCACAATGATTGATTATTTCTAGATGTCTCTAATGTGTTAGGTAAGATAAAATATGAGTTGTTTTAAAAGAATTGACCCAGACGTTACAAATGGTATCAGAGCCATAATCCCTCCAGTAGGTGGGGCCCACATGGGCATGTGGCATGCCAGTCTTGAGCCATGTGGTCTAGGCAAGTTGGAAAGGGCTATCCATAGAGACGAGATGGAGCCGCCCTTGTGCTGGTAGCCGTGGATGGGAGCTGGGTGTCCATGGGCCATTGTGGGTCTGCACTGAAATGGGGTCAGATTATGAGGCCATATAGTTGAGCCTTGACGAGGACGTCAAGAGTCTAAGTGGGGGAGATTGTAACATCCCAGGATTTGAGGCCTCGGATAACATGATCTTATAAGGAATGATTAGACTACCCATATCACCAAGGTGCACCTCCTTTTCCGGGAGCCCATCTCTAAAGAACTCCATAGTTAAGCGTGCTCATCTTGGAGTAGTACTAGGATGGGTGACCAGTCAGGAAGTTGATCCTGGCTTGCGCGTCAGTGTGGACAAAGTGCGCAGTTAAGGCTAGTGGTGGTCTGTGGGGACAGTCGTCATTCTTGAAACTCTACTAGAGCCTTGGGCAGTTGGCCCAGGCAAAAGTCTCCAGATGTGGAAACTAATGCTAAAATCAGGTTCTACATATCTTATTTAGCCTAAGTGTCAAATTTGGGTTAATTTCAGTATTGTTTGGGCCCTCAAATAAATTAAGAAAGAATAAATATGCTTTAAATAACTGATATTCAAATATTAATTGATTCATTTGGTTTTCTAAAGTTCTGGTTCATGTCATGCTTTTTTTTGCTAAAACATAGATATTTTCAGGGCCATCGGATGAGAATGAAACACCATCTCTTTTGTCTCCTTCCTCTCTCTCATTGTTCACATGCAGGGGAGAGCTTATTTCTTTCCCCCAATATTTCTCACATCCCTCTCCCTCATCTCTCACTAATTCATTTTGGTTTCTTCTCACTCAGATTCCTCCCTTCTCTCCATGTTGGACAATCCTATATATGGTAGGGTTTTATGGTGCCCTCTATAATTTTGCACCCTAAATCTACTTTCCCATGTCATGCCCATATTGTTCTTCTCTTCCCCTTTTTCCTACTTCTCTAGGGCATCGAGCCTCGTCTAAACTGCCTCAAAACTTCTGCAAAACCTCCTCCCACATTTATTTCCTTCTCTCTTACCCTCTGTCAGGGATCCCATATCCCCTACTTGACCTATTTTTGGATGCTTACCCAGACACCTTCGTTGGGTTTGGGGCTATCTTGATCACCGCCATGTGCTCAACTCCACTCAGCATGTCCTATGAAGCTCCCTAGTATCTTAATTTTTCCAGATTCAAGACAAGGTAATTTCCCCCCTTTTCATGTTAACCTATTTCTAGTTGGGGGAAGTTGTAATCTTGGAGATGAAAATGGGTTCTCCTCTGCTTTTCACACGGATGACTTTGTAGATGCCTTATGAACATGTTTGGTTTATCCTTTAGCCACGATTTAGTGTTCCAGTGAGTATTAGTGTTTCCTTGCCTGAGTTCTTCTGGTGGAATAGGGAAATCAAAGGTCTGAACACCCCGAGACCCAAGTCTGAGTTCATTGGATTTGGAATGACCTCAAGAGGATGGTTGGGGTGTCTGTTTCATGAGATTTGTGGAGTAGAATGCAAGATGATCTATAACTTAGGCCTCTAGAATCTTAGTTCATAAAGGTTTGTGAAGAAGATGATCGATGGTTACTTTACTGTGTTGTCCTTGTTATGGTTTTGTATTCGCCATGCTTTCCATGGGCATTTTTGTCTTTTTGTCCTTCTTGTTTTGTTTTTAACATGTTTTGCTTTGCATCTTGTTGGAGGGCCCGAGCCAAATGGTGAGGTGTGGTAGGGCCAAATCATCGATCTCATATTTGTGGTTATTATGCACGCGTGGATTTTCAAATTTTTTGATTGGTCAGAAGTTTGAAAATTCATAAATAATTCTCTATTTATCCAAAAATTACAAATAAATAGTCATTGGATTCTAAAAAAATATTCTCTATATAGTGTTACTAGTTTCATCACCTAATTCCAAAATAATAAATATATAATTTTCAAGGATTTTCTTAATTGGTTTAGTTTTTCTAAAATTCATAACCAGTGATTTATAAGTCAGAAAAATAAAATAAAATATGTTATGAACTCATAAAAATATATCCTACAACATGACATAGTTTTGATAACCTAATTCATAGATAATAAAAGGTGATTTTTAGGGTTTATGAAATTAATGTAAAACTAACCTAAATCTACATATATGCTTAATAGGTGCTTTAGAGACCTAGGCTTGGACCTAGATCTGACTTTGGACTTGTTAGACTTTGAATTCAGGTGTGTTTGCATCCCCTATTATCCTTGTTGAGCAATAAACCTATTTCCTTTCTTAATGTATGTTTGCATCCCACATTATTCTCTTTGAGAAATAAACCCAGTTTCTCTCTCTCTTGACATACTAGCCTACACAATCTCTCTCTTGTAAGAATTTATTCCATGTGAATCATTCTACTTGATTATGATTTAATGATCATCCTATTTTGTTGGACTTTCTTTTGAACTCTAATTTGTACTTTTATTCTTGTTGAAACCCTAATTTTGCCACTTAAGTGGTTGATGCTTATTTTGTCCATTTTTGGTAATGGAAACTTTATTCATTCTATAAAAAACTACATTTTATACTTGCCTCCGCATTTATTGCATGCTTTGTGATTTAGTAGCCTTAGAGTAAGTACATTGGTTTTTGGGTTGTGTGCCCATGTATTATATTTGGAATGGAGGTTGTGTGCCCCATACCCAGGCAATGATACCCATATCTTTATATATATTGGGAGTTTGGCAGTACGTCATTCTCTATCAGGTTTCAAGTTTGTGAGGCTTGGTCGCTATTGTTATTTATATTGTTCTAGTATTATTCTTATCTCACATGCATGCAAGTTGATGATGGGTTATGTGCCCCAATTTCATGGTATGTGCTTATGTGGCACAACTTTATTGTTTTATAAATGGCAAGTAATCTCTTGGTTATCAGTTTTTGAAATCCATATTCTTTTATGCCCGATTGGGTAGTCATGTTCTTTTTTCTATGGGAAGCCTTTTATTTTGACATCTATTATTTCATAATGTTTCTAAATCCATATTTAGTATGCACATACCATCTTTTGTTTATGTCATCTATTTTTCTCCTCTTGCTGGGGTATGCTTCAAATCCCAGGTATAGGACATGGAGGACATGGCATGCTGAGGTGGACCTAGCTTAAGGATGTTGATGCTTGGAGACAAACTTGATATGGTTTTGATTTCCCACTACTAGATCCTTGTGATGTAATATCCATGTAAACCCAATACAGGAGATGATGATGTACTTTTGTAAAATTGATTATAGTCATGTTTTATATTCCACTGCGAAACTTTGGTCTTCTGTATAGAATCGTTTGAGATTTGAAAATGTTACACCTATACCAGCATACCTTTTGTGTGTTTTTGGAATAGATGGGTTTGTTCCCAGATTTTAGTAGGGAGTGGATCCCCTCTTGGGTTCCCACTCCTTACAATGAGCTTAGTCAAGAACCATCTTCCTAAGACCATCAACATCTATAATCATTGTCATGTTGTGAAAACAAACTATCCCATCATCCTTCTCATGGAAACCATCATACTTCTTGCTACCACACTCTGCCATGATAGTTTGTATCACATTATCATTATATCATGCATCACTGATATGTTGCATCAAGGTAGGCTTCACCTGCAACTATGCTAACAAACTAGCCAACAAAGAAACTTTCAAGTGTACATTCATTTGAAGTAGCAATACCAACATGTCTATTTTATGGCACACCAAAGCATGTAATTGTGCCTTATCCACAAATGATGACGAAGAAAACTTCCTGCTCCACACATTAGCGGCCACATTCACCTTTCTTGGATGGTAATATATCATGCATTCATAATCTTTGATCAATTGCATCCATATCCTCTGTGGCATATTTAGCTTCTGTTTCGAGAAGATATACTGAAGGTTCTTATGGTCAATGAAGATCTAACACTTCTATCCATACAAATAGGGCCTCCAAATCTTCAAGGCATGGACTACAACTGCAAGCTATAGATCATGCATCAGGTATTTATCTTCATGTTTCTTAAGCTGTCACGAAGCAAAAGAGATCATGTTCTTGTCCTACATCAGCACGCACTACAAGCTCTAGATCATGCATCGGGTAGTTATCCTCATGTTTCTTAAGATGTCAAAAAGCAAAAGAGATCATGTTCTTTTCTTGCATCAGCACACACCCCAAACCGTTCTTCGACACATCACAAAAGACGATGTAGCCTTTCCCTTGCTCTAGAAGAACTAACACTGGTTAACTTCTCCTTTAACAGGTGGAAAGAACGCTGACAATTGTCAACCCATGCAAATGGAACACCTTTCCTTGCCAACTTTGTTAGCAGTAATACCACATAACTGAAGTTCTTGATGAACCTGTTGTAGTAGCCTACCAAGCCTAGGAAACTCTGAATCTTAGTTGGTGTCTTGGGTTGTTCCCATTCCAGCACTGATTGTACCTTCTTGGGGTCCACGCAAACACCTTTAGCAAATATAATGTGGCCCAAAAAGGATACATGTGACAACCAGAAGTCACACTTATTGAACTTGGCATATAACATGTACAACCTCAACATCGTCAACGAATGGCATAGATGTTGCTCATGCTATTGTCTGTTCTGGAGTATATCAGTGTATCATCTATGAAGACTACCATGAATTGATCCAGATACCGCCTAAACACCCTGCTCATGAAGTCCATGAATGTTGTTGGCGCATTGTTTAACCCAAATGACATAACCATAAATGCATAGTAACAATACCTAATCTTGAAAGAAGACTTGGGTATGTCACCCACCTTGATCCTTAGTTGGTGATATCCTAACCTCTGATCTATCTTCAAGAAAATTGTGGTACCTCTCAACTGATCAAACATTTCATCTATACTCAACAGCAGATACTTGTTCTTGATCGTGACCTTGTTCAGCTACTGGTAATGCATAACCTCATAGACCCATCCTTCTTCACAAACAACATGGGTGCACCCCAAGGGGAAGTGCTCGGTCTAATAAAATCCTTCTCCAAAAACTCATGTAACTGCTTCTTCAACTCCCGCATCTCCTCTGATGCCATATGGTATGGTGATTGTTCTATAAGTTGCATTCTAGGAACAAGATTGATCTCAAAAACAATCTCTCTAGGAGGGGAACACCAAGAAACTCTTCAGAAAAATGTCCTCAAACTCTCACACTACTAGCACATCCTAGATACTAGGACTTTTCACCTTGGTATCCATAACATGTGCCAAGAAAGCCTCACACCCCTTTCTCATCAACCTCTGTGTTGTCATAGCCGACACTAAACATGTCAGAAGAATATTCCTATCTCCTTGGAAGATCCACAAAACATCTCCATAATGGAGAGTTTCCACTTTGGAACCACAGTCTAGGACAATCTGGTACTTCTCCAAGGCATCATCCCAAGGATCAAGTTGAACCCATTCATGTCAAGTGGCATAAGATCCACTTGAATGTTGTATCCCGAGAAAGAAAGAATGCAAGATGGACACACCTCCCACAACTCACTTGAACCAACAAGAGGGGTTTCTAACAGAAGACTATCATATATACTACAAACAAGCAGATTACAACTACTTATCACTTCTCTAGTGATAAAAGAGTGTGTCGCACCCAAGTCAACCAAAACGGATACAAAATAAGAAGTAGACAAATCAGAATGAAAAAGTTTCATCTGACCTGTCATGACCTATGGGTTGACCACTCCCTCTAGATGACTCATAGAATAGAATCTAGATGCCACCTATTGGCATCCATGTCCTCTGCCTATTGGCCCTAAAGATCCTGCTTGTGATGCCTGACCGTGTCCTCTACCACCACCATTACTGAACTTCTACTGCTAGGAACCTCGTTGACTCTGCCTCGATTATTGTGTCACCTCCTCATCCTTCATAGGGCAAGACCATATGATATGCCCTACTTGTCCACACTTGTGACAAGTCCTGGTATCATAATGTGGCACGGATGGCCCTATCACTGTGGTTGATGACAGATCTCATTAGTCATGATATGTGATATCAAACCAAGCACATAGATACTTGTTAGAGAATAGTGTATTAGAAAGGCCCACCTTGAGAGTGACACATGGAAACCATGATTGGTAGTCAGAGTCATCTCTCATAGTGATGGTAGTGATTGCGGTTCTTAGACCTGAAGTCACTACACTCATCACATGTCATTGGGATGGCTCAACCATGACAGAGTGAGCGTGTCACGAGGTTGATGATGGCTCAAAGCCATTGGACCATAATGCCCCTGGGTACGTAGTAGGTTGAGCCACCGCAGGCTAGGCAGAAGAGTCTTTTTGTTATAAAACTAACCCAGTTCGTGAATGTAAATAAATGGGAGTTAGTTGCCTATGTGGCACTTGGTGATTGGTCAAATCATATTATTTTGAAATAATTCTAAAGACAAATTAGTAACTCGGATGGAGATGTGTTATATATGAAAGTTGATCGAAAAAATGAGAGGAATCCAAATAAAATAGCTTCAAAGTCTCATTATGATACCTATTCAAAAAGTAGTGGGATACATGTTTAAATGGTGACTAAAATCACATAAACCCTAGATTTGTATACTAATCATGTTAAATATGTTTCTTGATATATAATATAACAATGTTGAATATAATAATACTTAACATGATCATGGTAATGATGGTGATAATTAAGGTTTCAATGTGAAGATTCATTCATATGAGGAATAAGGGATTAAAGATCGTGACTTGTTATGTTGTTAATGCAAATAACTTGATATAAATATTCATGATACTATAACATGGTAGATTGAATAATCATGATTACACTTAATATGAACTAGGGTTCTTAAGGCATTAAATCAATGAATATCGAGATTAGGGTATTGAAGTGTGACTCTAATGATTATTTGATAACAAGGAAACCTAAACCCTAGATTTGTACTTAAGTAGGGTTTAATATGTATAATGTGATGGTGATACTTTCAGATTTACATACATGCAGATTAAATTTGATTGCTTGATTTGCTTGCTTGATTGGATAATATGCATAACGACTACAAGATCTGCATGGTTCTATAGAAGGTACATGGTTACGCCTATGACTACCTGCATTATATTGTCAGTGTTTTCTAAGTGTTTCTCAAGGATTGAATAACTAAACTGTTGGATGTTTATTTAGTTATGTTCAATTGTAATGCCACTATGAGTATTGCATATAAGAAAGATTATGTGAATAAAATGACAGTTCTTATTTGTGAGTATTTGATGGAATATATGTTGTTAGTTTACTTACACACTTTTTCATGCACCCCACATACACAGTTATACTTATCTGTACTTTTGTTTCATAGTGTTTTAGGTACATGCTAGATAAGGTGATATCAAGATGTAATGGACATATTAAATTACTTGAAGACATTAAAATTAATGTGTAAGGAGGATTAGATAGATAAGAAGTTCCATATAACCTATTACAGTTTGTGGGTTGAGCACTACTTCATGATGACTCACATAATAGAATCTAGTCATCGCATTTTTTTCATCCTCACCCTCTGCTAGTTGGTCGTGATGACCCTGCATGTGATTCTGGACACATCCTCTACCACCACCATTGCTAAAATGTTGTTGTTATTGTGAGCCCTACTCACTCTACCTTGGTTGTTGTGTCTCCTCCTCATCCCTCATGGGGAAAGACCGTCTCACATGGCCAACTTATTCACACTTGAAACATGTCCATGTGTCATATTGTGGCCTAGATGGCCCTATCACTGATACTAACCCTGAATTGTTTGCCCCAGCTAGTGGAAAATTGTGACCTATCCTTTTGCTAGTGGACCACTGTGACTTCACTTGTGCCCTTGGCTCAGAAATTGTTGATCTATGTGGTGATTGTGGTACTGCGGTGAAGAGAACCTTAGTTTCTTTAAGCTAGTAGACTATTGTCCTTGGAACTAGGTTGACCTCTTCCTTGCATTGGCTTCTCGCTTTTCCACAACATACCTATATATCCTCCTTACGGATTCCATAAAGGTAGAAACCTTCTCCTGGTTCTTCAAAGAAGATGTCATCATTGACAACTTGGAGTTCAAACCCTTCTCAAACCTTTAGATCCTCTCCTTCTTCATGGTTGTCATGTGAGGACAAAACCTCAATAGCTCCATCAACCTCACCTCATAGTCATTGATAGACATCAACCCTTGCCGCAACCAT
This sequence comes from Alisma plantago-aquatica, assembly GCA_963693085.1. Lineage (NCBI taxonomy): Eukaryota > Viridiplantae > Streptophyta > Magnoliopsida > Alismatales > Alismataceae > Alisma > Alisma plantago-aquatica. Next base: position 527,819,281 of record OY856414.1, on the reverse strand, counting down.
TCAAACTGGGCTATCTTCTTATCGAGATACATCTTAGAGAAGTAAAAAATCACAAACTCCCGCCAGAACTCCTCCTAGATCACTACAACTCCTGATCTCTTCTCCTCCTCTATGGCCCACCAATGTCCGGGACTGCCTTTCAAGAGGTAAACTACATGTTTCACCTTATACTCATATGAGATGTTCAGGATCCTAAATACCTTCTCTAACTTCATCAACCACTTGTCAACATTACTAGATCCGTTGTACCCACATAATCAGTGGCTCCCACACGCTTCAGCATCTTAAAGGTCTTAATCGACCATGAGATTTCACATTCAGGACAAGTGCCCTTGGTTGAGGTGTAGGCTCTCTATCTGCCAAATGCATAATCTTTGGCATAAGTTGTCCAAATATTGACTAAAAAGTTGGGTCAGCCATGGTTGAAGGGTCAAATATAGGCAGTACATGCTGTTTTGGCCCTATCTCAGGTACTCTTCCTTCTGGTATCGATCCCCTACCATCACCTTCTGGCACCACAAAGTTTCTCTCTGCATGCTCTTCACATTCTCTAGACATATCTGCATAACCATAAGATACATGTAGATATGTTGGATTACGTAAGAACAGACAAAAAACCTAAGTCCTATGTCCCAATAGACTCTACGAACCTTAAGCTCTGATAACAACCAAACTATGGCAATCCACCATGCTAAATAAGATTACTCAAAACTAAAACATGATCGAACACTAATTAATCATAGTACTAAAATGGTTCATGATTAAAACCAATTGAACATTCTTAAACATGTCCAAGAACATTTACATAGCAGACCAACATCTTGCATAAAAACATATACCGTACCATGTAGCTTAACAACTATTTAGTGGCCTCAGCCACAACCTGTATACAAAAGATACGATCCACATGTTTACATCATGTACAAACATCAGCACACCACCAAAACTCGAGTCAACAACTGGGAGAGCAAGTCGGCACTAGCACGTTGACCAAAAAGGAAAACTCCTTCATGCATGTTCATATAGAACCATAGGAGTTCGTGATGATCTGTATGGACTAGTATAGATACGAGGAGGCCTTTGCCACCCGTAGGAGGACACAGTCAACCATTGTCCATGTTGATCAACTAGGAGGTCGTTGGTGGCAGCCGTCCAGGTGCGACATGAGAAAGAAGCATGTTGCAACAAGCATTATGTGTGACTTTCTCCACGACAATGTATATTTCTTACAACCTTTCCTTCCCATTACATAGTTGTTGATGCGATGTACTATCTAAGGGGAATATGGCACTAATTTTTTTTTTCACTTCTGTATCTGATGCCATATTTCCCAATAGTGGCATCAGAGCCACATCAATTTACTATGCTTTGGGATTTAATCAACATGATTTGATTTGTATTTTATCATTTATTTATTGCATACAATGTGAATACTTAAAATGATTAATGTGCATATCTGATTAAATACCACATACAATGCCAAATAATATATATGTGATATGATATATGTGCAATTTACATGTGTCACCCTAAAATCTGTTTTTATGGTGGATGTTAAGCATGGGTATGGCCAATAACCCCTTTTTAATCCTTGTGTGTGGTTGGATGGTTGTTATTCCTATTATATCTTAGTTTGCATACCAAGACTCTATCTTCTCTTCCATATGTAAAAGTATTAATTCTCTCCTTCCTATGCTCCTCTCAAATGTAACTCGAGGTTTCCCTATTACCATATAATATGTTAAATAGCATTAAGATAGTTTTTATTCTTGTTATGGCAAAGAAGACACTCAAGACTAGACAAATTGCTCATTTTAGAATATGAACCGATCGGCTGGGGGATTGACAAGGCATGATTATAGGAGGAGCCAAACTGACCGGTTGGTGGCCCAACTAATCAAATGGAGGTGTCTAAAGTCTTTGGACCAGAGACTAGACGACCTATCTGAGAGACCAACTGAATGACCAGGAGGCAAACTGACTGATTCAAGAGTAGAATCGATTGACCTATATTAGTTCTAGCACACATATTCACTAATAATATGTTGTTACATATGATGTATAACTTAGGTGTTAGTAATTCCTTGTGGCTCCAAGGACTTACAATAGATATGACAATAACCATAGCTCATGTTTTATAATTGCATATTTCTCATTTGTGGATATAGCATGTATATGATACGTACTATGTGTATGTGGTGTTTGGATATGTATATGTATATATAAATATAAATCCCTCAATAAATATTAAGTATAATATGCTTTCAATAAGAAGCACACATGAAAAGCTTGATCGACCAAGTGTGGGCACACCTTATCATGGTGCGTCATCTTTCTCGTGGAAGTGTGATGGTAGATATGTGGGTTTGCCCTAGTAGGGTGCATATTCTATCATGTTGGCTTAGGGGCCAGGCTTAACTAGGTGACCTTAATAGGATTAAGTGCCAAGAAGGATAGAAATGGACTATGGCAAGGATTTGTGCATACCATCTATCCAAGAATTGCATAAGATGAAATTGGCAAATGTTGCCTACCTTAATAATTGGTCATGACCGCTAGCATTGGTTGGGTTATCAACTTAATTGTTTCATATCTTGGCTCACTAGAAGGTTATACACTGTAATCTTATGAATTGATATGTGAGGGCTGTCAATTTGAAGAAAATAGTGGGAGCAATAATTAATTAAAGGCTTGATTAATATCATCAATATTATCAAATCAAATCAAAAGTGTTTTGTAAAAATGAAAAATTTTCTCTTGTATATATAAATGGAGAACACACAATCAATGTGATTGGTCCTTGAGAAGGACAATCTAAACAAGATAAACTTATATAACTAGTTCAGGACTTTGAGAAGTGTTCTCTATGTTCCTGAAACACTAGTTCCAATGGAACCCACACCATATGCACCTAAGGCTGAAATGGTTGCTTACTTAAAGCATGCTAATGATGTCGTAGACGCCAAAAACCTTATGTTGGGTTGTATGAACTATGAGTTTCATAAACAACATTATCAACAAGAAAGGTATAATGTCACTAAGGTGTTGTTTGAGTGCAAACTAACAAAGGGAGATCCAATAGAGCCCCATGTGCTCAATATGATTGGGCATGTGAAACATCTAGAAAGACTGGGACTTCATTTAGGTCAAGAGTTTGGCGGCAGATATGTTTCTGCAATCATTGTCTGGATCATATAGCCAGTTTATTGTGTGTTATCACTTGAGTAACCTTTCTAGACCGTTGTCTGAGTTGCTTGGAATGTTGACAAAATTTTGAAGCGCAAATGAAGAAGGACAATCCCATGATGGTGATCAGTGGAATAGAGTCCAACGACAAAGGCAAGGCCATGAAGTGTTTTGCACTCAAAATAGGGAGAGGAGTAAGGAAACCAAAGAAGATGAAGCAAGGGATAGAGATCTCTACTTCTAGTATATACATAATTGAGAATAAATTGACTACTTCTTCATCTTGGGTACTAGATACCAGATATGGATCACATGTTTTCTCAAATATGAATGATCTGAAAAGAAGTAGACCTTTGAAGAAATGTGAGTTGAACTTTGCTTTGCTGACGGATCAAAAGTTGCTACCAGTGTAGTTGGAACCTATGAGCTATCACTACCAAGTGGGCTTGTAATAGAGTTAGAGAACTACTATTATGTATCTTCCATTAATAGTAACATCATATATGTATCTTGCTTGGACAAGAATGGATTTGAATTTGTTATAAAGAATGGTCGATGTTCTATTAGTAAAGATGGGATCTTTTGTGGAAGTGCCACAATGCCTTATGGTCTATACTTGATAAATATGGAGACAAGTGTGTACAACGTCAATACCAAAAGACAAAAACTCGATAACTCAAACCAAACATACCTTTGGCATTTTCATATAGGGAACATAACTGAGAAACACATCTCCAGGTTCCATAAATATGGTTATCTGGAGTCTTTTAATTTCAAATCAATAGACACATGTAAATCTTGTTTATTGGGAAAGATGAAAAGACTCCCTTCATTAGAAACAGTGAGAGGGTAAAGTGATCTATTATGTCTCATACATATTGATGTATGTGGGCCTTTTAGAACAAATGTTAGAGGTGATTGTCAGTACTTTATTATCTTTACTACTAATTTCAATAGGTATTGTTATGTTTACTTGATGAAATATAAGTCAGAAACCCTTGAAAAGTTAAAGGATTTCATGAATGAAGTTCAAAACCAACTTGGTAAAAGTATAAAGGCACTTCGGTTTGATCAATATGGATAATACTTAAGCCAAGAGTTTGAGGACCTTCTGCGAGCCCTTGGTATCATATCACAATGGACTCCACTTGGAACACCACAACACAGTGGTGTTTTAGAAAGAAGGAATCACATATTACTGGATGTGGTGGGATCAATGATGAGTTTTGTTAATTTTCCACTTTGCATCTGGGGACATGCTCTACAAACTGTAAAATTTACACTTAACTGCATACCATCTAAATTAGTTCAAAAGACACCATATGAGATATGGTATGGGAAATGTCCCGATGTGTCTTCATGAAGATTTGGGGATGTGAAGCTTATGTCAATAAAATATTTCCTGAAAATCTTGGATCCAAATCAAATAAATATTATTTTGTTGGATATCCCAAAGAAACAAGGGGATACTACTTTTATACTCCATCTGACAACAAAGTATTTTTTGCCAAGATTGGTGTATTCCTTTAAAAGGAATTTCTTTACAAAGAAATCAATGGGAGAAAAGTACACCTCAAAGAGGTTCTATATCAACAAGAAAATATTGAACATGTAGAGGTACAAGAGGAACAAGGAGACTCACAAATTATTATGGAATCTCAAGATTCTCATGTAACATAAAAACCTCATAGATCTAGTAGGACATGCCTTGATCCTAAAAGGTTTGGTTATCTTGTGACTCAAGAAGGTGATGAGTTGGTCATAGATGTTGAGCTAACTACCTACTTAGAAGCTACTAAGGGACCAGAGTCTAAGAAATGGCTTGAGGTCATGACATCTAAGATGGAATCCATGTACACCAATAAGGTATGGACCTTGGTGGATCCACCTGAAGGGGTAAAACCCATAGGGTGCAAGTGGGTCTACAAGAAGAAGACCGACATGGATGGTAATGTACAAAACTACAAGGGTAGATTGGTTGCAAAATGTTTCAAACAAGTTCAAGGTGTTGAATATGATGAACTTTTTCACTAGTTGCCATGGTTAAGTCCATCGGGATAATGCTTGCTATTGCATCTTATTATGACTATGATATTTTGGCAGATGGATCTTAAAACTGCATTCCTTAATAGGAATATTCTTGAGTATGTGTGCATGACACATCCTATGGGTTTTATAAATTCAAAGGATGCAAATAAAGTCTATAAGCTACAAAGGTCAATCTATGGATTGAAGAAAGCATCTCAAAACTGGAATCTCCATTTTGACGAGGCAGTCAAAGAGTTTGGCTTTAGTCAAAATGAAGAAGAACCTTGTGTGTACAAGAAAGCTAGTGGGAGCATAATTGTATTCCTCATATTGTATGTAGATGACATACTATTGATGGGGAATGGAATTCCTACTTTACAGATGGTAATGAATTGGCTGGGAAGTACCTTCTCTATGAAGGATTTAGGTGAAGTATCCTATATCTTAGGAATCAAGATCTATAGAGATAGATCTAGAAGGCTTCTTGTCCTAAGCCAGAGTACACACATTGACAAAGTGATGAAGAATTTCAGCACGTAGGACTCAAAGAGAGGGAATTTTCCCATGTCTCGTGGAATTAGCCTCTCTAAAGCCCAATGTCCCAATTCTTGTGAAGAACGGATCCTCATGAGTAAGATTCCTTATGCACATGTAATTGGATCTATCATGTATGCATTGTTATGCACTCTTTCCAATGTCTCATATGCCTTGAGCGTGGTGAGTAGACATCAGTCATATCCTAGTGAGAGTCATTGGATTGTCATAAAGAACATTCTTAAGTATTTGAGAAGAACTAAGGATCAATTTCTTGCTTATGATGGTGAGGAAGAGTTGGGTGTAGGGGGTTACACATATGCAAGCTTCCAAACTAACAAGGATGATTAGTGGTCACAATAAGGATTTTTGTTTTGCCTCAATAATGAAGCTATGAGATTGAAGAGTTCAAAGCAAGAGACATTTAATGATTCTACAATAGAGGTTGGGTATATTGTTGCATCTAATGCACCAAAGGAAGTTGTTTGGATCAAGAGGTTCATCAGTGAACTTGGGGGTGGTTCCAAGCATTAGAGATGCAATAGAGTTGTATTGTGACAATAATGGATCTATTGCACAAGCTAAGGATCCTAGATCACATCATTGTTCCAATCACATGCTAAGGCAGTTCTATCTCATACGAGAGATTGTACAATGAGGAGATGTGAAGATTTGTAGAATATGGACTAAAGGTAATGTTGTTGACCTCTTGACAAAAGCACTTTCACAACAGAAGAATGATGGACATTTTAGATCACTTAGAATAAGATTAATAATTGATTGGCTCTAAGTATAAGTGGGAGTTTGTTGGTATGTATTCTCAGAGAGCCAATCATATGATGATTGTAATGTGGTATGATGCAATTGATTACGTAATAATAAAAGGCAATTTCTTTTATTCTGTTTTATCTATTTATCAGATGATGTAAGATAATAAATGTCTAAAGGATGATGATACTCGATGGCATGCCTTTAGGTTTAAAACCTAGAAAATGAGATCATATGTATGATAAGAGTACATACATTCTTGTTATGTCCCTAGTCAGATGTTACCATGGAAGCAAAATAGATAATAGTAATACATAAAATGTTTGTTGGTTGATGACAAAATCTCATTAGTCATGATATGTGATATCAAATCAAGCACATAGGTACTTGTTAGGGAGCAGTCTACCGGACAAACCCACCTCGAGAGTCATACATGGAACCATTACACGGTAGTCAAAATAATCTCTCATAGTGATGATGGTGATTGTGGTTCTTGGACCTGAAGTCACTACACTCATCACATGTCATTCAATGTACTTTGACATCATCCACCATAAACTTGAATAAGGGTTTCTATAAAGGTGGTGCCCAGGTGCATTGTGGCACATGGGGGGTGACTGTGAGTGATGTAGATGGCATCCCTCCTATTGGAGTCTGATATCTTGGCTACTTGATAAGCAAAATGGAAAAATATATGGCCATGCTCATGTGAGTCAGTATGTGATATTGAGCATCATATATCTCAGATAGTCTACTCTAGTTCAAGGAACATGGATTGAATGTTGAAGAGGATGACGATTCCATGCCTCGAGTTCAATCTAGATATTAGAGACAAAGGAACTATACAATCACTATAACACCAATCACAGATTGTAGGTTGAAGTTGTTCTCCAACTTTATGATTACTTGGGTAGAAATGATGTCTTGCTAGATACCACTCTTAGCTTGTGATGCCATAAATCATTTATGGACATTCACTACCAATATAACTAGGAACCTATGGGTCACACACATAGGATACACTTAGAATGATGTTTAACTTGATTACTAAAGTGTTTAGGTATTCGACTAAACAACATTTGTTGGAAATTGATTGTCAGGACTGTGAACTAACTAGTTCAAGTGTTGAACCAATCGATTCAAGTGGCAGGTCAATTTGAACCAACATTGCCAATCGGGACTCTGAAATGACCGGTTCAGCAACTGAATCGATCACCTCAGGTGTTTGAACTGACCGATTTAGGTTGTGAACCAAACATTTGGTTGATCAATTTGATTGGATCAAGGATTGATGTTGATGTCATGGTGTGGATTAATCAAATATTAATTGTCAATACAATTATGATTGGGAAACATAGTGAAACAATTGGTTCAAGGGTTGAAGTAATCAACTCACATGTGAACCGACTGGTTCAACAGTGAACTGATTAGTTTAATGTTTGTAGGTTCTAGAAAATTCATGAAATTCTATTTGTTCAACTTTCACTCAGACTAAAACTCCTGACTTGACCCTCCTATAAATAGAGGGGTAATCGAGACTTTCTAGAGAGACAACAATAAGTTCTGACAATTGTTGTCTTCTCACAGTTGTGGTAACGTGAGAACCTGAGCAAGTCCTTCCTATCAAAGGGAGGTATAGCAAGGGAGAGACAATTGGAAGAGTAAGTCGGCACTAGCAACTAGAAAGGAATACTCCTTCCCATTTGTTCATCTAGAACAATAGGAGTTTCTGAAGGTTTGTGTGGACTACTACAGAAGCAAGGAGGTCATTGCCACCCTCTAGGAGGATGTAGTCAATTGTCATCTATGGTGATCAATCAGGAGGTTTCTACCAACAACCGTCTAGGTGCAACTTGAGAAAAATCATGTTGTAGCAAACATCATCGCTGGACTTGCTCCAGTACCAGGTATATGTCTAGCAACCTTTCCTTTCTAGTACATAGTCTTTGATGCAATCTACTATCTAAGGGGAATACGACAACAATTTTTTTTATTTTTGCTATCGTATCTGATGCCATATTTCCCAACAGGATGCACTTTGGATGCACAGATGCACCATCGAATTGTTTTCTCCTTTCCCTTGTAGGTTGAGAATCATGGATTTTCACCTAAGTGACAAATTGATGGTTTCTCCTTATATGTTGAGGATTTGATAGTATCACCAAGTAGGTGAAGGATATAATGGTTCCCCCTTGTAATGAATGGACAAATGGTTTCCCCTCGATACTCTAGAATTGGTGGTCATCGCAGTTGAAGTGCACAATCTTATGGAAGATCATGGTTTGCAAAATGGCTAAGCATGGTGCACAATTCCATGGTTTCTCTGATAATACATCTTGACAATTTCACCAAGGCATGAACCAATGAATATCCTTGATGAATGATCTGATGGCAATTCTAATGTGCATTGCAAGGATAGATTTTGGGTTTTGGCGCATGGCTAGTCAATTTTTCAACCCTTGACCGCCTTTCTCTCTCTTCTTCAATATATATACCTCTGACCTCTCTCTCAAATGAACCATTTGCACCCCTCATCTTGTTCCTTGTTGCTTCAGAGATCCAAGACCATCATTTGGTGGAAGGAGAGCTTCTTGAGGATGAAGCTTGAGTGGATCATGGATGCATGTTTCTCTACAATTTGGATCAAGCATCTCTAGGGTTGTTTGGAGCCTTATAACCTAGTTTCTTACCATATACGTGTAAGATCTTCTTCTCTAATCTAGTTTTATTGTTGTTTTCTTTCTACTCTGCTCATCATGGGAGTAACCCTAGTGTTCTTGGAGAGAACTTGTGCATGTAGTTGAAGAACTATTTTTCCTTCTATCTTTTTTCCTAGATCTACCTTGTTCTTGAAGATAGGAGCTGCCTTGGAGCTTTGGGAGTACAAGCTAGGGTTTCATCTTGTCTTATTCATCATTGAGGCAAGTTATATAAACTTCAACCCATTTCTTGCCTACTTCTAACTTGTTCTACATATATTTTCACCCTAGAACTTGGTAATTTGGTGAAAGATGATCCTTTGTACACTATTTTTTATATGTGTGATAGTTGTGTGTTGTAAAACTATCCTTAGATCATGTGAATGTTCCTTCTTCTATAATGGAGATGTATTGTATTGGGTTTGAAGGTAAGAAATAATGGTTTTACTTAATGTAAAGAGCTGGTTTTCACTTAGTGTAGAAATCATTGGTTTTACCTATACTGAAATCGATGGTTCTACTTGACCTATGCATTGATGCCACTAATTTTTCCTTGAAATAATGACTTTGTTAATAGTAGAAAATGATGGTTTGACTTAATGTGAGAATCAACGACACTACTTGGTAAATGAACTCATGGTTATGTAAGTTAATAATCAGGCTATGTTAAATACATTAATGATCTGAAGGTTTTGCTTTTGGCTAAGTACGCCAATGATCCAATGGTTTTGCTTTTGGCTAAGTACATTAATGATCTGATGATAATGCTAGGTATAAGAATTGGTGTTTTTGGATGAGTCTAGGAATGAATCGATGGTCTTTCTTTGTGTGTTAAAAGAATTGATGAATTAAATATGTATTCTGATTGGTGATACCAATCCAATCTACACCTTTGAACCTTTCTTGTAATAGTTAATTGTTGATGGTTCAATACTTCTATTTTCTATTATTGTTGAAATAATGAAGGGATACATTCATAATGCTGAAGGCAGCTTTGTTATGTACTCTTGGAAATGCACAACCTTATGATTGATGAACCTCTATGATAAGTTTGAATTTAACAAGTTTATTTGTGACATGTTGAACCCTCTACAAGGTGTTCAATGATAATGATATTCTAAGGAAGTAAAGTTGTTTTTTACTGAAGAGCCTTTGGGCATGGTTTGAGCCCTAATGGAGGTTTAGTCCTCTTCATGAGTGACAATGGACTTATATACTATGATGTTTTTATAAATAATGTGTCTCATACGTTTTATATCTTCTGGAGTTGTTATGTAGCACAAATTTTGTAGAAACAATATAGGGTTGTACATAACTTGACTGATATAGTCTGAAATCATCCAACTGGCTTAACTCATCAAGTGAAACCAAAATCATGTAGTTCTCTGAACTGTAGAAATACTCCAGTGTCAGAACTTGTTGGGTAGTAAAATGAGTATTCCATAAGGTAAACTCAGAGTCGTATAGCATTGAGTATATGTGGGTGCAGGGAGAGTATATCTTTGTCATCTTGATCCTAAGGATTTGGAGAGAGGTCAAGGCCATGTTTCATATATATATATATATATGTGTGTGTGTGTGTGTGTGTGTGTGTGTATATATATATATATGTATATATATATATATATACATACATACATATATATACATATATGTGTGTGTGCGCACGCGAGTGTGTGTGTGTGTGTGCGCGCGCGCGCATGTGTGTGAGTGTGTGTGTGAGATTGAGGATGGTTGCGATCAAACTCAAATTTTAGAGTTGAATACCTTTATTTCTAGTATCGTGGTCTATGTACCCAGGACTGACTAGGTTGATTGTAGTTTAACTATTATGTCACTACCACAGACTCGTACTAACTGAGGGGGAGAGATCTTAGGATTCTGGATCTCCTAGATCTTGTACGGAGTTGATTTTGACTTCACAATGGTTAGCTGATAGTTTGAATGGTACACATCAAACATCCCATGGCTTAATAATATACGTAATTCATTCGTGTAGCGTATCTATTAGGGTTATTCAGTGAGTCACATTGGATGATAACCTTGCTTGTCTTTTTTATATGTAGATGTTATATATGATGCGGTAAGAGAAATCAATAATACATATGATGTTATGTCTATCGGATTCTTTGTTATTTATATTAATCTTTTAATTATGTAATATTCTTGCTTTATGTATTTTATTACATGATTTGTTGTAAGCAATAGATGTTGTTGGGAGTTATATCTTTCGTTCGGACATGGGTCTCACCTCGTGGATCACCACATCTTTTTAGGTGATTTTCAGCAGTGTCGTCAAACCTGTGGTAGCGAGCAAGAGCAAATGAAACTCTTTTATTAGTAGTGTGAAGATAATAGGACTCTAAATAATAAATAATTATGGTAATGATGTAATGTTATAATAATATAATGATAATGAGATAAAAATACCAATACTATTAGAACTCCTAAAAGGAAATTTCAAAACCAAAATGCAATGATAATATCATGTTCCTTGGGCCCCAGTTAGCTTGGGTGTCAAGTTTCACATTATTTAAACAATAATAACTATCCAAATTTTATTTAGAAAAGAAAATATGAGTTCTGATCCAAAATATTAGGTAATAAAAAGTGGAAATAAATCCCAAATTGAATTCTACATACCAAAATTATTCTAAATGTAATATTCATATTAGTTAAACAATCATATCTATCCTAGTTTTACTTAGGAGAGAGAATGTAACTTAAATTCAAAAAAAATGAAATCAACTATTAAAAACATCTAATATATTAAATAAATAGTATAGACCAACTTGTATGGCTTATATATATATATATATATATATATATATATATATATATATATATATATATATATAATTTAGGTGAAGTTATAACATAAAGGGAGACAGTGATGTACATGCATGTTTAATCTATGGAAATTTTATCAAGGTAGAATGTCTAAAAATGTATTTACTTTTCAAATACAATGTGATCAAGGTAATTGCAACAATGTGTAACATGTGATACATGTTATTAAATTAGAACAAACTTTAAAGAACTAATTCTCTCAACTCAATGCTTGAAAGTAGTAAATAAATAAAAACAATCACATTAACATACCATAAAGGAAACAAATATTTGAACCCAATTATATATTTATTTGGAAACAAATAAACATTCCCAAATTTATATAATCAATTAGTTAACTCAAATACAAAATAATAATAATGTTAAGTAAATGATTTTCTTAGTAAACCTCCCTATTACCTCCCAAAATTTTTGACAACAAGGAAATAAAAGGAAAGTGGTTTGATAGATAATGTTTACACCCTTTTGATTTGAAATTCATGTGTAAATAATAACTAGTTTTGAATATATAAATTTATTAGCACCTATATCCTCCACAAATAATTAATGTAAAATATATTAGTAACATATATGGTTGCCTCAAATTTGGAATTTTATATTTAACTTAATATTAATTGAATATATGTATTTGTTAAAATAAAGTTGTTATACATGTTTTCAATGACTTTCGCATGAGAAGAGAGAAATTGTGATAAAGTCATTTTGTAATGGAATGACTAAGTGTATATAAGAAGTTGATAAATGGATAAATAGAATAGGAATCTAATAAGTATATCCTACATAATTGTACATTAAATTATTATACATGTTTACATTGAGTAAATAATTACATAATGATATATTTAGAAATCTCTTGATTATAACTGTAGTACTCAATATTTATGTGATCAAGTTGTTAAAAAAGGAAATATATGATAAGAATATAAACATAATAAATGAAAGGGAAAATGACATTTTTTTTGTTATTCTTTCCTATCATTTATCAAGAATGTCTAACTTTTCTCCTTTTACAATATATGTTTAATATTTTCTTTAGCAAACAAAAATAGATAAGTACCTTGCTACCCAAGTCTAGTCCTATATATAGACCCATCTCCATGTCCTTCACACACATGGTAATCACTTGAATAATAGGACATGACTCCTAACCTTCTCCCTTATCATCCAATTCAAGTTCCTTGTAATCTCATAAAAAATTGATATGGTGATCCCTTCTCAACTATCGGTGTTTTAAACCTTAGAACCCTGACTTGGATCTAAGATTCAGACTTTGACAAGTTGACAAACATCTTTGATGTATGTTGCATCTCCAAATCACATTGAGCAATTGTTGATTTGACTCTCTTAATGTATGTTACATCTCCAAATGATATTGAGCAATTTTGTATTTCTCTCCTTTGGAAGTATGTTGCATTCCCTTCTTATTGAGCAATATCCTATTTCTCCCACCTCTCGCTCTCTCTCTCTCTCTTGGTCCTAGGGACAAAATTAGCCTACACAATTGTTCTCTCTTTTGAGAATTTATTTCATCTAAGAGAATCTATGTTAATGTTGATCTTGTAGTCATGTTACTTTGTGGGATATTCTTATTGGTCTCTTATTTATATCTTTATCATTTTATCCCATGTTGAAACCCTGATATAACAAGTTGAGATTTTTGATGTATTTTAATAATGAAAATTGCTACATTCTTATTTATGGGTCCTCTGAACCCATTGGTATCAGTTGGATGATCTCAACCTTTATTTAAACATGACTATAGTTTATCTTGCCTACCCTATTTGCATGTGTGATTGGATAGTCATAACTATAAGTAGTGACACTATATAGGCATTGGATTTTATTCCCTTGCCACTTATGTTGTTTATAGGCACTGGGTTTTATTCCCCTACCATGTTTGATATTTAGGCACTGAGTTCTATTCCCCTGTCAGGCATTGGGTTTTATTCCCCTATCATGTTTGATATTTAGGCATTGTATTCTATTCCCGTGTCAGGCATTGGGTTTTATTCCCCTACCAATTATGATACTAGACACTAGGCTTTATTTCCCTACCATGCACTGAGTTTTATTCCCTTAAAAAATCTATATTTATTTGGCATTGTGGTGTTAGTCCTCCGACCCTTTGATATGGAATACATATGGGTTCCTACCCTATTTTTTGAATATATGCTAGTCTGCTTAATACTCACCATGCAATTTTTTACGAATTGCGATATTATTACGGTGACATTATTTTAAGGCAAGAAACATCTTATTGAGTGTCTTTCTTTTGATACCCACTTGGATGGTACTTTCCTCTTCTATGGGAAGCCTTGTTATATTTGATGTTCCTTTTTCCTTATGTTGCTCAAATCTCGATTGATATGCACATACCAGTATTTATGCTGGCAACTTCCATTTTGTCTTCTTTTGGTGGGGTATGCTTCCAAACTCAGGTGTAGAGAAAGGAGAAGAAAACCAAGCTTGACCAGGACAACTTCAAAAGTAGTTGAACCTTCTAGGAGATAGATTCGAGGTGGTTAGATAACCCTTTGTTGATCCTATGCTATAGTTAGTTTTCTTATGTATCACCCTGCCTGGTGAAGGATGGTGATAATATCAAGCATTGTAATAGTTAGACATTTTATATTCTGGTGCTACATTTGGTATCTTGAAACATACTTTTGATTCAATTGGTTTGTCATTCATTCGTAAAGATTTGGTTATATATTTGGCATATGGGATGTTTCCTTTTATTTGATGTAGTAGGGAGTAGATCCCCTCTCGGGTCCCTCTCCTTACAGGATTCATGTGAAACTGTACCTGATTGATGACGAGCCACTTTCTTATCCCACAAGGCATCATAAACTAGTGATACAACTATTGTACTTGTGCATCGCTAGGCTTGACATCTAACATGTTGTGTGTCATAATTTTTATCTACTCCTTGAAGTGTCCATTATGTTGATATAGTCACTACTCATGAGCTCTTCCAACAACCATACTTTGCTTGTATGCACTGATCCTGACTGGGATGGACACCGTACCACCCGACACTTCACCACTAGTTTTTATCTTGTTCTTGGTGATTCCTTGCTCTTATGAAGCAACAACAAACAAGATGTTGAATCTCTTTGTTCCACAGAGCACATAACAATGCTTGACACTACAGAAGAAATAGTGCATCTAAACGATACATGACTTATCAATTCTAACGATAAACTTATATTTTGTGGCAACAAGAACTCAATACAAATAGGCAATGATCCAACATTTCATTACACAAAGAGATTGACCATCACTTCGTGAGAGAAAAACATCATTACCTTGACCCTCATAAACTATGTAGATCATGTTGCAAACCTCTTCACAAAAACACCTCCGATCAACTCATTCACAAACTGTCTTTGAACCACCTTGAGTTTGAAGGGGTGTTAATATTAGTCATTTTCTTTCATGTAATTCATCTCCTTTCGTTGTACAAGTATTGTACCATCTTTATTGTGTACGTTACATTTTGCTGCATGTGCATCGTATCCCCTTCTACTCCTATTTGAAGGGGCAGTGCTAATAGAATAGGTAGAAAATTCACACCTTAACACTGTCTTTGAATAGAATTGATTCTCCAATCACCTCACCTCAGACATTTGTTTACAAGTTTGTGGTACTTTAGTATCCATAAGCATGTGATTGATCTAGACCAACAATAGATTCATAGCTTGAGTTATAGCTGTACCAATTCGCCACGGGCCCATACTAGTGCAAATGATTGGTCAAATAATGTCTTCTAGTAAGTCTCTGTTTGGTTGGGTGTAAAAGTAAATTGTATAAATTTGTAATACAGAATTGCGTAGCAAAAGCGTACTTGGCACACTTGCAGTAACCTAGTCAAGTTCGAAGTATTTATATTGATGACCATACTAAAAGTTTCCGCGACCTAGAAGTTTGTCCGTAGTTCCCACACACAGATTGAAGTTTGAAACGATGTCAACCCATGCCTGCAGGCAAGCAAGGACATCAACAGACAAAATGTCACCAAAAGAATTAATTAACCACGCACCAGCAGCTGAACTCATTTGTGTGAAACAACTGCAGATAAGAAGCTCATGATATAATATAAAATCTGCATATATTCATAAATATTAGGAATTTAACAAAAAAATATACAAATTCTGGAACCCCGTTTGATTGATATCAGGGGACACTATAAAGACGTCATTCGTGGTGGTCACTGGTCAGTGATACAGAAGCAGGGTAAGACAAATACAACGCACGGAGAAGGAACAATATGGCATATCAAGGCCAGAGCACACGTGGAGCCTATAAAACAGGATAGAACACGTGAAGTACAGATCCTTCCATTTGCTGCTCATTAAAGCATGACTATATGACTGGACCGACTGGACCGAGAGGTATTCGATTCATCGGCAGCAGCTAGTAATATGAATACTTTTCATGACTCGTCAAAATCTTGCAGCTTCTTGGTTGAGGGAAAATCACTTCGCGTATGTAGCTATGTGATATCATGCTCTTCCTTCAGCGGTACAGTTGCAGCTGCTGGATGGAAATTACCCCCTATGAAGTTTGTTCTTAGCAAAGTTTGATTGCTTGCTGCATTGAACACCTTGGGTTGTATGACATTAACCGTAGCAACAGCACTTGCAGTGTTATGGCTGCTGTTCCTGGCAGCTGGTACATCATGATTATGTTTCCCTTCATACGTAGTAATTACAGATTTCAGGTCGGTTGAAGCCCTTTCAACATGCTTACGAACGTTACACCCTGCATATGTGCACTTGTAATAACTCCTACAAAATCATAAAATTAATATTAGATTGAGAAGTATGCCTTTTGGTCTTACTGAGAACATAACCACTAGTTTTATGAAGGTTAGCAGCAGTCACTGCTGAAACCCTGAACCTGAAGGGAGTTCACATCCTCACAAGTCACAACCCCCCTCCCCCTCAAATCCCAACCCACGCTACACCCAACAGAAAAACAGACGCATGCGTGCATTCATACCCTACTACTTACCCTAACAAATAGAGATGGCACAGAAGGAAGGCTTACTAGCTAGCTGTATTCTATCAGTACTGCAGGATGAACAAAATCGATAACATTTTTAAGGTTATTCAAATTTGAACAATTGATGGAAAATTAGCACACTTGACACTACTTGTGAATTACTGTGGATCAAAACTCTTCTTACAGAGTTTGGCACTCTTTGTTGCCAGCAACCATGTATTCCAGTGGTACATCAAATACATGGAGATATCCTGAGGACTCAAGACCAGGCAGCAAACATCTTTGCACAACGTCTCACAGGCATTAGATGTGTTGGAGCTTTGCAGCAATTAGGAATGATAGCTATCTATCCTCCGGCTTGTTGACATATATGTTTGTTTACTCTTTTTATTCTTCCCTTGTATTAACTGTTTTGCCATTGCTCGTCTTTTTCCACCCCGTGTAACTTGGGCCCCCCCTGTCTTAATAATACATCTATTCTCCCTTTCTCCAAACATAGATAAAACCCAACCAATGTAATTGGGATGCAGTTGGTTATATTATCCTAAGGTACCTAAAGTATGCTTTGAAGGGTTTGATGTACCACGAACTTAGACGTTAGTACTTCTGTATTGTTTCTAATAATTTAGGAAGCACTCCAACAAAAGGTTGGTCACCTAGAGAAGCTGAATGCAAATTTTATTTTATCAGATGCAGTGCTGAAGCTGAATATGAGGCCATTAGCCACATTAGTACTTGTCAAATAGAATGGATCCAGCCATTATCATCTCCAACCCATCCTATCTTGATGTTTTGCGTCGAGCCTATGTTGATGTTGTGCAAGCAACCAGACTGTAGTTGAAATTGGCAACATTTCAGTCAAAATTACGATTTCAACACCCTGACATATGAAATGGCGTGCACATAAAGATAGGTTCATAGATTTTGATATACTGACAGTGACAGGTATACTGTCAAATACTGCCAAAAAAATTCCAAGCACCACCAAATTTTTAGTATACCGCCACGAATGTCTAATTTGTGCATGTGCGTCTGTTATTGTTGTTTGAGAAGAGAGTGAGGAGGATCTTGACAATTGAAGCTCAAATTAGTCTAATCCAAGGTATGTCTTGTATTTTCTGCTATTTTGTCTCATTGGCACCCTTCTATCTCAATTATCTACCTCTATACTTCTTCCTAATGGTATAATACAAGTATAATATAATTATATGCAATCATTTTTGTAGTAAGCTAATTATTACACATATATTCTTGTTAATAGTACTATTTAGCATACAGAGGAAGAATAAGTACTAGTTCGTAACAGAAACACAATCAATTTATTCCGAAGAAGTATAGATTTTGTGATTTGCTAATCTTATATTTGGTTCTATATTGCATTTGTTGCACACATCCACAACGTGCATATGATCGACGTGGTCACTATGCTTCTTATATTTATCCCATCCCCACAACATGCATATGTTGGACATGGTAACTATGCCTCTTATATTGATCCTACTACCTATGGATATAATCACTAAAAGTTATCAAAATCATGTGGTAATAATAATAGAAAAAAATGGTTTCACCTTAGAGATGTTTCCAAATTCCTTCATATGTGCGATGTCATGTGCTAAAGTCACATATTGACTTTGAAGGGGAGCAAAAGAGCCCTGTACAGTTTGTTTCACAATCTGGTATGATGCAAATAGAGGCTTACACCTAGGTTTATAGAAATTACATGGGCTGCAAACAATATGTCAATCACATCAAGCAACTCACGTTGGCCAACAACCACCGCTAAAAAAGGTGGTCAGCCACCACATCCAACATGTTGTTTAGATTTTTCCTTTCATTGAAATCAACTAGCATCTAATCAACCAATGTATATAGTGACTTATATCTCGCAGACTATATATATTCAATATATGACATTATTGCATAAATAAGTGAATTTGTGTGCATGGATTATGCTTCCCAAATTTTAGAACTTAATGCCATCACTTCTTCGTCAAAATCCTTCATCGAAATCCCTGATAAACAACCCAATTTGCTTACATCCCATATGGAAACCCCTCCACATGTTCAAGATACAAAATTATAGCATAACATGATGTATATGGATGTAGAGTATACGCATGTAAAGTTTCATGCTTTAATTCGTCCTTTTTGGCGTTAAAATGACTAGCATTGCATCTACTGAAAATTTCATTGGCATACCGGGAAATATCTATTTCCACGCTATTGAGACGTCATGAGTATTGAGTGGCACGTTCCTTGGTTACCACTTGAAAAGAAAAAGATTCCAAAAGCCGTCATGTCCTCACATAACAGCCATTCTTGTTGCATCTTGGACCCACGTGCAACTTCTTAACTAGAGATTAGTGGTACAGCTAAGCGATACTGACCATAGTGCATGTGTTTTATAACTCAAACTCAAGATGGACTGCTACCTGGGGATCGTATAAATAGCATATACCTAAAGAGAAGCTCAAGATATAATGCTAACTGTGGCTGTAGGGAGCATAACTCGGTTCTACACACTCCCTTGAGTGCAGTCATTCTTCATTTTCAACCTCTAGAATCCGTTGTTCTTCTTCTTCCTTTTAGCATGGCCTTTGGGTGCTATTGGGGGATCCAAGTTCTTCTTTTTTCTCTTCTATGTTCAATCTTGTAATCTTCCCTGCGATCTAGTGAATTTGTTATCTACACCGGCAGACATAAATCCCACCTTGGGAATTGACGGAGCCACCTAAAACTTTGTTCTTGTCTGATTCACTGTTTCTGCCATTGTGTTGTTCATAGCGTTGTTTTGTCCTAGCATTTCAGATTTTGTATCAGAAATCATTAGTGTTAGTAGTGGTAATCACAAGTTCTCCCACAACTTAATTGCTAATATTGTTCATGTTTGAATCATTTTCAAGAGTGACCCGATAACAAAGAATTTGAACTTCCAAAAAGGTCATGATACATGTAGACGGATCCAGTAATGAAGATATTGTAAATTTGTAAACCTAGAGCAACCAGTAGTATGCCAGTCTTTCGGTAACTACAAAGACGATTACTATCACCAGTTTCATGGATTGTTTTAGTATAAAAACACTACTTGCCTGCCTAAGTTTGAAACTTGTAACATTGGTAATGCACGTGTAGATATAGTCTCTTTGACTAGTTAGTTGCGGAATTCTGTATTTTGTAGCTTCACATATTACTAGTATTTTAGATAACAGCCCATTTTCCTGTATGTTTTAGATTGTATGATAGTCCTGAAGAAAAAGAAGAAAAAATGTACAAGTATTTATATATTGCTACACTTATATAGATATAAAGACACATTTCCTTCGTTTTTGTTAAAGAGTCTATATTAGCCTATTTAGTTAATAGGTTAATTAGTTAGTGGGCTTTTGTATTTCAGCCCGTTTAGATTACTTGCATCCTAAGTCTTAGGGCGTCTCCCCTCTCCTATATAAAGGAGAGGGTGTCCAGTCTTGTATCTAATTCTATTGCGTTCAATACAATCTTATGCTTAACATGGTATCAGAGTGGTGAACAGTAACGACGACGTGAACAGTAACGACGGCGTGAACAATAACGACGGCGTGAACAATAACGATGGCGTGAACAGTAACCGGCAGTGAACAATATGCGGTATGAACAGTAAATCCGGCGTGAACAGTAATTCCGGCGAGAATAGAGCGTGTTTGCTCCTGAGAGAAACCTAACCGCCGCCCCTCTTCCCTCTCCTCTCCGGTGCACACGCAGCCCTAGCCGCCGCTCGTCTTTTCCAAAGAGCAACCGAAGGGAAGAACCCCCGCCTGCGGGCGGCCGCTGCCATTGCCATGGCTTAGGCCGGCTGCCCGCCAGGCATCTCCCGGCCTCAATGGCATATTTTTTTCTTTCTCAAACGATCTAGTTTTCTTTCTGTGCACCAACACCATCACCTTTCCGGCACCATCATCATCCTTCTCGTGCAAACGCCACCACCAGCAACAAATAGAGCCGCCACCACGCCTCTATCTCGCGCAATCAGTGCCACCACCAGCAGCAAAAGTGCTGCCATCCACTAGCGACAACATCCGCCAAGCGCCATCTCCATCAGCAGCACGCCACCACCGGCGATCACCCAGCCATCATTCTGAGCAGCCAGTAAAAAGCAGCCATCATCTGCATCCGTCGACGCCATCACACTCGCATTATTCAGCAACCATATACCGCTGCATCGCCCTAATGTCTTCAGCTCCAGCTTTCGTCGTCTCATAAGGAGAAGCTCCGCACTTGACTCTGCATGCAGCTTCATGGCATGCAATATCTCCGGAGTCGTGCAGGAAACCAATATCATCTCTTTTGTTGCGGTCAAGTGCTACATCAGCCGAGCGACACAATCATCGTCATCTGTCCTGCTGCTATGTTGTTGCCATATCATCCAGCAACCATATCCCCAGCCGCTGATCACACCATTCAGCCGCCGCTGTCATCCATGCCCATGGTCGCTGCTCCACTGCTGCTCTCCACCTTGTCGTTGCCACCCTAACGTTTCCGCCTATCCTTGGCTGAAGCACGGTCACCCATCACTCTCCACCGCTACCAAACAGCCCTATTACTGCCCCCATATACCAGATGCTTGTTGATATTCGGATCCTTAATCGGATCTGTCCTTGGTTAATCAGATCCAGTTTTAGCCTAATCAGATTTTTCCATTTAGCATATTCTCTCCGGTTATCGGTTTCATTCTCCACATATTACACATCTCCATATCACAAAATCCTCTCAAATCCACCAATTCCTTTCCCACCCACCCATCATGTGTGTATCCCTTTCCGCAGTACGGGGGGGGGCATATATCCATTTCTACACACCAAACACTCACTCTCGCGTATTTGGTGTGCGGGGGGATAGAGAGGAGAGGAAGAGATGAGAAGAGAGAGAGAGAGAGTGAGAGAATATGCATGAGAGAGTGTATGAGAAAAGATGATATATGTATTCAGGCTATATACGTTCCAGGCTATTATCTTCATGGAGCTTCACGTTGTTCAGCACATCCATTCTCTACTTCCAAACAACATTGAAGGGTCTTCATTCAGCGTCAACACCGAGCTATCCGCAATCGTACCGCGTTATGTACGTCAGGTGTTGATGGTGTACTTCTTCAGCTGCATTTACATGAGACGGATGGGTGCTTCTTCATATTTCAGAAGCTCTGCAAGCCTGCCAAACTACTTCTGCAAGGTTGATTCATCCAGTTTATCTTCACCGAGCTGCTTCATCACGTCTTCTCCGAGCCGCATCTGCTATTTCGACATCACCTGTTGCTGATCTACTTGGGACTTTCCTTGATGGATGATATCTCCTTTCCTATCAAGCCCCCAAGGTTCATTCGACAAAGTTATGGTACCTCCATCGTATCACCAGCATATCGTCCGTTCATGTTCGTGCCACGTTAAGCACGTCTTCTTATACAATTCGAAGATTTCACTACTGCTACATCGACATTGGGCATCCGTGTTCGTGTCGCGTTAAGTACGTAATCCAATGAAGATGACGTAGTGATGGTGTTGAGGATCGTCTGCTCCAAGTGGCAAATTACTGCTACAGTATTCAGGTCCCATTTCAGATGTTCTTCATTCCAGATGCACTCCAAAAGACCTTCAAAGCTCGAGGATCTCCAGCCTGCAGAATACAATTTTGAAGAAGAGAGGCATTGTCACCACATGGTTCAGGGGGAGTATCAATTTTTGTATGGGAGTGATATTTATCTTTTATCTTTCATTTATCATTTCTTTTATCATTTTATCGAGTCTTGTAACCTCCAAGCTTTGGACATGTGTTTCACCCATGCTCCAGCTTGAGGGGGGAGTGTTAGAGAGTCTATATTAGCCTATTTAGTTAATAGGTTAATTAGTTAGTGGGCTTTTGTATTTCAGTCCGTTTAGATTACTTGCGTCCTAAGTCTTAGGGCGTCTCCCCTCTCCTATATAAAGGAGAGGGCGTCCAGTCTTGTATCTAATTCCATTGCGTTCAATACAATCTTATTCTTAACAGTTTTCATCAAGCTATCACTGTTTCCATGATAAGAAACAACTCTGAAACATCATTAAGCTTCAACATCTTGTCCGTGAAAACATGTAAAGTTCATAAAATATTTTCTGGAAAATTACATGCACGCTCTTGATTTGGATATTTAATATCCCAAAAAAACTTTAAAAGATAAACTAACCTTGGATTGGGGTTTCCTTTTACTACTTTTTGTCCATACTTGCGCCATCTGTAACCATCATCCAAAAGATCAACCTCACTTCTTGTTTGTACAATTATCCTAGGTTCTGTAACAGTCTTCTGTGATGAAACAGGTCCATTTAACGTGCCATCCACAATCCTGAATCACAATCAAAACTACTTTATGAGTTCTTTTCTAGCATTCATTTGTATATGAATATATAACAACATACCTTCTCTTTTGATCAGGTTCATGATATTCTCCATCAGTCTTCACGTCAGAATCAGCCACTTCTTCACCATCACTGGAGACAGATAAGTTATCAGTTGTTGCTTGGCCTGATTCTTGGTCTCTCCGATATGACGCCATAGAATTCTCATTCAAGTGATAGGATGCACCTGGATTAACCATATCCTGGTTTCCATTGGTGTTAGCACTGCCTTCCCTGGCACGTCTACCAGCAGGTTTTTCATGGTTATGCTGACCCTTATAGATTATTTCAGTAATCTGTCCTTGCAGAGAACGTTCTACCTTCTTCTTGACAGGACAATTTTGGTAAGTACACTTATAATAGCTTCTGGGGTATTCACTACCCTTAACTTGCTTTTGGCCATACTTTCTCCAGTTGAATCCATCATCAGCAGGTTTATCAACATTTAAGGAAGCTGGCTGAGATACCTGGTCATCATTAGAAGTATCAAGTGCATCTGAAACGGTGGCCATGGTATTCAATGTTGGAACTGAGTTATGCTGGACCATGGAAGGATTGCTTGATGAAGTGACGGGCTGAGTTGTTGCACTTGATAATGGCATGGATGAAGAAACCTGATATTCTGCTTGGGAATAAGTATGTGGCTGAGAGAAGGCAGCTCGGGCAGTTACTTCCGCCAAAGCTTGCTGGTGGGAAATCCCAAATGAGCCCTGAAAATTCATAAGTTCTCGTAAATATAAATTCTGAAAATTACATAAAAAGGTCCAACTTTTGAATCTGGTCTTATATGCAGCTCAAAGTTTAACAAATTACATAGAAGATTCACACTTTTATAGTTTGTTTCAATGTATGGTCTATCCCTGCCCCAACTCCATCCCCACAATCACCCAAGGAAAAAACATTTGTCCTCCAATAGTTAGCATAAGTGACAGCTAGGATTCTGCCATTCTCTTCCCTTTCCTTTGTCCTCCACCCTCCCCGCTAGCAACTTCTGCTATCTGTCAATGGAGGGAATCACTGGGAAGCAACTCTTGATCGCATTAAGCATGCACAAACCTGACCCAAATGTTTCCACTCTAGGAAGCACGGATACGGATACGTATCCGATACGGGTACGGGTACGGGTACGGGGATACGACAATTTTCAAAAAATATAGGATACGGGTACATCATGGATACGACAATTTTTTAATATTTATTTTAATTTTTTAAAAATAACCAAAATATTTATCTTAAAAATAGATGAAGCCAATCAAATTTCATTCAAAAATCACAATATTTCTAAAGAAAATGGAAGCCAATACCATAATATCAAACAATGATTTAAAATGGGGTATTTCATTCATATTAATGTGAGACAAAAGTTACAAAAAGACATGATAATATCATATTCTAAACCTTTCACATTTCATTTATCATGTAATGTTGTGTTGTAAATTGAGTTGTGTCATTTGTGATACCAAACTATCTTCTGTCATGTATGGCTAGCTACTATGAAGCGCGGATATAGATACAGAAATGGATACATGTACGGTACAGGATACGACAATTTTCGAAAATATAAGATACAGGTACATGGATACAACAGTTTTTTGAATGCTTATTTTAAAATTTTAATATAAAATACCAATTTCATTCTCAAATCACAATACAATAGTGGAGTCTAGAGTTGGAAGTCACATGGTTTTGGGATTTTGAGGGACCACATGAGTGGGGTGCTCTCTTGGCTGCTAAATGGGTTGGTTGTATCCTGGCCGCATTGAGGTCATATCCTGCTAATAAAAAAATGAATACAACTTAAGAAGTATTCGGTATGTATTAGAGAGTATCTAGGGAGTTTTAGTATCAAATATGCATTCAGTATTGGTAGGACACCTATTTTGGAGTATCGGTGCTCGGAAGTTCTTTAAAAAGTGAAATCCCAAAAAACAGAGGTACAAACAATAAAGAGAAGAAGGAAGATTGGCATTTAGTAAGAGGAACGGTGACTAACCTTGAACTACATCAAGGAAGCAACTGTGACAGCCTTGCTGCAAGCTACTACTTAGCAGAGAGGGTTGAGACATGAGTTGGTGTCAAATGATAATCAAGCAATGTCATGCCCAGATTTTTTTTTCTAATTTTTACCGACTGGATACGGTTTGGATACGGATGGATACGGATTAGGAGTATCTGATACGTATCCAAGAGTATCCATGGAGTATTGGTATCCGATACGTATCGGATACGGGTACGGCATCTGTTTTGGAGTATCTGTGCTTCATAGTTTCCACTTCTATTAAGAAATGTGAATATTTGACACCATATACGTGAAGCAATATCATGTATCTGACAAGTCAGTTTTCAATAGTGTGTGATTAGAATTCATTATATCAAAATTTCCGAAAAATTTACAACGAAATACAAGGCAAACAAGTAACAAGTTGCGCCACCAACTCTTTTTGAATGACAAAATCAATCCTCCTAAATACTACATTCATAGACCTGAGGGTCATAAAATTACTATGCATAACTTTTTGAACCCTTTTAAGAAGTTCCAAAGCCTTTGGTGCTAAGAACCCAAAAGCATCAAACCTGTAAGGTATGATATATGTTGATTACTGATACAAGCTTTCTCATGTTTGACCACTTTGGCTGCGGCAGCTTTTAGGACAATATGTCCTACAGTAAAATCTCCACCTTTCAAACCCACAAATTGGGATACTCCTGTTAGATTTTACAACACATGTTTCTCTCTAATCCAACCAAATATCAAAACATCCTCTAGTCTAAGTGTTGATCTCTGCTCTTGTGAATCAATAAAAAATTCACAGGTGCCTCTTTTTTAGCAGCAACTCCCGCGTGTCTAAGAACGTCATAGAGAACATCCCTAACAAGATCATGTTTGTACTTGAATCCTGGGAGTTCCCCGCAATGAACCATATGGTCCCCAAAAGTGTCTAAGCACGCCTTATGACAAACTACAACTATCTCGTCAACTGAAAATAGAGGAATCATAATGTGATACTTGAGAATAGAACGGTACTCTACTGATGGCATATGCAGTTAAGTCCATCAATAGGAACAACAAGAATAAATCATGAGCATGCTCAGCCCGCAAACACCTGAAAATTGCTTTCTATCTGACGGTCATATCAAATGTAACATATATGTCCTTAAAATTTTTGCTAACAGGGCACTCGCTAAAGCGTGTTAGATTTTGGGGGCGACGGTGTCCTTGTTGGCAAAAACTGCCATTGAAGGTTCCAAAGAAAGTACCTCCTCATATTACAATATCCTCAATAGACTCATGTAGCCCTCTGTCAAACCACTTTGCAGCCTCCTTCATGTATACAGGTTGGCATTTCCTTAACCCAAACATAAGTTTTGCGATACCCATACAGGACCGTAGCAAAAGAAACTCAATTTATGGATTATATAACTGTGGGGGAAGATGCACAAGTTAATAGCCTTGGTAGCCCTTCTCATGGTCAACTCCTCAATAGAACTTTTGTCCCTACTAACAACCCCTAACAATAGCTTCACTCCCAGCAAAAGCCTCCCAATGTCCTTGAGAATACTATAACATGACTAAGTGGTCTATAATCGACAAAAAAAGTGCCCTAAGAGGTCAAAACTCTCAATCCACCGACTCCGAGTTGATTAATTGCCACAAAAAATGCTGCATGTAACAATAATTAACCAATTTGCATCCACACCAACTTTATAGGGAGAAAAACCAGATGTCATTGATTAATTAGCACGTTTAAGGCACTGGTTTTGCATTTTCTTTTCTGATTATGAATTAGTCATATTTATATATCTATTAATACTCATAGGCTGATTTTTCTCGATATGATTATTTATCTGATTCTTTTGCTACGTGAATCAGGATGTACGAAGGAAAGCCCCGTGGTGTAAGAAGTGAAGGATGGAGCCTTAGGGGATGGCCAGCCCTAGACCAGGGAGCAGAAGCACCCTAAAGGGGCTGGCAGCTACAAAACACACAGTACATGTACTGTAGTTGCCCGTCAAAAACAGCAGAAATCTCAAAAAGAGGAATGGAGGGACTGATGTTCTGATACCATGTAGAGGGGAAAAGGAGAAAAAAATCAGTAATTCAGCAAGTTACAATGTACATGTTTATATAGGAGTTTGTGACGACTACTGATTCGCCAATATGGCACTGAAAAAACTTAATATGAGAAAATCACTCTAACATGTATTGACAAGCCCGACATAAGAGTTACCAAAAAGAAGCACCAAGCTTTTCTCTTGTCATGTGCTCTGCCTTGTTACACGAATTGTAAGAATACTAGCATAGCAGAGATAAAGACAACAGTGACCCCATTCTTTATGAAGTGATCCCATTGACTTGAAGGAACAGATACACACCTCATCGACCAAATCAAAAGACTATCATGATACTCTAGGCTTTGAAAATCGTGGATGATCTTCTGGAAAGGGCTCTATTTCTCATTGCAAAGTACTTCTACTCCTGATATGGAGTCCAAGTAGTATAAAGTGGATCTATTGCAAGAAATCCAAACTAAACAAGATTTGAGTTTTATTAAGATTTGATAGCAAGTTAAAATACGGAGAGAAATACTAGGGGGGGCTCGTTATAGTTGTATATATACTAAATGGGAGTCCTACATGGTGGTCCTCACAGATATACACGAGGACACACTCATACACACACTAGTACTACTTTTGGTCTTAGAAACCAATTTGATATTGGAGGAAAAAGACAAACATAATGAACAAATTCTGTGTACTAAATGTCGGTAAGAAAATTTAAATGTGAAAATAGGAAAGTATAGAGATATGTTCTGTTATGTTGTGTTTGGTTGAGTGTCATGTGCATAGCATGAGCCTCCTTATGTTTTTACTTCAGTAATTTAGTCTCATATTGCTCATCTCTGCTTTAGTCTCTATTCCCTTCTGTTATATAAGAGACTGTATTGTACGCTGGTTTATTCATTCAATAAGCAATTCTCAGTTTCTCTATGTGGTATCAAGAGCAGGTCCAGTTCTCCGAGTTTCTTTTTCCCACCCTGCCCTATGTCATAGGCTTTCAGTCCCCCCCCCCGCGTTGCCGCCCACCCCCCAGCCGCCGCCAACTCCACCCTCCCTTTCCGCCGCTGCCCACACCACCCTCTCACCCCGTCGCCGCCCCTCCTCCCTACACCAGCCGTCGCCCCTCCTCCACCCGCCACAGCTCCTCCTCCCTCCACCACCGCACCGCACTGCTGTCCTCCTCCTCTTGTGCTTCCTCCTACTCCTTTTTCATACGTGAAACCTTCCGGACAGCCATAGCCATCCCACATTGAGAGTCTCCTATCTTTTTGGTTGATTTTCTGTCTGCGCCTCATGATGGAATATTGATCTTCCTCATGACGGCGTAGGTTCCTTTATCAGTCTATCTGCCTGATACGGGTCTCTTCTGATATGATGCATCAGATCCCTGCTGCTGCCCAATAGCGGGTTCTTTATCCACTGCATGTCACTGTTGCGCCGCCTCTTCACTACTACCCTACCTCTGCTCATCATGACCTCGGTTGAGCCTCGAGGCTCTCTATGTGTTACCACCATCAAGCTCGATGGCTCTAATTACCATCTGTGGTCGGCGTCCTTCGTCCTCTAGGTCAAGGCCCAAGGTTGGTACTCACATCTTACTACTGATCCTCCTGTTGCCCCTGCTGATGAAAAAAGCAAGCAAACTTATGCATAATGGTCCAAAGACAACTCGGGTGTTATGTCTTGGCTTCTTAATAGCACCGAGCCGCGGATCAGTCAGTCTTTGTTATGCCTTCATGATGCTAAGGCAATGTGGGACCAGCTTTCCCATGTCTACTCCCATCAGCAAAATCCTAAACGTGTTTTTGAAATTTTCAAAAACCTGGCCAAGAAGATTTTTTCTTCTGATGCTTCCATTGAGGACTTCTACAACCAGTGCTCTGCTCTCTGGAATGAGTATGAAATCTACCATCCTTTGACAACTGACATCAAAGAAGCCCAGAAGCAGCGTAATGAACTACAACTGGTTCAATTTATGGCTGCCCTTCCTGCTTCCTTCTCCGGCGTGGTCGATCAGATTATGTTGAGTGACCCTCTGCCTACTCTTCGAGACGTCCTCAAGCGAATTCAAAGACTACCGTCTATGACCTCCGATCCTATTATTGAGCAACCTGCTCTAGTTGCTCGCACTGCTGACTCTGGACGTGGCCGCGGTCGAGGCCGCGGTCGAGGCCGCACTCGTGGCGGACATCTGCCTCCCACTGGTGGACGAGGCTCCTCTACTGCTCCTAGACGAGGTTAAGCTACTAGCCCTCGCTTCTACAACTAGTGTGGTCGTGATAATCACAATGAAGATAGGTGTTGGATCAAGCACAGAAGCCAGGCTGGGCTAAACCAGACCTCTACAGAAATTGCTACTGATGTTGCATCCGACCAACCGGCTGCTCCGCCGACTACTGAATGGCTTCTCTCAGAGTTCGAGAAGTTTTTCCAGGAGCGCATGACTCAGCTACCTTCGACATATGTTGTTGGTTCCTCCACCATGCTTGCTTCACATACTGCTCGTAACAATAAATGATGCATTAATTCTGGTGCGTCTGTCTATATGGCTGGCAACATCCAATTATTTTCTGCTCTGGCTAGAACCTCTAATATTCCATCTGTCACTGTTGCAAATGGCTCCAAGACTCATGTTCATAGCATTGGCACTATTCCTCTATCTCGAAAGTTGAATCTCCAATCTGTTTTATACAGACCACAATTTCCTGTTAATTTATTATCTGTCAGTAAAACTGTAAAACAGTTTCAGTGCTCCATTAAATTTGATCTCTCTAGTTGTGTAATGAAGGATCTCCGCACGAAGACGAGGATTGGTTCGGGCCATGAAGGACCAGATGGACTATACTGTTTGGATGGACCGCCTGCAGCTTCTGCTCTTCTGTTTACATCAGTCATAGGACTTCAATGGCACTTCCGGTTGGGTCATCTGTCTGCTACCAAATTGAAGCATTTATTTCCCGCATTATCTGGAAACATTTTTTCTTGTGCATCTTGTGTTTTGGGAAAACAAACGCAGTCTGTTTTTCCTGCTAAAAAGGAAATTGGTTCTAAGGCAATTTTTGATATTGTTCATGCGGACATTTGGGGTCCATGCTCTGTTCCGAGTCAATCTGGTGTTAAATATTTTCTGATTTCTATTGATGATTATTCTTGTACTACTTGGTTGTTTTTGCTCAAAGATCATGGCACTGTTTCGGCAATATATGTATCTTCTTTTCTGAAATACAGACCTAGTTCAACTAATCCATTAAAATTTTCCGTACCGATAATGCCCTAGAATTCATGCAAAAGTCTATCACATCCTTTTGTTCTGATCGTGGCACTATCCATCAAACCACTTGCCCTTATACTCCACAACAGAATGGTGTTGCTGAATGGAAAAATCGCCACTTATTAGAGGTTGCTCGCTCTTTTCTTATTCATTATAAAGTCCCTCACCGTTTTTGGCCTGAAGTGGTTTCTACGGCATGCTATCTTATAAACCGTATGCCATCTTATGTTTTACATAATCATATCCCTTACTCCATTTTGTTTCCTGATGCACCTTTGTTCTCTGTTCCTCACATTTTTGGGTGTACTTGCTTTGTTAAAAATTTACACCCAGGAATGACGAAACTTGACCCTCACTCCACCAAATGGATTTTTTTGGGTTATTCTAGAACCCAAAAAGGTTATCGTTGCTTTGATCCGGTACTCAAACAATGGTTTGTCAGTGGATGTGATCTTTTTTGAGTATATGCCCTATTTTCTTGATGATGGTGCAATACTATCCAGTGATATGTTGACTTCCACGCCTCTACCGGATATTGTTGAGGACTTACCTTCTTCTAACCAGCCTGAAGATCGTCCTTTGCAAGTGTACAAACGTCGGCCAAAGACAAGCGCTCCTTCCATGGCCCCTCAACCAATTCCTCTGTCTACGGATGATCAAATAAACAATGAGGTAAATTCTGACTTGCACCTTCCTATCAGCCTGCGCAAAGGTGTTCGCTCCTGTACTAAACACCCTATCAGTCACTATTGCTCTTCTGCCAATCTGCATAACAGTTTTGCATGCTTTACTTCTGCGATTTCTGCTGTCACTATTCCAAAGACTATTGCAGAGGCTCTAGTTGTTCCTTAGGGTCTGACTGGATTGGT
Source organism: Alisma plantago-aquatica (assembly GCA_963693085.1). Classification (NCBI taxonomy): domain Eukaryota; kingdom Viridiplantae; phylum Streptophyta; class Magnoliopsida; order Alismatales; family Alismataceae; genus Alisma; species Alisma plantago-aquatica. Next base: position 527,787,603 of record OY856414.1, on the reverse strand, counting down.
GTAACTACAATTTTCATGGAACTCGTTTTCCCAAAATGAAAATTGAGTTCCCGGAAAACTAGTTCTTGGTGATTGGTTAGAAATTTGTGTTTTTTTGAAAATAGGGCAAAGATTAGGGATTAGGTCAAAGATTGAGGGAGAGCTTATCTAGCTGGAGAGAGTAGTGAGGGCCCTCATGGTAGATATGTGGATTTGTTTATTCTCCCCTCCATGAGAAGATGCATCGGTAGCAGGTCTCAGAACGGAGATTAACACATTGAACTTGCAACTCCATCTTCACGCTACCTTGCGGTGGGTTGTTGGGAGGCCTTGGACGGAGAGTTCTACGATCTACACGGTTTTGGATTCTCTCTGCCGTAGTAAGCAGCCAGCTCCAGAAGCGGCAACAAGACCGTCGAGGAAGTGCAGCAGCACTGCTAGCACCTCTTCTCCGGTTGCTTGCCTTGTCGAGTTGCGGCTAGATGAGAGAAAGTAGGGAGTGGGCGAGACATGACGTCGAAGGGAACTGGTTTTCCGTCTGATTTCCTCCGGAACTCGTTTGTGGAAGTGTATTTATATTACCGGAAGTCCAATGAAAACTAGGGACCTGAAGTTCCAGACTTTCATGGAACCAATCAAATAAAATTTGAAGCGGAACTGGACTTCCAATATTTTCAGAACAAATTACACCAAACCAGTTAGACCCTTAATGGAAACAAGCAATGGATCAGGAAATGCAGGTAGGGTTGTAAATGGGTACGGGTAGACCCGCGAACCCGCAAATCCGGACCCTTTAAAAACTCGTCACGAGTCTAATTTTTTATACCTGCATACCCTTGGACCCGCATATAAGCGGGTCCAATAATGGGTATGCTTGGACCCAGACCCGCTAGACCCGTGTACCCGCTATACATAAGTAACTATTAAAATAATATGTTATATATATATATATATATATCATACTTTGTTAGTCCAACTAATATAATTATTGAGATTATATCCTACTCTAAGGTTGAGACTAGTCATATAATTAAAAATTAACTATTCTAGTTACAATAATGAACATCATATGTAAACTTAAAATCAAAATGTCTACTAATTTACATTACTTTCTACATAAATTAAACGTTATGATCATGACTACAAATATGTAAACAACTACTCAATTAATGTTATTGTATAGAATATAGCATTGTTTAATATAACTATTACATGTTAATATACCATACGATAACAATATCTTGTTGTGTTAAATATATACACAAATAATATGATGTTTTATAGAACCGGTTACCCGCATACCCGCTATTATTGCGGGTACGGGTATGGTGCGGGTCCAGGTTTTGTATTATGTGGGTCTAGAACCAGAACCGGACCCGCTAAATTAGATGGGTATGGGTATGGGTCTGGGTATGTGTATGGGTATGGGTATGGGTATGGGTATGGCCAGACCCGCACCGTTTACACCCCTAAATGCAGGCGCTCTATGATCACAAGACATGGGAACTTGTGGATCGCCCTTCATCATGCCCTACTGTTGGTTGTCGTTGGATCTTCACCATTAAGTATCAACCTGATGGTACAATTGACGTCTAAAAGCTCGACTTGTTGCAAAAGGCTACACGCAGACATATGGTGTTGACTATTTTGAGACCTTCTCTCCTGTTGCCTAATTAAATTATGTTCGAATTCTGATTTCTGTAGTTGTTAATAAAGACTGGTCTCTCTTTCAGTTAGGTGTTAAAAATGCATTTCTTTATGGAGATCTACAGGTGGAAGTATACATGGAGCAACCACCCGGTTTTGTTGCTCAGGGGAGTCTGCCTTTAAAGTCTGTAAACTGAAAAAGGCCATCTACAGTCTCAAATAGTGCCCATGTGCTTGGTTCGACAAGCTCAGTCAGAACTTAGTCACATTTGGCTTTCGTCGCTCTCACTCTGATCATTCAGTCTTTATCCGCAAAACAATGGCTAGACTTGTCATTCTTATTGTTTATGTTGACGATATTATTTTATCTGGCAGTGATACCGTGGGAATACAGGCAACTAAAACCTACTTAGAAAAATATGTTTTCACTAAAAATCTCAGAAAGTTGAGGTATTTCTTAGGCATTGAGGTTTTCCAGATCATCTGCAGGGTTGTCTCTCTCTCAAAGAAAACATGTACTTGATCTCTTGCAGGAAACTGGTATGCTGGGCTACAAACCAACCAACACTCCCCTTGACCCAAATATGGATTGGGACGATGAAAATTCTCCTCCCTATGCTGATCATCACTAGTTCAGAAGGTTGGTAGGCAAGCTTATCTATTTGACAGTCACAAGAGATGACCTCACTGTTGTTGTCGGATTCATCAGCAGGTATCTTGATAAACCCCGGCAGTGTCATTAGGATGTTATATGTCACATTCTGCGGTATCTTAAAAGCTCTCCAGGAAAAGGCTAGTTGTATAAGAAGCATGGCCACTGCAATATATCTGGTTTCTCAGACTCTGACTATGCAATAAGTCGTTCTGATCGTAAGTCCACATCAGGATATTGTACATTTGTGGGCAGAAATCTTGTTACCTGGCGAAGCCAAAAGCAGACTGTTGTCGCCAGATCCAGTGCAAAGGAAGAATACCGAGCTATGGCTCATACTGCATGCGAACTTTTGTGGGCCCAGAGTCTCCTCCTGGAGTTTGATATATCCTATTCCAGCCCTATATCGATGTTTTGTGACAACAAAGCCTCCATTTTTATTGCGAGCAACCCCACTTTTCATGAGCGGGCGAAACATATTGAGGTCGACTATCACTTTGTTTGAGAAACAGTCCTTTCTGGCCGGATTTGCACTCCATATCTCAACACTGAAAAGCAAGTTGCGGACATCTTCACCAAGATACTTCCTAAAGCTCGTTTTCAGACTCTAGTTGACAAGTTGGGCATGTTCGACATCTACGCTCCAGCTTGAGGGGGAGTATAGAGATATGTTGATGTTGTGTTTGGTTGAGTGTCATGTGCGTAGCATGTGCCTCCTTATGTTTTTACTTTAGCAGTTTAGTCCCATATTGCTCCTTATGTTTTTACTTCAGTAGTTTAGTCCCATATTGCTCATCTCTGTTTTAGTCTCTATTCTCTTCTGTTATATAAGAGACTGTATTGTACATAGGTTTATTCATTCAATAAGCAATTCCCAATTTCTTTATAGAAAGTACATAGCTAGATGGAATTCATATTGAAGTATAGAAGATCATTGACAAGAAAAGCTCATGGCTAAAGTTATCTTTAGTATGATTACAAGAACATTTTAGATGCCCAATGAACCAAGAAATGGCACTTCATTTCCCACTTAAAAAATCTTAAGATGGGAAAAATATAGAGCATTATATTGATTGCTCGTAGAGAAGCTTTCAAAAAGGACTACTAATTAGTATATGAATTATGAAGATGCATAGCCAATATATTTGACAATAATGTGGTTTGTGTGCCAAGAAGTTTATAAAGAACTTGTTTCCTCAAAAAGATGTTAAAATCACAGATTTTGAAATTTATGAAAAGAGTTTCCTATGTATTAGATGTTAGAAAGTTTAATATTTAATAGGTTCATTAGTAATAAGGCTTAATTGTCTTAGCCCATTAGGGTTAATACTGCTTCCTTGTACTTACCTCATTTTCTATATATAGAAGAGAAATTGTTGTCTAACAATAATAAATACAACACACAATTTATTTTCCACATGGTATTAGAGTATTAATTCTAATCCTAGAGAGAAAAGAAAAGTTCTCCGCTTGCGGAGCGCAACAATCCTAGAGAGAAAAGAAAAGTAGCTCCGCCTGCGGACAACAACAATCCTAGAGAGAAAAGGAAAGTGCCTCCGCCAATCCTAGAGAGAAGAAAAGTGCCTCCGCCTGCGGACCGCAACAATCTCTTCGTAGCTTGGTCATCCGCTAGGCATCATCTCGGCCTCCATGGACATCTCTTTTCTTCTTTCATAAGAATTACATCATTTCTATATCTCCGCCCTTTTAAGTTGCAATTCCTCCCTACATATTATTTCCATTGCTCTCGTTGTGTTGCCACTTCCTCTATATCTTCCCCGATGTACAAAAGGAATGATTATATCTCGCCATCGCACCTATTGTGATTTAGAATTTGAGCGATCACCACAAAAATAATAAAACGGGCCCTATTTAAGTCTACGTACTAGTCCACGTCCCCCCCTTAAAACCTTAACCATGGTGTTGAAACCTCTTCCGTTCCATGCTTTTTCTTTACAAATTGCAAGAGGCATGCATGGGAAACATATAGAAAGGTTGGACAACACTTCACCTCAGGAACATAATGCAACGATCTCACATTCTTCTTCGCAACACCTAGATGTGTTGTCATTGTATTGGAAATTATTGTTTTCTATCGCTCTTGGTATTGTCATAGAAGCACAATACAACCTTGCTCGTACTCTCGGCATCTGGTGTCGGCTGCAGCCAGGACTACGAGTATACAAGACAACAACCTCTCACCTCCAAGACTACGACCAATACCCTGGGTTTACATTGTTGGATGTGATGATCTCAGTACCCACTAGTTGGACTGGTGGTCCTAATGGTGGCATCATGTGTGAATCAAGGAAGGAAACATATTGAGTTGAAATTATACTCCATCTACCTAATCGTTATATATTCATCTGATATTTTATTGATTTTTAAATTTCATACTTCATTTTTCCCACAAAGACCATCAAACCTTTGTGTGTGTGGGGGGGGGGGGGGGGGGTGGGGGGGGGATCTACCCCTGATCCCTCACGAGGGGCAACTTCCCCTCGACTCCCACCCGCTAAGGATAGCGAGATCCCTCATTTGAGGGGGGAGCCCCCAAACCCCCCCAACAGTACGGCGGCCTATCTACTAAGGAGTCCCTTTGCTTCAACATGATGATTTAATTACCCACCTCCCACCCATTTGTGTCCATCCCTTTCCTCATACATGGGGGGATGTCTCTTTTCCACCCAACAACTCATTCTCTTCATAATTGAGTGTGAGGGGGATATAGAGGAGAGAGAGAAAGTATGAAGAGGGAGTATCAAGAGAAAGATGATATGTTTTAGTCTAGGCTATTATGATCTTCATAGAGCTTCTTATTCTTCAGCACATACGTTCTTCCAATGTCTTTGTGGGACCTCATTCCCCACTAATCATCGTGTATCTTTCAGCAATTTCTAGTGTTATATTGGTGTATCTCTTTATTAATGATGTGATGCTTCTTTGTGTCAATGCATTATATGCACGCGAGTGGTTGTTTGCGCTTATTCCAGTTGGCCACCACTTTTAGGAGATATTGAAGGATCTCCGTTGCAACATTGACACATTGGAGTAGATCTTGTTGCACTTATTTCGGCCTCTTCTTCCCTCTGATATTAGTGTTGTGGTGATCTTTCTACATTCCAATGAGATGGATGGTTGCTTTTCAGAAGCTTGTCAATATCTAGCCTACAAATACTAAAACTACATGGTCGATGTTCATCCAAATTTATCTTCACCGAGCTACTCTACTTACGTGTTCTTCAATTTGCATCTACTGCTTTTCAAGTATCAAGATGGTGCTTCTAGTTACCTGGGTTTTTCCTTGGCAATTTTCATTCATGTCAAGCCGCCTAAATTCCCGTGCCAGATTTATGGAACCAATATGACCGTCATTAGCACCTCATCTTGTCTGTGTTTGTGCCAAGTTCTGCACGTCTATTTTTTTTTACTCTGGCCCAATTGGCTACACTTCTCAAACTATTTGAAGATACCTCTACTGAAACATCATAGATGTGTTGATTGCACTTATTCCAATCACATGTTCCTTTCTGATGAATATGGCGTAGTCATGGTACTTTGAGCATCTGCTCCAGATTGATGGTGGTGAGTTTTGGTTATGACGTTTGGATTCCATCTGGTAGATGTTCTTCATTCAAGATGCACTTCAAAAGATCTTCTCCAAAGTTCGAGTATTTTCAACCTACAGAACACACCTTTAAAGGAGGCATCATCATATGTTCTTATTAGTTGGAGAGTAGTTTCTAAGGGGGAGTGAATTCTTGTATGAGGAGCAACATTTTGCATTTTGTCGTAATTTGATTGAGTATAGAATATCCAACCTAGATACATGTTTCACCCATGTGCCATCTTAAGGGGAACATTAGATTATAGAAAGCATTATTAGCTAATAGGTTCATTTCTAATATAGGCATAATTGTCTTGGCCCATTAGGTTTAAGTGTGCTTTCTTGTACTTGCCTCCTTTCCTATATACAAGAGAGGAGTTTGTCGTCTATCAATAAAGAATAGAACATACAATTTATTTTTTACACTATGATTGTTAAATAAATTTCAGAAAGCTTATAGTCAAAAGTATGGTGCTTTTTTGGGTTTTAGAGTGTTCCAGTTCCATGCATCAATCTAGTTTAAAGTGTGATAATTTAACATCAGTTGTGGAACCACTAGAGGATAACACAATTTTTATATTATGTGGAGGTACACCCAGGAGATTTAGATCCCTATTTGTCTATTGAATGAACTAAACATGTTCCTCATGATAGTGCTTATTGCATGTAATTTTTGTAGAGATATTGTACTAACTGATGAAACTAGATACAAAGTATGTCACAAATAGAACAATAGAGAACAATGAAGCCTGAAAGTTTAGATAAATTAAACCAAGCATTCACGCTACTATTTTTGTCATTCTTTAAGTGTTGAAAAGGTAATAGTTGCAATTGTATGTAGTTGAGATATGAAAAATGATAAGTTTCATTACTTAGGCTTCATCAATTAACTTGAAATACAAAGGGATAATTTATGTATAACCAAATATATTGTGGAAGGAATAGAGAAACGTAGCAGGAGCTTACTCAGGCATATTCCATATAAAAATGGTGTAGAACAACTAAATATCAAACCATGTTGTGGTGATGAACATCTTGTTGTAACAAACAAAGTATTCGAGCAAAGGGTCTAGTTGAAATTTTGAAAATTGAAAACTGAACTAGCTAAAGTTCGTTGCGTTGTTTCTGGGCTACTTTGATGTCGGCCGTCAAGGGGTGGTAGAGTTCAAATTCATTCCACAGAGTTGAGCACTGATTGTAGAAGTCCTCGATAGAAGTGTCAGGGAGAACCCCTTCTTGGCCAAGGTTTTGAAAATTTCAAAAATTCGCTTGGGATTCTCCTGATGAGAGTAAACATGGGAGAGTTGATCCCACATGGCCTTAGCATCATGAAGGCAGAGCAGAGATTGGCTAATCCTTGGTTCGGTGTTGTTGAGGAGCCACGACATAACTCCAGAGTCGTCCTTGGACCATTGTGCATAGTTTTGTCTGGTTTTATCATCAGCATTAGCAGTAGGAACAGCAGGAGGCTCAGTTGTAAGATGGTGATATCGGTCTTGGGCTTTGACATACAGAATGAAGGACGCCGACCATAGATGATAGTTGGAGTCGCCGTCAAGCTTCACCGTGGTAACACACAGAGAGCGGGGAGGCTCAGATAAAGCCATAGCAGAGGCAGTAGTCGACACAATAGCTGAATAGATCAGAGACCCACGACGGGGCAAATAGCAACAGTAGGAATCTGACAAGTCAGATCAGAGAACCCGTATAGGGCAGAGTATGCATATAAAGAAACCTACGCTGTCATGAGGAATACTAATGTTCATGAGGCGCAGGCAGAGAAGACGGTGAGATGAGAGACTCTCAACGTAGATGGCCAATGGCTGTCCGGACGTGGAGCGGTTGTTTAACCGGACGTAGAGAGGGAGGAGAGGAGGAGAGCAGTAGCAGTCGTGGCAGAAAAAGGAAAGAGGAGGGGCAAGAGGGTGGCTGTAGCGGCGGAAAAGGGAGGAAGATGTGGTTGTGTGTGTGGGGGGGGTGATTGTGGTGGAAAGGGCGGGTGGTTGTGGTGGCGGCGGGGAATGGGAGGAGGGGGCTGTGGTGGCGGCGGGGAAGGGGAGGAGGGGGGGTTGTGGTGGCGGCAGGGAAGGGGAGCAGGGGGTGGCGACAGCAGGAAGGGGGCAGGGGCAGCAACGGGGGGGAGAGGACAGGGGCAGGCGGCGGCGGCAGAGGAGGAAGAGAGGGGGGGGATTGATGACATCTTACGTCATTTCGGACGGGTGGGTGGGGGAAAATAAGAACCTGCTCTTGATACCATCTAAGGAGAAAGGGAATTGTTTATTGAGTGAGTAAAACAGGTTACAGGGTAGTCTCTAATATAGCAACTAGGAGTAGAGACAAAAGTACAAGTGAGCAATATGGGACTAATATTACAAGAATAACAAAGCAGCACAAGTAAATAACACAGTATATCTATAATTTCAATTTGGCAGTGGAAATTGCAACAAAATCCTCAGGAAATAGTTTGGTTTCGTTCACAAGCATGAAGGAGATCCTCATCCCACATATCTAATACGTTCTATTAATGCATACATAAATGTGCTTAAATTATATTTTTTTGGTAAGATATCATAAGCTAGTTCCTCAAATTTGGTGTCAAAGTTGTAATGAGCACATTTCACTATTGTATGAGCTATTTAACCAAATCAATTGCACCATTTATCTGCTAAATTGGAATGAAACCACTTCACTTGTCATGGTTACCATGTGGTATATGCTTATACATAAATACCACATTGTAAGTACTTTTTTTGGATGACGTGGAAACCACCCCGAGGAGAGAGACTTCGGTGACCCACCCAACAGTATTTCTTATATTACATGTATCTATTATATATAATTTACCAAGAAAATCCTCCTAATGGTAACTAAACAAGTATTGGATTCAGAAAAAGATTACCTAAATAACAATATAAAAAAAATCAATCCTCAATGTTAACCAAATTAATTTTGATCAGCTGAATCATCGGTTTAAATTCTACTTAAATATTTTTTACAGAATCATGTTGACCTCATCCATCTCGATATCTTCATTTTTTTTTAGTTCGCTACTTCCTTCCTAACATGTGCATTTATTAGCCTATATTGAATGAGCATGAGCAAACCACTAAAAGTTACACCCTTCCTTAGGGATGGGCACAGTCTCGTCAAGTATGATATGACCCAAAAATCACAGACCAGACTACATATAGTGGTCAAAAAGAATTTTAAACCAAATTTGACCACTGGCAGGGTCCAGACCAAACATAACTTGAACACAGATTTTACTATTTTAGTCAAGTTTGGTTAAGTTCGGTTCAAAACCAATAATGTCTAATAAATTCTTTTACACACTTAAATGAAAGTAATTGTGGGCATTGTTATCAATTGTAAAGCCTATAGTTGTCCTCTGCCTACTGAAGCTGAGAAGAAAGTAGGCAGATGTCTCACCAAGAGAGAACTAACAACATCAAGGTCTACTTATGATCAACTAATTCAGATGATTGGGGTGATGGCTTCATTAGTTTATCACTCAATTTGTAATATTTTCTTTTACAATATGTTATGATTACAAAAACATATATCAAAAGATTATTTTGTAGGTGTATTAGTATTAGTATAATGATATATCTATATTGAATTTATGCCTATTAAAATAAACATATGCATCTTTTAATTATTCATTTCATGTACTCGGTCAAGTTTGGTCTTACCCGTTTACCACTCACCGTGACTTTGACTAGACTACATAAGACCAGTTTAAGACAATTTAGACCAAGGTTGTTCCAATTTCATGCCTAAACCAGACAAGACATAATGGTTTGGTCAAGTTAGGTTTGGTCTAGTGGTCGAGTTTGGTTTTATGCCCAGCCCTTCCCTTCCTAAACATATGCTTTCAGTCATCCACACCAACACTAATTCTATATTCCCATTTATTGTCACCCTTTATTAGATATGAGTATGAATAAACCATAAAAAGTGACACCCTTCCTAAATGGATCTTTTGTATTAGTCAAACCAAATTTGTTATATATTCATTTGACTATCATGTCCTTATATTATTACACATTTGTTTTACAATATCATTACACCAATTTTCTTTTTTCCTCAGGGCCCAACATTTAATATTGTAAAAGTTGGGAGGATATTGGGATGCCCTAATGGCATGGTCTACGCTTCATTATATTAAAAGACCATAAAACATCATGGGGACGAATAAACTGGGATTTATGTCTGACATGGTTTGTGCCAAAGCTGATGGGCTGCACACTTGGTTTACCATACTCCTGTGTTGGGCCTCCACAGGTCAATGAGGGGTCGGGGAGAGGACGTCTCCTTGATGACTCAAAAGACCATAAAATAGGACCACATTTATAACCTAGAAGTGCCAATTATGATCATAAGTGACCATCTACAGCCATGAAAGTGACTGTAATACAGCCTGTCATGGTCATTTATAATAAATCCTGCTCACCGTATACAAAACTGTAATTCCACTTGTCTTCACCAAATCTCCATTACTCCCCCTTTAGTCAGAACATAAAGATCAATCATCTCTAGCTTTACAACAACACTGGAGAAGTGTTGTCTGGTGAAGACATCCACTTTTTGATCTGGTCAACTGAGTAGCGATCAACTCATTCAGGATAGCCTCCCTAAAGAGTGACACTTAACTTCAACATGCTTGGTGCGTCCATGGAACACTTGAGTTGCAATGAATATGGTTGCCTCGTTGTCATAGTACATGGCATAAGAAGTGTGGACTGAAAAGTGAATTCTTGTAGGTGACAATGCACTACATCACTTGCATATTGTGTGTGTCATAGCCATATACTTAGTGTCATCACTGGATCTGGTGACTATTGTCCATTTCTTGCTCCTCTAGGTGACAAGATTTTCTTCAACAAAGGTCCAAAGCCCATATGTATACTTCCTATCAACTTTACCGCCAAGATTATCAAAATTAGAGTATCCATATGCATCACAATGACCACGATGTTGCTATTCTGTTTCCTTCCCCGCTGAGCGCTTGAGATAGAACAGGTGATAACAGAGCACATCCTAATGGCACTGCCTTCATTTATCAAAGTATCGGTTGAAAATCCATTCCACAACTAATGTTATGTAAACCCTACTCACAGTATGATAGAGAAACATGCCTACAAGTTTCCTGTATCTATGTGTATCTGGGAAGAATGTTGGGCCATCATCCCACATTACTTTAGGATAAAGAGGAGTATCAGCAGGTTTTGCCTCAAGAATTCATATCTCTCGCACCAGATTAAAACATACTTCCTCTGTGAGACACACCCTACAAGATGAGTGAGTCACTTCTATTCCAGGAAATATTGCAGCTTGCCAAGGTTCTTTGTTATGAAGTATTTGCATAGATAAGGCTTAGTAGCTTGAATACCATCAAGATTGTTGCCAAATAACCTGATGCCATCAACACAGACTATGACAACAATCATTCCCATAGCAGTCTTCTTGACAAAAACATAATGGCCAGCATGTGATCTACATAGATCTAATTGGGTTGGGATATGACTCCGCTTGTCAAGCCAAGCGCGCAGGCTCTACTTTAGGCCATAAACAGTTCTCTTAAGGTGAGGCAGCCTAGCAATCTCCCCTTGAGCAACAGTCCTAGGTGGCTTCTCCATATATACTTCTTCATGCAAATCATCATATAAAATGAAGCATTATTCACATAATGTTGAAAGTGGGGCCAATCTAAGTTTACAACTACTGAATGATCCATCTAAGAAAATGTCTCAAAATAGTCAATGGCATAATGTTGTATGTCTGAGTGTAACCCTTGGCATTCACATGGGCTTTCATATGTCCCACTACGTCATTCGGTTGATACTTCATAGAAACAACCCCGTGGCATCCCACTGGCTTGCAATCAATTGGTGGATCAACCAGATCCCAAGTTTGTCTATCCAAAACAGTAATTATCTTCCTGCATTGCCTGAAACCATGTTGGATGAACAGGAGCTTCGTAAGCATTCTAGGGGAAGTGAATTGTTGTTAAGGCAGCAGTAAAGATGGATAAAGAAGAAGAAGAAAGTGTGTCAACAGTACAAAAATGTCTGAGAGGGTGAGAAGTAAATCATTGGAGAGGCTTCGTAAGAGCCATAGGAACATCTAGTTTAAAGTAGGAGAAGAAGCCAAATCAGGAGTGGGATTATCAAGCACAACATCTAGATTAGTAGAAGGCTCATCAGGAGTACTTGAGGTCGTGTAGTATTCAACCCAAAACCAATTGGCAATGAGTGAAGGGACCACACATCTTATAAGCCCAGGACCTTTCCCAGAGTTCAGAGGTATGGGACTATTCTAACATCCCCCCTCAAGTGCAGCCACTTTTTGTGTGCTTGCACTTGTTATTTTTTAGGTAGGGTGTGGTCCTCACACTTGTCTCATGGGGTCCGCTCTGATACCATGTTAAAATATAAGATTGATTGAATAGGAATAGATGATTACAAAGACTGACGGCCTCTCCTTTATATAGAAGGAGGAGAGACGCCCTATTATTTAGGACCCAAGTAATCTAAACTAGACGGGCCGGAATATAAAGGCCCACTAAACTAATTAGCCTATTAACTAATAGACTAATATAGACACTTTAACACTCCCCCTCAAGCTGGAGCATGGGTGAAACACATGTCCAAGCTTGGAGAGTTACAAGACTCGATAAAAAGAAATGATAAATGAAAGATGAAGATAAATATCACTCACATACAAAATATGTTACTCCCCCTTAATCAATACTCCCCTTGAATCAAATAGTGATGATGACTTTGCAGGCTGAAGATATTCGAGCTTTGAAGAAGGTCTTCCTTGAAGTGCATCTGAAATGAAGACATCTGAAGATACTCTACAGGCTGAAGAATGCGCCACTGGAATACGTGCCTAACGCGGCACGAACGCGGATATAGTGTCGACGAATGGACCTGATACTACAGCAACTCGCCACTGGAATACGTGCTTAACGCGACACGAACACGGATGGACGATCTGCTGCTTGATACGATGCAGGAACCATGGGGGCTTGACAGGAAAGTAGATATCATCCATCAAGGAAAGTCCCAAGAGGATCAGCTACAGGCAATGTTGATACAGCAGATGCGGCTCGGAGAAGACGTGATGAAGCAGCTCGGTGAAGATAAAACTCTGAGCTTCTGAAGAAGCACCCATCTGTCTCATGTGAATGCAGCTGAAGGAATACATCATCAACAACAGATATGGTGTCGACGCTGGATCTTCACTGCTGGCTCAAGTAGAGAACCGGTGTGCTGAACGATGTGAAGCTCCATGAAGACAGCCTGGGATATATATAATCTGAATACATATATCATCATCTCATCTCATACTCTCTCTCTCATACATTTTCTCATATGCTCTCATGCTCTCTCTCTCTTCTCATCTCTTTCTCTCCTCTCTATCCCCCCCGCACACCAAATACGACAAGAGTGAGTGTTTGGTGTGGAGAACTGGATATATGACCCCCCCATAATGTGGACAAGGGTTACATGGGTGGGTGGGAAAGAAAAAGGTTGAAAATATGTGAAATGGAGATGGATAATATGTGGAGAATGAAACCGATAGCCAAAGAGAGTATACTAAATGGGTCAACATGAGATCCAGGTAGAAAAATAAATGGATCCGATTAGGGTCAAAATAGGATCCGTTTAGTAAAAGATAGGACCGCTTAATGATCTGAATAGCAATAGAGGGCATAATGAATATGGGAGTAGACATAGATGGGAGGTGACGATGGAGTGATGATGATGAAGACAACAAGTGATGGCGTAGGGACAGCAGTAGCATGATGATGCAGATAGCAGCAAACGGAAGATGAAGATCGCCGGGATGATGATGAAGTGGAAGAACAGCTTACGGATGATGGCAAATATGACGTTCGTTGGTGTAGCACTTTGTCGCACCATAGGAGATGACAAAGGGTCTCCTGCGTGACTCCGGAGAAATTGCATGCGGAGCCAAGGCGGAGCCTCTCCAAAGTTGTGATGAAGGCTTCAAGCGAACGACTGATTAAATCTCGATACCATCGACGAAAATGTCGATAGTAGCAACGGCGGTCTTTTTCCGTCTGCAGTGATCTCGATAGTATCGACGGAATTGTCGATAGTATCGACGGAATGCTCTTTGCGTCTGGACTGATCTTGATACTATCGACGCTCGGGTCGATAGTATCGACACGGCGGAGGCTGGGCTGCTGCGGCAGATGGAGTATCCATGGAATGTTTTTGTGTCTGGACTGATCTCGATACTATCAACGCTCGAGTCGATAATACGACGCGGCGGCGGCAGGGTTGCTGCGGCAGATGAGATGGTTGCTCCTTGTGGATGGGAAATGATTTCTGATGGCTGGCGACACTGTGGAGATGGCTGCTAGCGGCTACTGCTGCTGATGGTGGCGGCGGCGCTGCTATCGTGCGGATTTGGATGCGGAGCTGCTAATTTCGGATGGCGGAAGCAGATTACCGCGGCGGATGCCTACGGCGGCGACTGTTGCGGATGATGATGGAGGATGACTGCTATGATAGGCAGCGGAGGTGTTGTATGGAAAGAATGAAAGAATAAAGAATAGATGACCATGGAGGCCGGGATATGCCTAGCGGGCAACCGGCCAAGCCATAGTGATGGCGGTTGCGGCCGCCCGCAGGCGGGCGCTTGCCCGGTTGTCCTCTTGGAGAAAGGAGCGGCGGCGACTTGAAGGGAGAAGACGGCGGCTTGGAGAGAGAGGGAAGCAGGGCGGCGGATTAGGGTTCCCTTAGGAGCGACGGCTCTGATACCATGTTAGAATGTGTAGTATTCAACCCAAAACCAATTGGCAATGAGTGAAGGGACCACACATCTTATAAGCCCAGGACCTTTCCCAGAGTTCAGAGGTATGGGACTATTCTAACACGGCTATTGTCTTATCGTCATTATTAAACTTGAAGGGGCTTCTTTATAGGCACATTGGAGGGAAGAGTAGAGACAAGAAGAGTGCCACTCGTTGGTGTACCAAAGATAGATGGTACAGGGTCCACCAAGATTTTAGGAAAATGAGACCCACAATCATAAGTAAAATAACTTTTTAAAGAATACAATGTCGACAATCCATCCCGTCTAACAGGATCAAAGCAGTGGTAGCCCTTCTATATTTTGGTGTATCCAAGGAACACGCACTTTGCCACACAATGAGAGAGCTTATCTAGGCCTAGGTGCAAGTCCTTAACAAATCAAGTACACCCAAAAATGTGGGCAATAGGGTACAAATAAGTGCATTGAGATATAGAACGGGGTGTAGTATAGAATTGTGTAACAACGACAAAGGCATTCAATCAATTAAGAAGCATGTTATAAGATGGTATCCATGACAAAAATGTTTGGGAGCATGGGGATGCAGCACAATTCTTATGGCAAAATCAAGTAAATGAGGCTTCTTTTGTTTCATCACACCACTATGTTGTGGAATCTAGTGGAGACTTTTGTAAGTGCGGAAAAAGGCATCAAGATCCCACTTAACAAATTCCAATGCATTGTTAGTCCATTACACAAATAGGCAATAAAAATTGAGTTTTTATTTAAAAAACAATCTCCATGACATGCGATCTATCCTGGCATGCAGTCTATCCTTCAAGAGTTATAGTCAAGTTTCCCGAAAGAAATCATAGATGAAATTAAAGAAACATTGTATCCAAGTAGAGTGGGAACCTAGCAGGGTCTTTGCACATCATATTAACCAGTTGTGTCAAAAGTTGTCTACCTAACCTGGATTCACTTGGATAGACAACACAAAGTTTGCTTTCCCTCACCATCAAAGGACATGGAGGTGAAACCAAGCAACACAACTCGCGACCTCTAAATTGACCGATGACCAATGCGATAGTGCCATTGTAGAGATAACAAAGGGCTAGATAAAGTATGGCAGACAAGAGATGACTTCAAAACATAATCCAGATAGTAAACTAGAGACCATTAGGCCCTTTAATTTGCCCACCAAACCTCGTTCTTATTTGCAGATCCTGAAAGATACCAAGGCTAAGCATTGTATGGAGTTTACAAGTTTACTGTTGGATAATAAGTTCAAAAGGAATTTAAGAATGAACAGTAGGGGAGAGAGAGATAGAGTAGGTGAGGGATTGACAATCCCAACACCCGAAACAACCACACGAGAACCATCAGTAAGCATAATAGGGGGATCACCTTGATTTGAGTTTGGTCAAAAAAAAGAGTTCCAAGAAATATGGAAGGGAGCACCAGAATCTATCAGTGATGTTTACCATACGAGACAGTTGCAGTTAAGCAGGGTGGCTACCATCTGATTTTGACACTGAAGGTTCAATGGCAATGTTAGAACTCCGAAACATCTCAATTCAGCCCAGATCACATATGTAGTATCACTGGAAGGATTGTCAGCCTCTAATGACACCTAATTTGCCCATATCGGTGTTCAGTACTTGGTCTAACATTTGTCCTTGTAATGATGGTTGTAGCCACAAAAAGTACAGTGTCAAGAACCAATCTAGTCTCGACTATGACCATATCCCCTGAGGTTTGGCCTCGAACATTGCCTCGACCAAGATCAAAAGACATGGCAAGAGCAAAAGAATCAACATATGAAACCAAAGAATCAATTGTTTGTGTGGAAAGGCATTGCAGACACTTATGCATGTCACATGATTCTGATAGAGGGTCACTAGCAAGTATCCAACCAACAATTTCAACGCAGGACTGAAAGCCCTGAAAAAAGTTGAACGGGTTGTAGATCCTGAAGTTGCTTCCAAAGACTAGAAAAATTAGTAGGCAACATATGGTAGATTTCCTAGATCCCCTTAAAAATAGTCAACTATGTCTAAATCGGAGGCCAGGTGTAGTTGAGTCAAAATGTTTGTATATATCTGAAACCTTTGAATGATTCTTCTATAGAGAGTAAATGCCGGAAATTTGCTCCTACATCTCTCAGGAAAATGAGAAGCGGAGAAGAAATCAAATACCCTAGATTTTGCACCATTTAGAATCCACGTCATAATTGTGTAGTCATCTTGAATTCAATCATTGCACACCTTATTCTTGGTATTAGACGACTTCCATCTTTTTCAACAAAATTAGTAGGGGCATGAGTGGTAAGATGCTCATGTTCTATTAAGACGTAGCATGAATCTCTAGAGAGTGGCACAAAGACTAATAGTTGTGTCCATCGAGCTTCAGTGTGGTTATTTGAAGGTGCAGATCCTCGAACTATTAGAGGGTGTGACCATGATGGGAACCGAAGCTGTGGAAATGGAAAAACATAGAGAGGCGTGTGCAGCTCTTCACATCGGCAGCATTAAACAGCAGTAGAACATAGTAGATCCACTCATATTATGAAATAAAAGCAGAAATAGAGAAAGAACACCCCCAATAGTGGACCTAAAAGCCCAAGACAGCTAAGTAAACTCTAGAGGCACACTATAGAGAAGAATCAATTCACACCCCTAAGTCGATCAAGGGAGGGAGGAAAGGAGACAAGAAGACCTTAGCAGAGGAAATCCAACGGAGGCTAAAGCGAGACCTCCTTTTTTCGTAAGTCTAAGCTGGATATGTGTTTTACCAATACTCCATCTTGAGGGGGAGCATTAGAGTTAATGTTATTTAGTCTATTATGTTATATAGGTCTTTTAGAAGTCGGCAACGAGATTGCTTATTATTGGATGATTAAAAAGAATACATCGGGCTCTCTTTTATAAGACAAGAGAGTGTATAGGATTTAGAGATAACCAACATGGGATAAAGAGTAAAAGAGAAAAGACGATAAGCAAAATACACTAAGTAAAGAAAAGCAATAAAGTGTATATACTAATACTCCCCCTCAAGCTGGAGCGTAGATGTCAATCATGCCCAGCTTGGATGTCATAGTAGCAAATCTCGTCTTTGGAAGAATCTTTGTGAAGATGTCAGCCACCTGATCAAAAGTAGGGATGTAGGGAGTGGATATCAGGCCAGATAAGACCGCTTTGCGAACAAAATGGCAGTCCACCTCAATGTGTTTAGTTCGCTCATGAAAAGTGGGATTACTGGAAATAAACGTAGCAACTTTGTTATCACAATACATCGGAATAGGAGAGGAGTCAGAAACACCAAAATCCTTCAGCAGGCTCCGAATCCATAATAGCTCACAAGTAGTATGCGCCATGGCGCGATATTCAGCTTCAACACTTGAGCGAGCAACCACATTCTGTTTCTTGCTTCGCCAAGTAACAAGGTTTCCTCCCACAAATGTACAGTAGCCAGAAGTGGAGCGTCGGTCAAGCTTGCTCCCAACATAGTCAGAATCAGAATAACCAAGGAGTTTACAGTGGCCATGTTTCTTATATAGCATGCCTTTCCCAGGAGAGCTCTTCAAATATTCAAGAATGTGGCAAACAGCGTCTCAGTGACATTGTCGGGGTTTATCCAGATATCTACTAACAAACCCGACAGCAGAAGTAATATCAGCTCGTGTAACAGTCAGATAAATAAGCTTACCAACCATGCGTCGATACTGATGATGGTCAGGATAGGCAGGAGAGTTCTCATCATCCCAGACAGTATTTGGATCCAGAGGTATGCTAGCAGACTTAGCACCTAGAAGTCCAGTTTCAGAAAGCAGATCCAGAACATATTTGCGTTGAGACAGACAATGACCAGAAGAGGACCGAGAAACTTCAATACCAAAAAAATACCGCAGAGAGCCAAGGTCTTTGGTAACAAAGTGTCAAGGTCTTTGGTAACAAAGTGTTTCTCCAGATAGCACTTGGTAGCCTGAATGCCTACAGGATCACTCCCTGAGAGAATGATGTCATCAACATATACAATAAGGATAACAATGTCAGCGGTAGTATTTTTGACAAAAACAGAGTGATCTGACTGGGAGCGTTTAAAAGAAAATTTCTGAAGAATAGTACTCAGTTTACCAAACCAAGCACGTGGACTCTGTTTCAAACCATAAATGGCCTTCCTCAGCCTGCAGACCTTAGAGGACTCCCCTTGAAGCACAAATCCCGGGGGTTGTTCCATGTAGACCTCCTCATGTAGGTCCCCATACAGAAAAGCATTCTTTACATCAAGTTGATACAAGGGCCAATCAGAATTAATAGCAATAAAAATAAGAATCCGTACAGAGTTCAGCCGAGCCACAGGAGAAAAAGTCTCAAAGTAATCGACTCCGTAAGTTTGTGTATAGCCTTTCGCAACAAGTCTCGCCTTCAGCCGTTCAACCGTGCCATCCGGTTAATATTTGACAGTAAATACCCAACGACAGCCAACTGGAGAACAATCTATAGGAGGATCAACCAGCTGTCAGGTGTTGCGTTCAATAAGAGCCTGCATTTCAGCTTCCATAGCTTGTCGCCAAGCAGGATGTTTAAGAGCCTGAGAAGCATTTTTAGGAATAGATATAGCAGAAAGAGCAGTAGTAAAATTTGCAAAATTAGTCCCCAGATTATTAGTAATACAGAAATTTCCAATAGGATGTTTAGTGCAAGTTCTAGTTCCTTTCCTCAAGCTGATAGGAACATCAAGATCAGAGAATACCTGCGGTGGTGTTTGATCTGGCACGGAGGATGAAGACTTTGGAGGGGCCATAGAGGGAGTTGTTGTCTTCTGTCTTCTTTGATATACTTGTAGAGGCGACTTTTCAGTAGGAGAAGCAGTATCGGCAGTGTCAGTAATATCAGCAGTATCATCCATGATAGGTAAAGGTGTGTCCAGTAATAAGTCCGAAGAAAGAGCCGACCCGGCAGACGAGTAAAAGGGCATATGCTCAAAGAAAACAACATCAGCAGATACAAACCATTTCTTTGACACAGGATCATATCAGTGATACCCTTTCTAAGTGCGCAAGTACCCTAGGAAGAAACACTTAGTCGCTCTGGGATCAAGTTTGGTTAGACTGGGACGAAGGTTTTTGACAAAGCAAGTGCTCCCAAAGATACGCGGAGGCACAGAAAAAAGGGGTGCATCCGGAAACAGTATCTGATATGGAACTTGATTTCCAAGCACAGAAGAGGGCATTCGGTTAATTAGGTAACATGCAGTAGAGATAGCCTCATGCCAAAAATGTTGGGCAACATGATAATGAAACAGTAAAGTGCGGGAAACTTCAAGAAGGTGGCGATTTTGCGTTCAGCGACTCCGTTTTGTTGTGGCGTGTAAACACATGAAGTTTGGTGTATGGTACCATGTTTTCGACAAAGGAGGCTGATTGAGGCTTGCACAAATTCTAAGGCATTATCAGTTCGAAAAATTTTAATGGGTTTAGCAAATTCGGTTCGAATCTAAGCAAAGAAAGCAATGATATTGTCAAGAATAGTAGACTTGTCTTTGAGCAAAAACAACCAGGTGTATCTAGAAAAATCATCAATAAAACTCAGAAAATATCGAAATCCAGAAGTACTCGGCACAGATAAGGGTCCCCAAACATCAACATGAATAATGTCAAATGGCTGTTTAGAGCTAATACATGATTTTTTGGAAAAAGATGCTCGGGTCTGTTTGCCCAGTTGGCAAGTCTCACAATGAAAAATAGAATCTAATACATCATGTAATAACTGTTTCAGCTTCGTTGCAGAAGGATGTCCTAAGCGATAGTGCCACTGGATGCCCGTCGCAGAAGATGTCAAGCATTTTGCGGTCTTCAGAACGTCCAGGTAGCGTAGACTGTCTGGTCCCTCATGGCCCAAACCAATCGTCGTCCTTGTACGCAGATCCTGAAAAATAACACCATTCGGATCAAACGTAATCGAGCAACGAAGGCTCTTCACAGTTCTATTGACAGATAGCAGGTTAACAGGAAACTTAGGAACATAAAGAGTAGACCGCAGAGGCAGGCAACCAATGGTACAAATATCACCAATTCCAGTAACAGGTGTCTTAGAGCCATCAGCCAGTGTAATAGGAGGTATAATAGAAGTATTTTGCAGTTTAAAAAATAAAGCAGGATTGTCAGAAATATGAGATGTCGCACCAGAATCAATCACCCATGAATTTTTACCAGAGTGTGTCAGGAGGGCGGTACTACCATCAGTAGAGGCGTTAGCAGAAGAAGCAAGACGAGCCTGGAGAAGTTTCTCGAATTCGGACTGTATCCAATCAGCAGAAGGCGGAGCAGAGGTAGTAGCAGTCTCAGGCTGATCCGTCGTGACTTGGTTTGCCCAGGCGGGCTTGCCATGCTTGATCCAGCAGCGGTCTTCATTGTGGTTTGTCCGCTTGCAGAAGGTGCAGAAACGAGGTTCAGTAGATTCAGCGCCAGAGCCACGTCCAGGTGCAGTAGAGCATCCACGTCCGCGGCCCCGGCCCCGGCCACGACCGCGGCTTCGGAAGGAGTCGTCAGTACGAACGGCGAGGGTTGCTCCATTGGAAGCGTCAGGAAGATGTTGCGAAACAGATGGCAGACGTTGAACCCTTTTCAAAACATCTCGCAGGGTGGGCAGAGGATCATTGGATAGGATCTGATCAACAACTCAAGCGAAGGAAGAAGGTAGACCAGCGAGGAACTGAACAAGCATAAGTTCATTCTGTTGACGCTGAACTTCAGTGATGTCGGCAGAAAGAGGATGATACACCTGGAATTCATCCCAGAGAGCACAGCAGATGTCGTAGTAGTCCTCAATAGAGTCCATGGTAGTAAATTCCTGTTTGGCCAGTTGCTTGAAGATTTCAAAAACTTTCTTGGGATTTTGCTGATGAGAGTAGATGTAGGAAAGTTGATCCCACATCTCCTTTGCAATCTGGAGGCAAAGAAGAGACTGGCTGATCTTTGGCTCGACGTCGTTGACCATCCATGTCATAACACCGTAGTCCTCCTTGGACCAGAGATCGTAGTCATGCTTGATCTTTTCATCAGCCTCAACAGCGGGGACCGCCGGTCCCTTGGTAGATAGATGAGAGTAGCGCCCTTGTGCTTTAACATAGAGCTCAAAGGAAGCCGCCCAGAGGTGATAGTTGGAGTTATCCAACTTCATAGTGGTAACACACAAAGTCCGTGGAAGATCAGGATTCGCCACCGGAAGCTGGAGACAGAGACAGAAGCACAGGCGCAGAGGGCAGCAGAAGTCAGCAGCAGCAGCAAAAGTCCAGTGCATGGACTAGTAGTAGAGGGCAGAAGATCCACGCATGGATCTTAGAAAACCCCACGTAGGGGCAGTAGATAGAGAAAAAAACCTACACCAACATGGAGGATTAATCACTCCACCATGAGGCGCAGGCAGATAGAGAAGGAGAAGCCTTTTACGCCGTCAAAGCGCCAGAACTGGAAAACGTCGGGGCTGTCCGGAGAGTTTCGGAAAGCGAAACGGAGCACGAAAGAGAGACATGTGGTAGATTAGGCCACAAGGATGGGAGTAGCTAGGAGATAGGAGGTTGGTGGAGAGGTTGTAGCAGCGGTACTGTAGCAGTGGTACCGTAGCAGTGGTACCGTAGCAGTGGTACTGTAGCAGCGGTACTGTAGCAGCGGCACTGTAGCAGCGGCACTGTAGCGACGGCACTGTAGCGGCGGCGGTATTGTACCGGTGGCGGAAAAAAAAGATAAGGGGGGGTGGCGGCAGCTAGGGTTGGTGGAGAAGATGACGGCTAGGGTTGAGGTGAGAGAGGGATTAGGTTTAAGGTGGATCGGCCCGCTATGATACCATCTAGAAGTCGGCAACGAGATTGCTTATTATTGGATGATTAAAAAGAATACATTGGGCTCTCTTTTATAAGACAAGAGAGTGTACAGGATTTAGAGATAACCAATATGGGATGAAGAGTAAAAGAGAAAAGGCGATAAGCAAAATACACTAAGTAAAGAAAAGCAGTAAAGTGTATATACTAATAGGTCTAATTTTCTTGGCCCGTTAGGGTTCAATTCCGCATCATTGTACTTGTCAACTTTTTTATATATAGGAGAGGAGTTTTTCATCTATTAAAAAAGAAATATGTTATCGGCCTCCATCTTATTTTCCACAGTCGTATCTAGAGTGCAACCGTCCGAGTTCTATTTTGTAGTCAATCCATCTTAGCTTTATCAGTTAGCACAAATGTCACCAACAAACAACATAAAAAATGACTAATATCATCTTGATTTTGCTACTTAGGTGTAAAACTAAAGAGTATAACTTAAGGCTTATCTATGGTGTATAAAAATTGTTGTACACACCTTCCTCAAATGCCTTTATCATTAACAATTGATAACATATATTCTTCAATTAAATTAACAGACAGAACCTGGGCAGATTTCAATACAATAGTTTATGTTTGACATTCTCAGCTAAAAAATCCTAATTTTGACTTGTTCTGACTGGGCCAAAACATCAACTTAGGCTAACGGCAGCATCAACCACCATAGTCACTAAGTAGGAGGAACCAACTTTTTCCCAATACAACTTGTTGAAGGTATGTATACTTTGCACAAGACAACAATCTCCTATTTATAAATGATTTTTTTTTTAAGTTAAACAGACAAATTTCATTATGGAGGAGCCATATGGCATCTACATGAGGAGAAAAATAAACTAAAGGACCACACAAAGATCAAGAACACATACAAACTACCACAAAAACTCATATCGGAATTTGATAAGAACAATGATGTATAGATCCCTCTTCTCCTTCGCTGGCTAACGCAGTTTTTTATGAGGAATACCTTCAACCTGAGTATGTATATGTGGTAGAGTATCTGCGCCAGATCGGTGTTCCAAAAGGATATTGTCCCCACACTTGCTGTCATACAACACCACAACAAAATTGACCGAGAAAGAGAAATCTACTACGAGAAGAGACAGAAGTGCTGATTAACAACGAGAGAGACAAAATAAGAGACCAACCTAGTCTAAACAGAAAGCAAGTAAAAGAGAAATGAGGTAGGAAACTCGTCGCAGCCGGGCTCCACGACAGGGAGGAAGAAAACCACTGTCTCCAAAGACAACACGCATGCGCGCCTCCTGAAGAAGAGACCATGCTGAAGACGGGCGAGAAGAGGCTGAGGGGGAGCGGGACACCGCTTTACGGCGGTCAAATCCCCCTCCCCCCAGCCAGCCGTCTCCGGAGGAAGAAACCCTAGTAGCACTAGGGTGAGAGAGCAGCCGCCAGGATAGAAAAACGTACGAGAACCAGTATAGCTCTTTCCTATTTATAAATGTAATACCGTGTGTTGAATTTAAGAGATAATATAACCAAATTACCTACAGTTCATGCCTACATCATCACTTCCGGTATTAGGAATGTGATTACGGTCTAGTTTTCCTCGCTTTCAATTCCCAACAAAGCGGACCCCCCCCCCAACACACACCAAAGATGTTGAATGTGCAAGCAATTGTTTCAAATGCCATGTTAACTGTATGTCTGACGTCCGTTGTTCTGTTTGAATGGTAACGTTTGAGCAAATTTGGCATGGTAGTGAGCAGCAGCAAGATATGGTTGGGCATATCTGCTTAGCTAGTTAATCTACTCCTGGCTCAGAACCATCGGACAGAGAACCAATCCATGAATCAACTTCGTACTGGCAAAATGCAGTATTAATGAATGATTCTTCGTTGCTCAAATACAACAAGTTTATGAGGGGAGGACTGCTTTGGGAGTTTGTGACTGAGTATACTACAGGCAATCAGATTTGATCCTATCATCTCCCTAACTTTTCAATCTTTCATATGGTGTCAACACACCAAGTCATATATACATATGAACTTAAACCATCGAACTATCTACATGATATCTACTTCAACTTAATATCTGTCAGACTACAAGAACCGCGCCTACAGTCCGAGAAGAGAAAACAGCTTGTGTCCTATATTCTAGTGCTTCGTCAAACAAAATAATATGATAGATAGCAGATCTAGATCAGGAAGACAGAAAAGTAACTCCTGCTTCTGACAAGGATAAGTGCAATGCGGGAAGAACTGGGAACAGGAATATTGCATGACTTAGAACAAACCAAACGTATAAAGAAAAAATATATAGCTCGTATCAAGGCACAAAATATCTCCACGACCTCCCAAATTGCAGGATACAAGTCTGAATATTACCTGACCAGGGGTGAAAAAGTTCGGCGAGTCAAGCAAGCCAGTAGGGCTGATTCCAGGAGGCACTGTGAACATGGGCGAAGGAAGCATGAGCAAACCCAAAGGCTGGCTCTGCTTCACTGCGGTGGGCTGCT
Source organism: Alisma plantago-aquatica (assembly GCA_963693085.1). Classification (NCBI taxonomy): domain Eukaryota; kingdom Viridiplantae; phylum Streptophyta; class Magnoliopsida; order Alismatales; family Alismataceae; genus Alisma; species Alisma plantago-aquatica. Next base: position 527,762,577 of record OY856414.1, on the reverse strand, counting down.
CACTACCTACCCCCTTGTCGGCCCCAGTGCCAGGAGCAGGAGCTGAAGCACCGGCGTTTCCTGTCGACGAGGGGAAGCCCTCAAACCTCGCTGCTGAAGCCATCGCAGCAGGGGAAGAGGCGATGGCTCCGGCTAGGAGCTGCGAGAAGGACGGGCACTCGCCCTCCGGATCTTCCGCAAAGAAGCTGGACACCAGCGTCATGGGGCCCGGGCTCACATCGCTGCTTGAGAAGCCGAAGGTCGGGCGCGGTGGCAGAGATATGGTGGGTCGCATGGTCCCGGGTGGCTTCCCAGCCTCATCCGCTGATGCCGACGGAGCAGCTCCCCCTGGTCTGGCCTGACATCCCCCGCTCTCGCTCTCGGCCGCCATCAGGCGTCGACACGGGCCTCCGGTGCCCCTCGGAGACCCTGTAGATATTCCTGAGCAGTTGGGGTTTCCGTTGCCTTGTTGATTACGGCTTTCTTCTACAGATGGTGTTCGGAAGAGCTGGAAGCTGAGCTGATGGCGGCGGGAGCAAGGAGAAAGAAAGAAGAGAGAGAAACAAAACGGGAGATTAAATTTTCGCCCAAAATGAGCTCAAATAAAATGACGGGCGTTGACTTTGGCGGGCTTTTTAACTATTGCCGGTGCAGCTCCATTATCGTTTTAGCCCCTGAAGATTCATACAAAGGACTGTATGTGGTAATGGAAAGGAGTTGTTTGGAGTCTCTCGGAAAGACATTGATACGTGGAATTCATCTCTCAACACGTTGATGAGATGTCCATAAGGGACCGGAATCCCTGTAACTACTCTCTGTGATGGCCGTGTGCCAGATATATCTAGACCATACACTATTACACTGTCATGTAATTGGTCATTACTTCCCTCCGCCTCTTTATATGTACGGTTGGGATTAGCTTGCAACAGGAAGGTCGTAACAGGGAATCTGATCCCAAGAAGTAGCGCTTGAGCACGTGGATGAGATATCGATAAATCAAAGATTTAGCGGCTTAGCTCTATGTCCGAAGAATAACGAATGACTCATTTTTTAATGATAGACAGAGACCTTGGCACAATAATACATGAATAGTATGTTCAAGAAAACATGAAATTTCAAGTATCAAAGGGAGGCGTGCATAACTTATAGTTTAAATTGCTTCTTTCACCAAAGAAAGGGCAGTGCGATGAGGTCATAAATGAAACTCAATTGAACGGCTCATCCTATTTCATACAATTCAATAACCTCTACAAATCCCAAAACATTATTTTACGTTAATCGTGGAGGCTAGGCCTTTTAGTTGCAACTATGCAACTTTGACGTTTGATACTTTGAGTGTTTGTGATAGAATCGTGCCTAATTTGAATAGGGTGCACTTTGTCGAGTAAAGGGGCCATAGAAGAGGTGATTGAACCATGTCAAGTTACATCATCGTACATATGCTAAGTTTTTCAACACCAATGAGGGCTTTCATGAACATATAAATGTGAGTGTCTAGGTGAGTGCTTTATTCATGAGAAAAAAACATGGTAGTAAAATTGATGAAAGCCTCATTGATGGGGTTATATGGTGTCCCATTATTTCCATAAATATCCCATATTGAATAACATGATCCTTTGATTTGGCTAAGATCGAGTTCATGTCACTACAATCGTACAAAATAGGACTCTCCTTTAGTGAGTAAGAATGATTTGGAGACCACGAGGAGAACTTAAATTAGATGCAAAGGTCAAGATTGTCCATCTAGAACCTAGTTTGTATTAGCCTTAGTTATTGTTTCTTGTCAATATGACATCTTGATTTTATGAGAAAAATCTTGAACAAATATTCGCGCAAATCAAGATTTTACTCTTTGAGTAAAAATCGTTAATAAGGCATTTCCAAGGAGTCTCTCTCAACACACTCATAGTTTCTCAAAGTGGCATCCACCACAGGATCGAGAAACAAGTATGCCCTGAGGCCAAGTGAGTCGCATGGTGAGAAAAAAAACTCAAATTCATTAAATCTAGACTGGTCTTAATTATCTTTGTCCAACAAGATATGTAAGAAATTTCTTAAATGAAACACCATTAAGACTCCCATATATGATCACGATGGAAGGCCATCATTGTCATATGTCATCAAGTATCTTGTATGTACTTTATCATGTGGGACCTAAGTCGCAACATGTTAAAGAAATATATTCCTAATTATATTTGCAACACATGCAAATAAGCACAAGGTTTTTAAAAAAATCGAGTCATAAATACATAATTGTATAACACACAATGTTTGTGACCTAAGTGTATAGGGACAACTCCAAGACATCATAAAATATCCCCTCTCCTCTTACTATCGGCTCAAGGAAGGTGACTTACTCACTAGAAAACCCCTAAGATGGGTATTGAGAACCAGATAATCCCCCTCCTAGATAGAGACAGATCGGAAGAAGTTCTTGCACCTCCTCCTCAGCTGTTGTGTAGAATCCATTCACCCCTCATAGACTCACAAAAGGGGAAAGGAGCAGTGGGAAATCACAACATTGAGACCAAATTATTTATTGGAGATAAAATATGACAAAGTAATCAAAGTATGCAAATTTTACTATATATGTCAACTGAGAAAGTTTAATGTTAAAGAACAATATCTAGGTAGCATATTTGATCAGTAAAAGGTAATATACAATAAATCAACCAAACAAGTAATGTTAAAGCTTCACTATCATTTTTACTTTTATGTATTGGATAGTTGGGAAGTACCACTCAAATTTTTGACTAGTGACTGTAAAGTCTCCTAACTCATTGTAGAGGATCTTAGGATTCTCCACTCTCACTAAGATGCATCTATACTTGGTCTATACGAGTATAAAAGTAGGGGTTCATCGTTCTATGACCTACATGAAAACATCATACACATCCTAGGAACTCTGGTCATGACACCTATCATGCATATCACATAGACACTACATCCATATAACAACATATCAAATCAGTCTCAATCACAGTGATAGAAATTCCATATAATAAGAAGAGGTACGACCTCAAACACACTCGTATAAATAGGTGAATTTTAGATGTTTATTGTGTTGGAAAATATGGTACAGAGTAGGCAGCGAAAATTAAAATTTTATTACCATATTCCCCATAAATAGTAGATTGTGTCAATAACGATAATACAGGAAGGATGGTTTATGGGATATACCTAGTTCAAAGCAAGTCTAGTGACAATCTCCATCGTTGTAGATGTACAACTCTGAATCCTAGTTGCATTGTGAGTCGTCTGACTATTACACCTCCTGGTCTGCACCAAGGATTGTAGCCACAAACGTCATCTTCTTCAGCAGCTCCTCTTGTCACAGACTGCTGGTTGATGTTGTCCTCCAAACGACAAACAATGACTTTCCGCCTCTATGGTAGTCCACACAGACCTCCTAGAACTCATGTCGTCCTGCTAAATCGGATAGGAAGGAGTTGTCCCTCTCTGTCAGTGTAGTAGTCACCGACTTACTCTCCTACAAAGACAACTCTCAGTTATTCCCTCTCGTGGTTGTCCCTCTCTTTATGGATAGGACTTGCCTGAGCTCTCATGATTACCACAACCAGAGAGAATAACAGTTGTCAGAGGAACTGATTCTTAGTTGTCTATGTTCTGTTTTGGGAAGCCCCCAATACTCCTCTATATATAGTAGAGGTCAGGGTCAAGGTTCTCAGTTGCTATCCAATATAGGATTAATGTGTAGGAGTGGAAAGGACTCGAAGAACTCAAATTTTCACAATAATTCTAGAAATTACACAGCCTGCGACAGCCGAAATGGTCGTTTGACTGAGCTAGACGGTCGTCTCGCACACGAGACGGCCGTTTTGCAATTTCCAGTTGTGTACAAATTTGACAAATCAATTTCCCATCAATGTTAGATATTGATTTCCTTGTGCAACAAGTATTGCTCAAGCGAAAAGGATAGGGAAACATCTATAACCTTATCTGACTGAGATGGACCATCTCACCCATACGAGACGACTATCTGGGTTCACCCAGACAGTCGTACGGTGACCCGAGTCGAGCCTGTTTGGCCGGGTCAGTTCGTTCCATTATCAATTTCAATTCACAACCAAGTCTGACACCCAGACACCCGTCTCAACTCTTGAGACAGTCGTTTGGCACTTTCAGACGGTCGTCTCAACACTTGAGATGGGCGTTTGGCAGTGTTGTCAGCCCGTTTGTTGCCTGAATCAAATGCCTAAACACTTTGGCACTTAATTCAACTGTCATTTGAGATTAGAACTCCTCTTCTAGGTTATGACATATGTGTCTAGTTGCACTGAATGTCCATAACAACTTATGACATCACAAGTAAAGAGTGGTGCCTAGTTGCACATCATTGCTATCCTAGTAAATGGAAAAGTTGGGGAACAACTTCAACCTACAATATGTGTATGGTGTTGTAATGTTTATATAGTTCCTTTGTCACTGATGTCCAGATTGAACTAGAGGCATGGAGTAGTTACCCTCATTATTATTCAATCTTGTTTCTTGAACTAAGAGCAGACTATATGAGATATATATAAGATCGATATCACATATTGATTCACATGCACATGGCCATACTTTTGATATGAACATGTTTTCTAGCAATCTTCAATATCGTAAAACCACTTGATTTCACGAGCGCGTCATTTATACATGATGTTGCTGAGGAGACTCTCCCACGAGGCTTATATTGTCATCACACAACAAGCGAAGTGGGTGCTTGACACCTTCTTGGCCCTCTCGTGCACATGTCATCCTTCTCAATTGACTGGTATGACTTGTCAAAGTTTGGCTTTATCTGATGAACCCAACTAATTTTTTGTGTTATACATCAAATGGTGATTTTATCTATACTACTATAAAAAGAACGAGTTTGATGTTGTGCTCTCCTTGATTCACTCTCTTCTCTCCTTTTTTCAAGGAATTTTGTTCCTACAAATATTTATTCTCACACTCTCATATTAACTTTTATTATCTTTAATTATGTATTTCTCTCTCCATCCCACGGAAACGGTTCCTTGATTTTCTTATTTCAAACAATCAACACAAATATCTTTTATCGTAGGGACCTTTTCACGGACGAGTCATCTCCTCACACATTTCTAACAAATTTTATGTGTCACGTGCATGTGCACGTGTGCCTTCACTAGTAAATATTAAATCTCTACGAGCAGACATACATGCTTAATTTGAGTGATTTGCGGTGTGTACTACCGTGGATAGTTAATTATACGTTTTTCTAACTAGTAGTAGGAAAAAGGGAGAGGTATTGTTTTTTTGTATATATAAAAGAAGTGAAAATTCTGATTGTTTTATGCCGTGTCTCATAGGCAACAGGAAATGCATGTGTTCCCCGGCACGGATAATGATTGAATGATGCCTCTGTGTAGTATGCTAGCAGAAATATGGGTCCATTATTCCCTGGCGGCGGTAGATGGAGGAATGAGCTTGAGATATACCAAAGCACACAGTACCGCAGAGCTTCTTATATGGAGACTACCTTTTATATCGCGCCCCTTGTTTGGAATGTGACCAGCTGTCTGAGGGTGGAGGTGCATCTACATATCAGTAGGTGAAGAAGGTAGAAGACGTAGTAGTAGTAAAGATAAAATTCAAACAAGTAGGAGAATATTGATCGGAATTCCTTGATTCGCTCCTCTCTTCTTTTTGTGGTATGTACATGCAGCGAGAAGAGAACACGAAGGCTGCAGCTAGTTAGGTACGTAGATTTTCCAATGTAGGAGATATCTCTCTGACGACAACGATATCCATTCCAGCCGCCATTGGAATGCCGGGGCTGATGCAGTCGTTGTGGAGTAGAAAGTAAGTAAGAAGAAGTAAAATTTGATGTCTTTTTTGACATGTTGATGCGTTGGCTCGCGCACCCCTGTTTGGAAAGGAGGAAAAGGAGATGGAGTGGGTAAAAAGCAGATAGATGTATTGAGTTAGTTTGAAGCGGAGCAGGCGGCGGGCATGTTGAAAATGTCGTTCCAGAACACCATCTTTTTTTTCTTGAGCTACGCTAGACATAGTCTCACTCGGCCACCCACCTATGTATCGGGAGTCCACAAAAATATGGTCCGAGCCAGCTTTTAATACATGCCAATTAACTCCATGCAGCAGGTTTTTAATACGAAATAACTTTACGCCAATTAACTCCATGCAGCAACTGAAGAGTCCCGAGATTCTCTCTCCACTCCTTTCTCTAGCCCTCATTCTCCTCTTTCCAGCTCTATTTCAACCCACCAACATTTCCACTCATTTCTCTCGTTTTAATCCACCCACCAGCATTCCCGTATTAATACAGTACCTACGGAATCCAATAGCAACATTGATCTGGAAGCATAAGCACAATACCTACGAAAAAATCAAGCATAAGTACAGTACCTAACAAATTACAAAATCAAGCATAATTGTATAACTGATCTGAAAGCATAAGTACAGTACCTATGGAATCCAATAACAAGCATAAGTACAGTACCTACGGAATCCAATATTTTTACAGTACCTACCAAATTATAAAATCAAGCATAAGTACAATACCTAACAAATTACAAAATCAAGCATAATTGTATAACTTATCTGGAAGCATAAGTACAGTACCTATGGAATCCAATAACAACATTTTTCACCTGGACATAATTTTTTTACAAAAGTGTAGTGCACATCTGATCAATAATCAACTATAAAATACATCTATAAGTATTGTACCCAATTATTAATTTTCAACCCAGTTTGTCAAATATAAGTACATTACCTCTCAAATTCACTTGTGAATGTATATGTATTTATTGTGGGTACATTACTTACGTAATCTGCAGTAGGGATAAATATGCAATAGTAATATGGAAATCGAAGTTTGAGGGAACATAATTTTTGCATGTAGAGACATGCAGAATAAATTGGCTGCAGACATGTCTACACTTTGCATGAGATTTGCATGGTTGCTGCATGAGCAATAATTTAAACAGTCTGGTGCAAGTGGAGCATTGTGCCATGCATTAAATATCGCGTATTTTCAACTTCCGGGTAGACCACCGGGTGGATAAGTGACTGTAGGTAGAATTTTTCGGCAGTGACATATACATATACCGAAACAAACCCCGTAATGTATTATCCGATAGTCATTAATGTTCAATTCTTTTTTAGTGGCATTGATGATTTTTGTTTGAGGTACAAAATGTTCCTCATATAATAATGTGTTTGCAGAAGAAAAAAAAATTGACTGTTATAATTTTAGTAGTTGTGTGTTTGTTTTTTGTATTGAATGAATTTATAATGTGAAAATGTAGTTGTTATAGGACAACAACGACTCAATAATGTTTTCAAAAAAAGGTCTCTAAAGTTCTCAAAGCAGTTGTCTAAAATATGTATTGTGTTGTACAAAAAGTGTGTCACATAATGTTTTAATGTGTCTTTAGCTTTGTTGTTTGTGTTTTTGAGATTTAAGAGAAAGATTTCTCTCCTCTCCTTGTAGTGTGGAAATCAGATGTTAAATAAAAAAAAATGCAAATTAGGGTCTATTCATTGAAGACCGTCAATGTTTGCCAACTGCTGTTATCCCTTACCAGTAATAAACATAAAGGACGTTGAAGGATGTCTAATAAGTTTTAAAAGTAAAATTGCAACGGAAACAATCATGTAACCAGTAGCTGATAGCCAGGGAGAGAGGGGATATGATGAGGCGGTCCATGACGTGCGGCAGATTGGTCGGTGGGTCCACCAAAGAAGCGGCCGTGGTTGATTGCAACTCAGCAAAAAGACCAGCCGCCGCCCCCAATTGGCTGGGTTGGCAATGGCATGGTGCAGAAAACGGGGACAGCTTTGGAAGTGGACCTCCTGCAGATCACAAGAGAAGGGACCGGGGAAGACACTAGACAGAGACAGAGAGGCAGATAGAACATGCCTGCATCTGCTTTGGGCGATCCATCCATCCATTCCGCTTCCCTGTACAAAGCCAGCAGGCAAACTGCAACTGCATTGGATTTTAATGCCAAAGTGTCCTCTCTCCTAGGCTAACCCCCACCACTTTGCCGCCGCGACGTCGGTTCTACTTCTATTCATTCAGCTCGACTTTTACCTCCCTCCCTTCCCTGTCTCTGTGCCGGTTGGCGCCAATTAATGTCGCGAACCGTGAGGCGTGGCTGCCACACACACCACACACACTGTAAGACCCGGGCCCTCCAGCTGTAGCGGACTGGTGGGGAGGGGCGCCGCGACGCGACGGCTTCAATAGGGTGAAGATTAGATTTTATTTCTCTCTCTCTCTGCTGTTTTCTTTCTCTTCGTGACGTGCATTTCGCCTCTGTTTTTTTTTTTTTCTTCTTATTCTGAAAACTGATGCTTGGTAGGTCCGCGTCTTCTCTGGTTTTCATTGGTTCGTCAGGCATGTAGTCGTAAGCAGTTTGAGCTTTTGCTGACATCAGCTTCCCAACTTTGTTATAAAAAATTACCATTACCACCCGGCCCCTTGTGTTGAACTGAGCATGTGCCATCACTGTACTCGTTATACATTCTGATTCAGTTTTATGACTGGCTTCACACTCTTTATGTTAAAGCCCTATTGGCACATTAGCTCAAAATTATGTAGGCCGTTGTGCCGTGGATCGTATGAGTTTTTTCCCGGCCTAATGGGTCGAGTATCATTGTCATTTTAATCATTTGAACTGCTTGGGTGGTTTTTCTTTTAGGTTTGTGCTTGTCATGTAACTCCCTCAATGTATAGTGCTGCATGGTCTTTTGACTTGCTTGTGGATTTCTTAGTCGTACATCTCCTTTGTTTTTTTTTTATAGAAACAAAATAAACTTCGTTATGATTACTTTTGTAAACAACGAACCATTTCTTTTTCCTATGCAGTGAAAATTATTTAATGCAATCAATTTTAGGTTGTCACAAGTTGTAATGTTTAGTTTCCACATTACATAAAATATATATTCTTGTTATTGTTTTTCTTTAGAATTTAAATTAGAATTCCTTAATGGGTTCCCTTCTACTTGATATCATGATTCCTCAACTATACTAATTGGAAAAGGATGTATCATGTTGGTTGTGTATCACATTCAATTTTATAATGACCACTGGATTTTCGGCTAGCTATATGGTTTCATTAAAAAAACCAAAGGGGCCATGCCATGTCCATGATTTCTTTGCAAATGCAATATTTGATAACACGTGTTGCAATGTATGCATCTCATTTTTTTTGGGTGTGCGCCATATTACATGTTTCTAAATTTTTTTCTTCTCTTTCATGGTGGTCATCTATCCGGTTTATATGATGTGCATTCCCTGTTGACAATTGAATCAATGACGTCGAACCAAAGTTTTATATTGTTAGTGCTGACACCTTATTTTTGGTCATTCCTTCAGCGGTCTAGATAAAAACTACCCTTTGACTAGTGATGGCCTTCACACGATTTATTTTATATTTTCATTAGATTTTTTCGCCTATTTGATCCACTCGTTTCACCCATTTTTCAACAGTATGGGGATTTAATTGATAGAAAATCATTCTCTGGACTTAAGTGCAATCTGCTCTTTAATTTTAACTTTTTACTAGTCTCTTTCAATAAATTTCCTAGCTTAATTATACAGGATATAACATTCAATTTCAAATCCCACAAGATATTCAATTGTCATTATCTTAATGAAACATCCATATCTTTTGATAAGAAAAGAAGACTTAGATCTCGATTTTTTATCTCTTGTCTTTCTTCCTTGTAGCCGAATTTTATTCATCACATGACTCAATCCCACAATTCTAACCATTTTCTATCCAAGATATCTATAGAACCTCTTCTAGAAAAGCTAGAAAATTACATACAAAAAATAACTTTTTTTCCCTACCCGGGGTATCTAGCAGAATTCAATGTTCTTTCAGGGTGATACGTGGCAAAATCCAGTATTCTGCCATTGAATGGTCCTACGAAATATAGTGAAGCACCAAGAGTCTCCTTGAACTTCTCTTTAAAACCTAGGACCCCCAATCTAGGGTTGTCAATGGGGAGGGTATTCCCAATTTACCCTTTATCCATACCATGTAGGGTAAGGGTAAATGTTTTTGTTACTCGTTCCCCATTTACCCTTTTCCCATTTCCCCACCACATTAAAAGGGGAGGGTAAAGAATACACAATATCCATACCCTTTTACACTTTTAACCACATTTATTCAACAAAGATATATAACTATATAGAAGTTTCTAGTTCAATTTCCACCCTATATTTTCAAATAGGAAAGCTTGTGGATTGTAGCTTGCTTCCCACCCGCACTCACACTCAAATACTTGTAGTATATTATTATTAAATGCTTAACCAGTCGACAAGGTCACAGAACAGTGGGGAAAAATATGACCGCACCACCTTAAAATAAGTAATTTTTGGATCAATGTCTAAACATATTACACAAGTATAACATTATCCTTCTTATATTCACATTTGTGAAAATGCAAGTCAAGAAAGATGTGACTCTTAATCTTTATCACCCTACGCACCACCTTAAAATAAGTTAGCTTTTTTATAAATTCATTTTATATCAAAATTACATGTTTACCCTCTCCATTTACCCTATGAGGAAAAGGATAAGAGTAAGGCAAAGGTAAGCGGATTACTAAGAAGGGTAATTACCCTTACCCATACCTGCTACCCTATAAAGGGCAAGGGTAAGGGTAGAGCCTTACCCTACCCATACACTCCATGTTGATATCTATGAGAACCTGTTACACTAAACGAGATTAATCAAAACATGAAACACAATCGATCACCAATTAACCACATACCCAAAAATATGGGCAAATTAAAATCGATTTCAACATCAACATCTGCTCAGAAATATTTGTATAAAAGTCCAATATATTTCTTGTATCCATACTATGATAAGAATTTGATACAAATTGTTCTATCACCTTAGCCACAACATATATATACAAGAAAACAATATTTGTATATGTCACACAAACAAGCATTAACATGCTAACAAAATTTCGATTCATTTGAAATACCATATACAAACTTTTCTTACCCAGACCTGAGAGTACAGGGACCACTATAGGACACACTAGACATCTAATCAACTTTCTCAAAGATTCATTACTATAGCTCCTCTTTGCTGCCACATGTTTGTTTTCGTCACTTCTGATTACCTAAAAAAATGTGGCGAACCACAAGGGTGAGACCCATGTCCCACCAAGAGATATAACCTCCAACAACGTTTATTGATTCCAACATTTTTAGGTAGTGATACAGTTTAAGTATCTGTTGGTATGTATGCCCTGAGATCCAATCATGGGATGATTGGTGGGATACATTAAGATTGATTTGATAAACATCAAAGGCAAGCTTCCAATTCTTTCTGGTTCAGTCATATGAGATAATGATAGAACAGATTGAATGTCTAGAGAATGACAGTACTCAATGACGTATGCTTTCAGGTTGAGGACCTGAACGATGAGATCATACGGATGTTAAGAGTTTGTACATTCTTATTATGTCCCTAGTCGGATGTCATTGTGGAAGGTAGATAGACAACAATGACACACAAGACTAGATTGTGGTTTTGGTTGATGACAGAATCTCATTAGTCATGATATGGAGATATCAAACCAAACACATAGGTACTTGTTAGAGAACAAGTGTACCGGACAGACCCACCGTGAGTTTGACATATGGAACCATTACATGGCAGTCACAGTCAGTTCTCACAGTGATGGTGGTGAGTGTGATTCTTTGACCTGAAATCACTACACTCAACACATGTCGTTGAATACACTTTGACATCATCAAACGCAGTCCTGAAACATGGGTTGTTATAAAGGTGATGATTGGGTGGCTTTGACACATGGGGCTTTTGAGGGGTGAGTGATAGATATGGGATTTGTCCCTCCCGAGGGATTTTGATATCCATGGCCACTTGATGAGTAGGATTGAGATAGGTGTGCGCACGCATGTGTGAATCAGTATGTGATATTGATGTCATACATATCTCCTCCAATCTACTTTGCCGCCGCGACGTCGGTTCTACTTCTATTCATTCAGCTCGACTTTTACCTCCCTCCCTTCCCTGTCTCTGTGCCGGTTGGCACCAATTAATGTCGCGAACCGTGAGGCGTGGCTGCCACACACACCACACACACTGTAAGACCCGGGCCCTCCAGCTGTAGCGGACTGGTGGGGGAGGGGCGCCGCGACGCGACGGCTTCAATAGGGTGAAGATTAGATTTTATTTCTCTCTCTCTCTGCTGTTTTCTTTCTCTTCGTGACGTGCATTTCGCCTCTATTTTTTTTTTCTTATTATGAAAACTGATGCTTGGTAGGTCCGCGTCTTCTCTGGTTTTCATTGGTTCGTCAGGCATGTAGTCGTAAGCAGTTTGAGCTTTTGCTGACATCAGCTTCCCAACTTTGTTATAAAAAATTACCATTACCACCCGGCCCCTTGTGTTGAACTGAGCATGTGCCATCACTGTACTCGTTATACATTCTGATTCAGTTTTATGACTGGCTTCACACTCTTTATGTTAAAGCCCTATTGGCACATTAGCTCAAAATTATGTAGGCCGTTGTGCCGTGGATCGTATGAGTTTTTTTCCCGGCCTAATGGGTCGAGTATCATTGTCATTTTAATCATTTGAACTGCTTGGGTGGTTTTTCTTTTAGGTTTGTGCTTGTCATGTAACTCCCTCAATGTATAGTGCTGCATGGTCTTTTGACTTGCTTGTGGATTTCTTAGTCGTACATCTCCTTTGTTTTTTTTATAGAAACAAAATAAACTTCGTTATGATTACTTTTGTAAACAACAAACCATTTCTTTTTCCTATGCAGTGAAAATTATTTAATGCAATCAATTTTAGGTTGTCACAAGTTGTAATGTTTAGTTTCCACATTACATAAAATATATATTCTTGTTATTGTTTTTCTTTAGAATTTAAATTAGAATTCCTTAATGGGTTCCCTTCTACTTGATATCATGATTCCTCAACTATACTAATTGGAAAAGGATGTATCATATTGGTTGTGTATCACATTCAATTTTATAATGACCACTGGATTTTCGGCTAGCTATATGGTTTCATTAAAAAAACCAAAGGGGCCATGCCATGTCCATGATTTCTTTGCAAATGCAATATTTGATAACACGTGTTGCAATGTATGCATCTCATTTTTTTTTGGGTGTGAGCCATATTACATGTTTCTAATTTTTTTCTTCTTCTCTTTCATGGTGGTCATCTATCCGGTTTATATGATGTGTATTCCCTGTTGACAATTGAATCAATGGCGTCGAACCAAAGTTTTATATTGTTAGTGCTGACACCTTATTTTTGGTCATTCCTTCAGCGGTCTAGATAAAAACTACCCTTTGACTAGTGATGGCCTTCACACGATTTATTTTATATTTTCATTAGATTTTTTCGCCTATTTGATCCACTCGTTTCACCCATTTTTCAACAGTATGGGGATTTAATTGATAGAAAATCATTCTCTGGACTTAAGTGCAATCTGCTCTTTAATTTTAACTTTTTACTAGTCTCTTTCAATAAATTTCCTAGCTTAATTATACAGGATATAACATTCAATTTCAAATCCCACAAGATATTCAATTGTCATTATCTTAATGAAACATCCATATCTTTTGATAAGAAAAGAAGACTTAGATCTCGATTTTTTATCTCTTGTCTTTCTTCCTTGTAGCCGAATTTTATTCATCGCATGACTCAATCCCACAATTCTAACCATTTTCTATCCAAGATATCTATAGAACCTCTTCTAGAAAAGCTAGAAAATTACATACAAAAAATAACTTTTTTTCCCTACCCGGGGTATCTAGCAGAATTCAATGTTCTTTCAGGGTGATACGTGGCAAAATCCAGTATTCTGCCATTGAATGGTCCTACGAAATATAGTGAAGCACCAAGAGTCTCCTTGAACTTCTCTTTAAAACCTAGGACCCCCAATCTAGGGTTGTCAATGGGGAGGGTATTCCCAATTTACCCTTTATCCATACCATGTAGGGTAAGGGTAAATGTTTTTGTTACTCGTTCCCCATTTACCCTTTTCCCATTTCCCCACCACATTAAAAGGGGAGGGTAAAGAATACACAATATCCATACCCTTTTACACTTTTAACCACATTTATTCAACAAAGATATATAACTATATAGAAGTTTCTAGTTCAATTTCCACCCTATATTTTCAAATAGGAAAGCTTGTGGATTGTAGCTTGCTTCCCACCCGCACTCACACTCAAATACTTGTAGTATATTATTATTAAATGCTTAACCAGTCGACAAGGTCACAGAACAGTGGGGAAAAATATGACCGCACCACCTTAAAATAAGTAATTTTTGGATCAATGTCTAAACATATTACACAAGTATAACATTATCCTTCTTATATTCACATTTGTGAAAATGCAAGTCAAGAAAGATGTGACTCTTAATCTTTATCACCCTACGCACCACCTTAAAATAAGTTAGCTTTTTTATAAATTCATTTTATATCAAAATTACATGTTTACCCTCTCCATTTACCCTATGAGGAAAAGGATAAGAGTAAGGCAAAGGTAAGCGGATTACTAAGAAGGGTAATTACCCTTACCCATACCTGCTACCCTATAAAGGGCAAGGGTAAGGGTAGAGCCTTACCCTACCCATACACTCCATGTTGATATCTATGAGAACCTGTTACACTAAATGAGATTAATCAAAACATGAAACACAATCGATCACCAATTAACCACATACCCAAAAATATGGGCAAATTAAAATCGATTTCAACATCAACATCTGCTCAGAAATATTTGTATAAAAGTCCAATATATTTCTTGTATCCATACTATGATAAGAATTTGATACAAATTGTTCTATCACCTTAGCCACAACATATATATACAAGAAAACAATATTTGTATATGTCACACAAACAAGCATTAACATGCTAACAAAATTTCGATTCATTTGAAATACCATATACAAACTTTTCTTACCCAGACCTGAGAGTACAGGGACCACTATAGGACACACTAGACATCTAATCAACTTTCTCAAAGATTCATTACTATAGCTCCTCTTTGCTGCCACATGTTTGTTTTCGTCACTTCTGATTACCTAAAAAAATGTGGCGAACCACAAGGGTGAGACCCATGTCCCACCAAGAGATATAACCTCCAACAACGTTTATTGATTCCAACATTTTTAGGTAGTGATACAGTTTAAGTATCTGTTGGTATGTATGCCCTGAGATCCAATCATGGGATGATTGGTGGGATACATTAAGATTGATTTGATAAACATCAAAGGCAAGCTTCCAATTCTTTCTGGTTCAGTCATATGAGATAATGATAGAACAGATTGAATGTCTAGAGAATGACAGTACTCAATGACGTATGCTTTCAGGTTGAGGACCTGAACGATGAGATCATACAGATGTTAAGAGTTTGTACATTCTTATTATGTCCCTAGTCGGATGTCATTGTGGAAGGTAGATAGACAACAATGACACACAAGACTAGATTGTGGTTTTGGTTGATGACAGAATCTCATTAGTCATGATATGGAGATATCAAACCAAACACATAGGTACTTGTTAGAGAACAAGTGTACCGGACAGACCCACCGTGAGTTTGACATATGGAACCATTACATGGGAGTCACAGTCAGTTCTCACAGTGATGGTGGTGAGTGTGATTCTTTGACCTGAAATCACTACACTCAACACATGTCGTTGAATACACTTTGACATCATCAAACGCAGTCCTGAAACATGGGTTGTTATAAAGGTGATGATTGGGTGGCTTTGACACATGGGGCTTTTGAGGGGTGAGTGATAGATATGGGATTTGTCCCTCCCGAGGGATTTTGATATCCATGGCCACTTGATGAGTAGGATTGAGATAGGTGTGCGCACGCATATGTGAATCAGTATGTGATATTGATGTCATACATATCTCCTCCAATCTACTTTGCCGCCGCGACGTCGGTTCTACTTCTATTCATTCAGCTCGACTTTTACCTCCCTCCCTTCCCTGTCTCTGTGCCGGTTGGCGCCAATTAATGTCGCAAACCGTGAGGCGTGGCTGCCACACACACCACACACACTGTAAGACCCGAGCCCTCCAGCTGTAGCGGACTGGTGGGGGAGGGGCGCCGCGACGCGACGGCTTCAATAGGGTGAAGATTAGATTTTATTTCTCTCTCTCTCTGCTGTTTTCTTTCTCTTCGTGACGTGCATTTCGCCTCTGTTTTTTTTTTCTTATTCTGAAAACTGATGCTTGGTAGGTCCGCATCTTCTCTGGTTTTCATTGGTTCGTCAGGCATGTAGTCGTAAGCAGTTTGAGCTTTTGCTGACATCAGCTTCCCAACTTTGTTATAAAAAATTACCATTACCACCCGGCCCCTTGTGTTGAACTGAGCATGTGCCATCACTGTACTCGTTATACATTCTGATTCAGTTTTATGACTGGCTTCACACTCTTTATGTTAAAGCCCTATTGGCACATTAGCTCAAAATTATGTAGGCCGTTGTGCCGTGGATCGTATGAGTTTTTTTCCCGGCCTAATGGGTCGAGTATCATTGTCATTTTAATCATTTGAACTGCTTGGGTGGTTTTTCTTTTAGGTTTGTGCTTGTCATGTAACTCCCTCAATGTATAGTGCTGCATGGTCTTTTGACTTGCTTGTGGATTTCTTAGTCGTACATCTCCTTTGTTTTTTTTATAGAAACAAAATAAACTTCGTTATGATTACTTTTGTAAACAACAAACCATTTCTTTTTCCTATGCAGTGAAAATTATTTAATGCAATCAATTTTAGGTTGTCACAAGTTGTAATGTTTAGTTTCCACATTACATAAAATATATATTCTTGTTATTGTTTTTCTTTAGAATTTAAATTAGAATTCCTTAATGGGTTCCCTTCTACTTGATATCATGATTCCTCAACTATACTAATTGGAAAAGGATGTATCATATTGGTTGTGTATCACATTCAATTTTATAATGACCACTGGATTTTCGGCTAGCTATATGGTTTCATTAAAAAAACCAAAGGGGCCATGCCATGTCCATGATTTCTTTGCAAATGCAATATTTGATAACACGTGTTGCAATGTATGCATCTCATTTTTTTTTGGGTGTGAGCCATATTACATGTTTCTAATTTTTTTCTTCTTCTCTTTCATGGTGGTCATCTATCCGGTTTATATGATGTGTATTCCCTGTTGACAATTGAATCAATGGCGTCGAACCAAAGTTTTATATTGTTAGTGCTGACACCTTATTTTTGGTCATTCCTTCAGCGGTCTAGATAAAAACTACCCTTTGACTAGTGATGGCCTTCACACGATTTATTTTATATTTTCATTAGATTTTTTCGCCTATTTGATCCACTCGTTTCACCCATTTTTCAACAGTATGGGGATTTAATTGATAGAAAATCATTCTCTGGACTTAAGTGCAATCTGCTCTTTAATTTTAACTTTTTACTAGTCTCTTTCAATAAATTTCCTAGCTTAATTATACAGGATATAACATTCAATTTCAAATCCCACAAGATATTCAATTGTCATTATCTTAATGAAACATCCATATCTTTTGATAAGAAAAGAAGACTTAGATCTCGATTTTTTATCTCTTGTCTTTCTTCCTTGTAGCCGAATTTTATTCATCACATGACTCAATCCCACAATTCTAACCATTTTCTATCCAAGATATCTATAGAACCTCTTCTAGAAAAGCTAGAAAATTACATACAAAAAATAACTTTTTTTCCCTACCCGGGGTATCTAGCAGAATTCAATGTTCTTTCAGGGTGATACGTGGCAAAATCCAGTATTCTGCCATTGAATGGTCCTACAAAATATAGTGAAGCACCAAGAGTCTCCTTGAACTTCTCTTTAAAACCTAGGACCCCCAATCTAGGGTTGTCAATGGGGAGGGTATTCCCAATTTACCCTTTATCCATACCATGTAGGGTAAGGGTAAATGTTTTTGTTACTCGTTCCCCATTTACCCTTTTCCCATTTCCCCACCACATTAAAAGGGGAGGGTAAAGAATACACAATATCCATACCCTTTTACACTTTTAACCACATTTATTCAACAAAGATATATAACTATATAGAAGTTTCTAGTTCAATTTCCACCCTATATTTTCAAATAGGAAAGCTTGTGGATTGTAGCTTGCTTCCCACCCGCACTCACACTCAAATACTTGTAGTATATTATTATTAAATACTTAACCAGTCGACAAGGTCACAGAACAGTGGGGAAAAATATGACCGCACCACCTTAAAATAAGTAATTTTTGGATCAATGTCTAAACATATTACACAAGTATAACATTATCCTTCTTATATTCACATTTGTGAAAATGCAAGTCAAGAAAGATGTGACTCTTAATCTTTATCACCCTACGCACCACCTTAAAATAAGTTAGCTTTTTTATAAAATTCATTTTATATCAAAATTACATGTTTACCCTCTCCATTTACCCTATGAGGAAAAGGATAAGAGTAAGGCAAAGGTAAGCGGATTACTAAGAAGGGTAATTACCCTTACCCATACCTGCTACCCTATAAAGGGCAAGGGTAAGGGTAGAGCCTTACCCTACCCATACACTCCATGTTGATATCTATGAGAACCTGTTACACTAAACGAGATTAATCAAAACATGAAACACAATCGATCACCAATTAACCACATACCCAAAAATATGGGCAAATTAAAATCGATTTCAACATCAACATCTGCTCAGAAATATTTGTATAAAAGTCCAATATATTTCTTGTATCCATACTATGATAAGAATTTGATACAAATTGTTCTATCACCTTAGCCACAACATATATATACAAGAAAACAATATTTGTATATGTCACACAAACAAGCATTAACATGCTAACAAAATTTCGATTCATTTGAAATACCATATACAAACTTTTCTTACCCAGACCTGAGAGTACAGGGACCACTATAGGACACACTAGACATCTAATCAACTTTCTCAAAGATTCATTACTATAGCTCCTCTTTGCTGCCACATGTTTGTTTTCGTCACTTCTGATTACCTAAAAAAATGTGGCGAACCACAAGGGTGAGACCCATGTCCCACCAAGAGATATAACCTCCAACAACGTTTATTGATTCCAACATTTTTAGGTAGTGATACAGTTTAAGTATCTGTTGGTATGTATGCCCTGAGATCCAATCATGGGATGATTGGTGGGATACATTAAGATTGATTTGATAAACATCAAAGGCAAGCTTCCAATTCTTTCTGGTTCAGTCATATGAGATAATGATAGAACAGATTGAATGTCTAGAGAATGACAATACTCAATGACGTATGCTTTTAGGTTGAGGACCTGAACGATGAGATCATACAGATGTTAAGAGTTTGTACATTCTTATTATGTCCCTAGTCGGATGTCATTGTGGAAGGTAGATAGACAACAATGACACACAAGACTAGATTGTGGTTTTGGTTGATGACAGAATCTCATTAGTCATGATATGGAGATATCAAACCAAACACATAGGTACTTGTTAGAGAACAAGTGTACCGGACAGACCCACCGTGAGTTTGACATATGGAACCATTACATGGTAGTCACAGTCAGTTCTCACAGTGATGGTGGTGAGTGTGATTCTTTGACCTGAAATCACTACACTCAACACATGTCGTTGAATACACTTTGACATCATCAAACGCAGTCCTGAAACATGGGTTGTTATAAAGGTGATGATTGGGTGGCTTTGACACATGGGGCTTTTGAGGGGTGAGTGATAGATATGGGATTTGTCCCTCCCGAGGGATTTTGATATCCATGGCCACTTGATGAGTAGGATTGAGATAGGTGTGCGCACACATGTGTGAATCAGTATGTGATATTGATGTCATACATATCTCCTCCAATCTACTCTAAGATCAAGAAAGTGAATGAACGTTGACAGGATGACTGTTCCATGCCTTGAGTTCATTCGGGATATCAATGACAAAGGAATTATACATTCACTGTAACACCATTCACGGATTGTAGGATTGAAAGTTGTTCTCCAACTTTCTATTTCACTTTGGTAGCATTGATGTGTGACTAGGAACCGCTCTTTGCTTGTGAAGTCATAAGTGTTATGAACTTTCACTGCCAACGTGAAATGGGCTTGTAGGGTCACACACATAGGATTTAACCTGGAAGAGGATTTTATCCACAAATGATGTTTAGATTGATTACTAAAGGAGTTTAATAGTTCAATTAAACACTCGATTAATTGATAGCTCAAAATCATATTGTTCAAGGTGTTGGACCGATTAATTAGAGTATCAGAATGATTGAAACTGCAATTGACTGATTTTGCGCAGTCTGCACTCCCAACTGATCATCTCATATGATGAACTGATCGGCTCAGGTTGGTGAACCGATCGGCTCATGTGATGAACCGATCGACTCAGGACAGGCTGAATCGATCGGTTCAAGGGTTAAACCGACTGGCTCAACTGGTCCAAATGAGCAAGTTGGGAAAGTCAGGTTGGTGAGAAATTTCTCTTCGTTTCACTTGTCCAATTTGATTGGAACAAGGATTGGTATTTGGATCCATTCGAAACAAAAGAGGAAAAGTCAATCGGGAACTGACTAGGGCAGTGAACCGACTGGTTCAAAAGTGAACCGATCGGCTCAGGTACCCCAACCGACTGGTTCAGATGTGAACCGATCGGCTCAGGTCCCCAACCGACTAGTTCATGCTTGAGACGATCGGTTCAGCTGACGCAGTTGGTTGTTTTTTGTGGAAAATCTCGAACCCTTCTACTCTTGCTTTAATCCCGCATTGCCCGGGGTAGAGAACCCTGTCCCATGACCCTCCTATATATAGGGGTACTGGGGGCTTCTCAAGTACAACTCAGAGAACACCAGTTGCTCTGCAAAGTTGTCATTCTCTCTGGTTGTGGTAACCAGGAGAGCCCGAGCAAGTGCTACCCGATAAGGGAGGCACAACAAGGGAAAGACAACTGTAGAAAGACGACTGGTGGCAGGAGAGTGTGTCGGTGACTAGTACACCGATAGGAGGGTATGACTCCTTCTGGTGCCTTGTGCAATAAGGCGATCAGAGTTCCAGGTGGTCCGTGTGGACTACTTCAGAGGCGGGAGACTTCTGCCGCTCGGAGGATAGCTGTCAATCCTGACAGTCCTAGTGAGACCAGGAGCTGCACGGACACCGTCTAAGATCAGAGGTGAAGACTGCGCAAGCCACGAGGTAACGTTGTCGAGCAATCCTCAGGAAAAGGTATGTCTCTACAAACCATCACTCCTAATGTATAGACATTGATGCAATTCCTTTATACTGGGTTCGGGGAGAAGAAAATTTTTGTTTCCGCTGCCTTCTCTATCTCCCATAAAACTCAACAGTGGTATCAGAGCCAAATCAACTGCTCTATACTTTAGGATTATCGATGTGATCAATTTTTATTTGTCACATTTATTTATTGCATATGATGCGAATAAAATTGGCTTTATGCATGTCCAATCATAAATCTACACATCCCAATATACATATATGATATGTAATATGAATGCACTGGATACACATCGCCCTTAAATGAGTTTTGTGGTGGATGTATAGCGTGGTTATGGCCAATAAACCCTATGTATGTGTGCTTGGTTGAGTGTGGTTACTTGCATCTCGGTCTGCGCACCAATTCCCTACCTCCTTTTCTTGATGTAACTCGAGATAACTCGAGATTTCTTTCCTACATTTGCTCCCCCCGAATGTAACTCGGGGTTTCTCAATTCAAATGTAAATAGGATTAAACTTTTATTTCCTGTTATGTCAAAGAACGACAAACAACCTGACGATGACTGAGACGATCGGTTCAAGGCGTGAACCGATCAGTTGGCATTCCAAACAACCGGTTCGAGGAACGAGACAAGCAGGTGGCGGCCATGAGGAGATGCACAATGACCAGACAAACTGATCGGTTGGAGGAGCCAATCGGTCGGCTGGTGGAACCCAACCGACTGGCTTGATGGCGAGCCGATCAATCATAGAGATGAGTTGATCAAACCCAGAACGACAAAGCATAGAGTTCATCTTATACATGTTGCATGTGATGTGGACCTAGATGATCGTGATTTCTTATGGCTCGAGGAATCACATTAGGACGTCATAACAATAAAGAAAACATCAACAAGGACCTTGTTGACATTTACCTCCAGGAGAATGTCTACAACAAATACAATGATGTTGTGTACGGTGAAAAGATGGTTGCTACCTTAGAAGCACTTAAAGCAGTTGTGCTTGAATCAATACTAGCAGAAGAAATTACTAAAACATCTGCTAGCTGAGGAACTGTTAACAATATAGAAGTAGTTGCCGACATAGACGCAGCTTAAGCCAAGGTAGAAGAACTAAAGAACATTATTGAAGATCTTAATCCCACCTCCCACCCCGATACTGTTACACCAGCCTCAAATGCAAAACTTTCTGGAAATGGAACGTCAGATGATGACAAAAGTGATCTAGCATCATTCTTTGTTGGTGCACAGCCAAGCAAAGAGCATCCACCTGTGGAGAAAGATGAAATAGTTGTAGCGCCCCCACTTCCATGCAAACTAACTGGTATGGATATGTCATCTATGTCCAGAATAACCTGTAGAGATGTCCATGTCCTTTCCGACATCCTTGATGAAAGCCTTGCAGGTACAGACATAATTTATAACAACAATGGGAGGACTCTAACTAGAACACTTCAAGGGGGGGTTTTGCAAAGAGATAGGGTACACAAAAATATTTTCAAGGTACTCTATGCAACTGCCTTGGAGGAGTTCCTACACCTTGATAAGGTGCAACTGGTGTTTAATGGCACCAAAAATCTAGCAAATATGATGTATGAAGAGAACTATGAATATGAGTCTGTGAAAGAATTGAAAAATGCAGTCATGAGATCAGAGACTAGATTTGTTATCTTACTGTTCAGAAGAGTTAAGCATTGGGTGTTGATCGTCGTAAATCCATACAATCTCCATACATGTTTCTACAATTGTTGTGTTGTATAGTTACCCAACACATCACTAATTTTCAAGAACAAGGAGGCTCGAGACATATTGAAAGTACCCCTTCGCCTTCAGTGCGCCATACAAACGGAAGGACAACGCCACAAGCCAAACTGGAAGAACTTCACTATCTCCACCAAGGTCCCTCAAGAAGATCCAGGATCAGGGTATTGCACCTTCATAGTGATCAGAATGATGGAGGTGAATAACAAGGGAATTCTAATGTGGGATCCCTCTCTTGAAGATTTACATAGGATGTGTGGTATGTAAACAATGGATGTTATTTACGATTGTCAGTTCTTCAATGACCCGGAGATGCCTCTTGATGTTGTAGCACATAGACTACACACGAGAATTCCTCTACCTGAGAAAAAGCCTCGGAGATAACAACTACATATACTAAGGCTCAATCCATCTAAACCCTCCAAAGCAGTAGTGTGGAAGGTAGGATGGGCACCCTCTAAAGCACAAAAAGATGATAAGATGGATTCACATAATGATCCTCAAAGAAGGAAGGTTGATGAGAAACCAAAAGCATCACAAGAAAAAGAAGTCAAAGAAGATACACATGTCGACCAACCTAAAGAAGGCGAAATTAATGAGGATGAGCCAGAAGATGTAATGCCAAATTTGTGGGCTCTGATCTCCAAACCATGACATAAACACGATTAAAACTTAGCGGAAGCGAATCGGTAATCAGGGGAAGGCAAAAATCACGGGAAACTAAAACTTTTTGAGATAAGAACTTGGATCCATAAAAACTTCTTTCATAAAGAGAGATAAACTGTTTACATCTCAGGATAATTACTTCTTGAGTAATTATATACATCAAGATACAAAATCTCAAGATCACATAACACAAGATTCCAAGACCTGAGAGTACAGAGGACACATAGGACTGACTCTAACTACACCACATGGCAGGACAATCTCCACCTGAGATTACTGCTGCCCCTGGTGCTGCTGCTGCTGAGACTGATCACCTGCAGGCTGGTTCCTTCGTCCCCGACGTCCACCTAAAAAGTTGAAGTCTACGGGGTGAGACAATTATACATAATTGTCCCAGCGAGAGTTATAACTCTTCGCCAGAAGCTTTATTATAACATCAAAGAATATATTAAGCAGTAAAGCCTTCAAAGTATTCTATAACAGTTGCAGGTATAACAAGATCTCTACAACTTAGGAGATATGGAGAATATAAACACTATTGCAATGTAACATCAATCGACTAACTTGGAGTCATCTCTAACAAGTTATACTACATGGTTGATTATGTTTTACAAACAACATTATGCCTTGTGGAGATGAGGCATACCACTCATACTCCAACTGATCGCTGAGAAGTCACATCAGTATCATACATAGGTCATTAAGAGAGCCGGATTCTCATGACCTTCACCTTCCTCAGTCAGTAAGAGGATCACTTGTAGGACATCTTGTGTCTCTACTGCTATAGCTCACCAGGGTAAACTGGTCCTTCGCTATTCTAGAGTCACAGTGGCGTTTTGTACTCTCTTCATCATCAGGAGGTTTCATATTTACCTACCACTGATACGGATATCTGTGCTTTCTTCGTCATCAGGAGGTTTCATGTTTACCTACCACTGATACGGTATGGAATTATAGTGAAGGATGGATGGATTACACATCTACATCACTTTCCTACACTAGGATGTAAGGTTCTACACATCCATGTACCCCACATACTCAAAAGTATGTGCTCCAGGGGTTCCCTGAGGAAAACCTGTTTCACCATCACTTAATCTCTGACAATGATGGATCTATGATCAGGGCTCTACATTATACTTGATTAGTTAGGTACATTCAGTATTCTTTAACAGCATACATTGTTCTTCAAACAATAACAGTAGCATAACAGCTATAAAAGAAGAATACTAAATGTAACAGGCCTAATTCATATCAATCATCATTTCTCATTATCCTCATCACAAGTCATCTCTAAAGCATGACCTTGATGGTATTCATGGCTCTCACAGCCCATTATCATCATAGGATGCCACTGACAAGGCATCAGATTAATTTACTTATTCATAAGGCTCACAACATGCCTTTAATGAATATAACATCAACATCCATATCGTTGGATATGATTACCTTCATATCAGAACCTGCATGGTTAATACAACTGATAAAGGTAATACAAAAATAAGGAATATACTTCCTACTCTTGTCATAAGAGTTAAATCTCTAATTCACATCGAATAGAGTTTAATACTCAAAAGCATGCCATTACCCTTGAATTAGGGTTTACTATTCACATTACATGTCATCACCCTTGAATTAGGGTTTACTATTCACATTAAGGTGAATTGAACTCATAACATCATCATATATGAGTAACATCTTCATTGATGCTCTTAGATTAGTTAAAGGTTCATCATTTATCATAATTAGGGTTTATATGATCTCACACAGGTGGATCATACCCTAATTATGCTCACTCATGTGCATTGGAGATGCTTTAGTTGAGTTTCTACTTAAAAGGGGTACTTTCTCTCTCTAGAAGTACTCTCTCTCTAGAAGTACTTTCTCTCTCCTCATACTATTAGGTGATGTCAACATCACTCTAAATCAGGTTGGATTGGGTCATCATAAGCTAACATAGCTAAATCATCACCATCATGTGATTAGGGTTTGATTTGGTCAAGGTATTACTCAATTTACCCTTTAGGGGTATTTTGGTAATTCACCCCATTGATCATCATCATGGTCAAAATCCTAGTCAATTAGCCACTTAATATCCTAGGTTATCATTAGGGTTTGATTAGGGCAACATTGAACCATTTATATCATCAATTGATTGAATGAAGTCAACCTTGAATCACATTGATTGACCTTCAACCATCATTCTTCAATTGAGTTGAGATCGTTTGAAAGTGTTGACCGTTTATCCAATTTTGACTTTTCAAGACCGCGAGACCTCTTCTAACTCCAAGACCGCGAGCCTCCTTAAACTCCAAGACCGCGAGCCTCTTCAATTGGTCCAAGACCGCGAAGCTCAAAATGGTGTTAAGACCGCGAGGGTCAAGTTGATGTCAAGACCGTGAGGATCATGAAGACCGTTTGCCCTTCCTTGACCTCAAGACCGCGAGGCCCCTCGCGGTCTTGAGACCTTGAGCCCCCTCTCGGTCTTGAGACCACGAGCCTCCTCACGAGCTTAAGACCGCGAGCCTCCTCACGACCTTGAGTCCGCGAGCTCACATGGTCTCAACCACTTGGACCATCAACAGGATTCAATGATTACAACCTATAATGTCAACCGATGTTGAAGCCACCAAAAGGTCAAAACCATGATGACCACTTATGAATTGGGTCAATTAGGATTATGCTTGACCACTTGGTCATTCAATTGACCCTCAATTGTTGACCAATTAGGGTTGAAGTCGATTCAATTAGGGTCTATCAATGTTCACCCATCAACACTCAACAATGTGACTCAACATAAGGTTGAACCCTTCAATTGAGCTCCAATTGGGCCCAAACTTGGCCCAAACGGTCTTGTGGTCATGTGGGTGGTCCCCACATGGTCTTGAGACTGTTTTCCCAAGGTTTCATCAAAGTCTAAGGTGATTTGATGGGGGTTGAACCATGATTGAACCACAAAACAGAATTTTGATTAAATTGATAACTTATTTGCAATTAGGTTCTCAATTGGTCAAATTACTTAACCCTAGACCTTTAAACGGTCTTGGGTGATTTTCCTCTCGGTCTTGAGACCGTTTGGATGAGTTCCAAACGGTCTTGAGACCGTTTGCCCATCCAATTTTGGATTCTAGTGGAAATTCAACAAGGTTGAACAAATTGAGTTGATGATTATATTAATACTTTAATTGCAATGTAATTTGGTGTAATTGTACCTTCAATTGGTCAACTATCCTTGACCCCAGACCTCCAAACGATCTTGGTTGATTACCCTCGCGGTCCTGAGACCGTTTGGGTGACCCCTAAACGGTCTTGAGACCGTTTAGGTCAATCAACCCTAAAAACCCTAATTAGGTCACCATAATTTCAGTACTGATTTCACCTAGGGTTAGCCCTAGTATTCACCCTTCAACTCTTAGCCCGTTTGTAATTAGACCATCAAACTTGGTGGGTTGTTAATTAACATTATTTTGAACAGTAATCTCATACGGTCAACGCCTGGTCAACGACCTTACACGGTCTTGAGACCGTTTGCCCAAAAAGGCAATTTCAGACCGTTTGAGAATCAGGAATAAATTCATTTAAAGTTGTTACTTAAAAAGGTCATATCTCCCGATTCCTTTGGATTTAGCCTCCCAAATTTTGAGGGTGATTAGCCTATATAATTAGGAACATATTTCTTATACGGTCCACGCTCGGTCAACGGGGCCAAACGGTCTTGGAGACCGTTTGCCCTGTCGCGGTCTTGAGACCGTTTGCTCACCTCGCGGTCTTGAGACCGAGAGAGCAAGCTGGTGAGACCATTTGAGGAAGTGAAAAGCGGTGGGTTTTTCTTGGAAATCACGCCTTCATCTCCTAGCTCAAGAACAGTACGAATATCCCATGGATTTGCTTGCAAAATAACAGGGAAAAGTAGGGAAACATGAAGAACTATCATCTAACCGCATATAAGAGATGTATATAGTAAAACATGGGTTTAGAGTTATAAAACCCGCCTAAAGCTTGCTCCTTGAGCTCCAAGCTTGCAAGATCCAAGCTCTAATGGCGTCCTTGAGTTCCCACAGGTTGGCCAAGGTGAAAACACCAAGGAAGAACGAAAGTAGATGGCTAGAAAGGTAGGGTTTCGAGAATTAGCCACCAAAATGACCTTGAATTCGAGTTCTAACCATGGAATTAGGCAAGAAGAGGGGTTCAAACCTACCTTGCACCCTTGGTCGTTCCCCTTGAGCTCCAAGACAGTCCTTAGTCGGCCAAGCAAAGACGAAACAGTGATATGCACGAAGGAAAGATTTCTTTGCTTAGAGAAGTAAAGTGTATAAATACTTGGGTGATGGTTCATTAAAGGCCCATAAGTTTCCCCTAATTCCAACTAAGTCCTTCCCTCATTACTTGCTCGTCCCTTCCTCTTTATTCTAAGGACAACCTTATCTTAAGGTCTAGAAAAGAAGGCAAAGAAGAACAATCTAATAATAAGGTACATTCATAAAGAGATGTTGCACATATACCCTGATTATTCAATCACAAGGCATATGTCATAACTTGATAACTCAATTGAGGTGACTCCCTCATCATTTCTCCTCTTAATGATGGCAAGAGTCTAAAAAGATACATTAGATGACATATTTCACAATTTGCATCCCTTAATTTGGGTAAATTGCATTTTACCCCAAATTAGGGTTTCAAGCACCGAGATTGCTTCCACAACTGCACCTTGGTGCCCTAGCTTGGGAAATCCCTCAAACTTTGCCAAAAAGATTCTCATGATGTCTCAACATCAGAGGAACATCTCATCATGTGAAAATTGCAAGGTAACCCTTTTAACTGGGTAAATTGCACATAGGTCCCTGTATATCAAAACAATGCTACAACTTTAAATAAAAAGGAGCAATTACTGAAATATATGTTTCTGAGAAACTTAATTACATGCTCAGAGTTAATCACAAGGATTTAATTACATATTTAGGCAAAACACCTAGGGTTAACTCATAACCCAGGTCAGGGATGTTACAAATTATCCACCCCTTACAAGGATTTCGTCCCCGAAATCGATAAAACATACTAAGAGAAAAGGGTAGGATACTTCCTTCTCATCTCATCCTCTAACTCCCAAGTGGCTTCTTCAACACCACGATGGTTCCAGAGGACTTTCACAAGACTTATATCTTTCTTCTTTAACTTTTTAATTCGTTTATCAAGGATTGACACTGGTCCCTCCTCATAGGATATGTCATCATTCAATTCTACCTCCATAGGTTGTAGAACTGACTCGGTGTCTGGGTGACATTTCTTCAACATAGAAATGTGAAACACAGGATGTAACCGCTGTAACTCAGGTGGTAGCTCTAGTCTATATGCTACCTTCCCAATCCGTTCGATGATTGGATAAGGCCCCATAAATCTAGGAGCTAACTTCCCTTTCCTTCTAAAACGAAGGAC
Source organism: Alisma plantago-aquatica (assembly GCA_963693085.1). Taxonomy (NCBI): domain Eukaryota; kingdom Viridiplantae; phylum Streptophyta; class Magnoliopsida; order Alismatales; family Alismataceae; genus Alisma; species Alisma plantago-aquatica. Next base: position 527,733,464 of record OY856414.1, on the reverse strand, counting down.
CCCTTTCCAAGGTGAGACCTTGAGATACACTCTGTCTCCAACCTGGAACTCTAAGGGTCTACGACGTTTGTCAGCATAAGATTTCTGCCTATCCTGAGCAGTCTTAATCTTATGTTGTATTACTTTAATCTTTTCTGTGGTTTGCTGCACCAGGTCAGGACCTAACAACTGGTGCTCACCAGTCTCAAACCAACACAAAGGTGATCTACAACGTCTTCCATACAAGGCTTCATAAGGTGCCATATCAATGCTATGCTGATAGCTATTGTTATAGGAAAATTCTATCAAGCTTAGGTGTAGATCCCAACTTCCGGTGAACTGGAGGACACATGCTCGCAACAGGTCTTCTAAGGTTTGTATGGTCCTTTCCGACTGTCCATCAGTTTGTGGATGGAAGGCCGTACTAAACCTCAGCTTAGTGCCTAAGGCTCTGTGCAACTGTTCCCAAAAACGACTCGTAAACTGAGGCCCTCTGTCAGAAATTATGGTGACATGGACTCCATGCAAACGCACTATCTCTTGAACATACAACTCTGATAACCTTTCAGCAGAATAGGTTATCTTGACAGGTAAGAAATGTGCTGTCTTAGTTAACCTATCAACAATTACCCAAATGGAATCATGTCCTTTGCTTGTCCTGGGTAGGCCAACAACAAAGTCCATCGTCACATGGTCCCACTTCCACTGTGGTATGGGTAAAGGTTGCATTGTCCCCACAGGCTTCTGGTGTTCAGCTTTAACTTGCTGACACACAGGACACCTCAGAACAAACTCTGCAACGTCCTTTTTCATCCCAGGCCACCAATACAGATCTTTCAAATTCCGATACATCTTGGTGCTCCCTGGATGCATAGCATACATGGAAGAATGGGCTTCTTCCAGGACTAACTTCCTCAAGTTGTCCACATCCGGCACTATCATCCTTCCATTATAACAAGCTACTTGGTCCTCTGAGTCATGAAAACCATCTTGCTTCTCATTTCCATACTCAGATCTTATATGTTGAACTGTAGCATCACCTAGCTGTGCCTCTTTAATCTGCTCCCTTAGGGTAGGTTTAATATGCATCTCAGCTAACAAACCGGCTAACAATGACACCTTCAACTGTACATTGTCTTGCCTTAAAGAGATAAGCATATCTCTCCTAGAGCATACTAAAGAGTTTAGTTGTGCTCTATTCATGGTTGATGTTGCTGATTTCCTACTCAAGGCATCTGCAACAACATTGGCCTTGCCTGGATGGTAATCAATTATACAGTCGTAGTCCTTGATTAACTCCATCCAGCGACGTTGCCTCATGTTGAGCTCATGCTGAGAGAAGATATACTTAAGGTTTTTGTGGTCTGTGAAAATCTGGAATGTCTCTCCGTAGAGATAATGCCTCCAGATCTTCAAAGCATGAACCACAGCAGCTAACTCCAGATCGTGTGTTGGATAATTCTCCTCGTGTTTCTTAAGCTGTCGGGAAGCAAAAGAAATCACTTGTTTATCCTGCATCAACACACATCCTAGTCCGTTCTTGGAAGCATCACAGAAAACTATATATCTTTTTCCTTGTTCAGGTAGCACTAGCACAGGTGCACTTGTCAACCTCTCCTTCAGCAACTGGAAAGATTGTTGACACTTATCACTCCAAGAAAAAGGAACATCCTTCCGGGTTAACTTGGTCAAAGGTAAAGCTATAGAACTAAAGTTCTTAATGAACCTTTGATAATAGCCAGCTAACCCCAAGAAACTTCGAATCTCCGTCGGTGTCTTTGGTTGTTCCCATTGTAGAACAGATTCTACCTTTGTAGGGTCAACACGAATTCCCGAGGCGGATATCACATGTCCAAGAAAAGATACCTCCGGCAGCCAAAACTCACACTTGCTAAACTTAGCGTACAACTTATGTTCTCTTAGCAAGGTCAAAGCTTGGCGAAGATGCTGCTTATGCTGCTGAGCATCCTTACTATAAATCAGAATGTCATCTATGAAGACGACAACACACTGATCAAGGAAAGGTCGAAAAACTCTATTCATGAGTTCCATAAATGCAGTTGGTGCATTGGTTAGTCCAAACGACATAACCGTGAACTCATAGTGACCATATCTTATCCTAAAGGCGGACTTGGATATGTCACTATCCTTAATACGGAGTTGATGATATCCAGACCTCAAGTCTATTTTTGAAAAGACTGTGGCACCACACAACTGGTCAAAGAGATCATCAATCCTCGACAGAGGATACTTATTCTTTATTGTTACTTTATTGAGTTGTCTGTAGTCGATGCACAACTGCATTGACCCATCTTTCTTTTTAACAAACAAGACCGGAGCACCCCAAGGTGAAGTACTCGGTCGGATAAAGCCTCTCTCAAGTAACTCTTGAAGCTGTTTCTTGAGTTCTGCCATCTCGGCAGGCGCCATTCTATACGAAGTCTGAGCTATGGGTTTCGTATCTGGAATCAGATTGATTTCAAAATCAATCTCCCGAGGTGGTGGTATACCAGGAAGTTCTTCAGGAAACACATCTTCAAATTCCCTGACTATAGGAACTTCAGCAGGATTGGAACTTTCCTTGGTAACATCTACCACATGGGCCAAGAATGCATAACATCCTTGCCTCAACAGCTTATCAGCAACCATAGCTGATACAAGACAGGTGGGCAGAATCTTTCTTTCTCCTTGAAAGATCCATGTGCTGCTTTCATCAGCAAACACAGCCAACTTGGACTCACAATCCAAGACAACTCTATACCTTTCTAAGGTATCCATCCCGAGGATTATATCAAATCCCTGCATATCAAGTGGTATAAGATCCACTTGAATGCGATGGTCAGAAAAGAAGAGGATGCAGGGAGAACATACCTCCTGCAAAATGGCAGACCCACTCAACGGAGTCTCCAACAACAAACTATCTGCCCTTTGACTAACAGTCATATTGTAGTTACGAATCACTTCACGAGTGATGAAAGAGTGCGTAGCACCCAGATCAATCAGAACAGATACAACACAGGATGTAGACATATCAGAATATAAAAGTTTCATATGACCTGCCACTACCCGTGGATTCACCACTGCCTCAGGTGGGTTCATAGCATAGAACCTCGCAGTCGCCTGGTGTTGAGGTGGTGCTGATGATCCAGCTTGAGACGCTTGTCCACGTCCTCGAGCTGCTCCTTGATGTTGTCTATTCTGAGATCCCTGTTGATTCTGTCTCGGGGGTTGTTGTGTCACACCGCCAGGCCTAGAACGGCAATCCTTCATCAAGTGTCCCACCTTACCACAGTTGTAGCAACTCTTCTCCTGTTGCTGTGGTCTGGGTGGTCCAGTAACTGACACTGATGCAGAACTGTGCGTTCCTTGAAGCGGTTGACTCCGTCCTCTACCTCTGCTTGGTGTCCATTGAGTTTGAAAACTCGATCTGGGTGGTGGAGGGTTAGGTGCAGAGAATCTAGGTTTCTTGGAATCCCTAGATGAAGAACCCTGGAACTGTGGATATCTTTTATGGGTTTGTCTTTTCTCAACCACAGATCTCTCTATCCTTCGGACTGACTCAACGAAGGTAGAGAATCTCTCTCGGTTCTCTAAGGTAGATACAGGGGTTGACATATCAGAATTCAAACCCTTCTCGAATCTTCTGATTCTTTCCTCATCCGTAGCAGCCATGTGCGGACAGAACCGCAGCAAATCCATGAACTTAGCTTCATATTCGCTAATGTTCATCATACCCTACCTTAGTTTCTCGAACTGAGAGATCTTATCATCTAGGAAGGTCTTTGGAAAATATCTTTTGATAAATTCCCGACGAAACTCTTCCCATGAGAACTCTACTCCATGCCTTTTCTGCTCTTCCATGTTCCACCAGTGACCAGCACTGCCTTTGAGAAGATAGACAGCATGTCTAACCTTCTCAGCTTCCGGAATCATAAGAATCCTGAAAGCCTTCTCCAACTCTGTCAACCATAAGTCAGCATCTGCAGGGTCAGCAGTTCCGAAGTATTCAGTAGCTCCGACACGACGAAGTCGTTCGAACGTCTTACCGATACCTTGTGCTTCAGGTTGGACAGGTGCCCTAGGTGCAGGAATGGGCATCCTATCAGTCATATGTGTCATGGCAGTCATGAACTGCCCGAACATTGTCTGTACAGCTGGGTTACCCATGTCAGCTGGGTCAAACTGGGGTGGCTCTCTTGGTGACTTAGGTGCATGTTGTTCTATTCTCGGAACTCTTGCACCGCCTCGAGGTGCACTAGCACTACTCTCTGCCACGTACTCATCGTGATGTTTTGACATCCTTAGGTATCTTCTTCTCCTGAGGGGCAGAAGATTCTATTAGATAAGGAAGGAGTACTAAAGGTAGACTCGACATCCTAAGTCCTATGCCTCTCTAGACTCAACTGACCTAGAGCTCTGATACCACTAATTGTGGGCTCTGATCTCCAAACCATGACATAAACACGATTAAAACTTAGCGGAAGCGAATCGGTAATCAGCGGAAGGCAAAAATCACGGGAAACTAAAACTTTTCGAGATAAGAACTTGGATCCATAAAAACTTCTTTCATAAAGAGAGATAAACTATTTACATCTCAGGATAATTACTTCTTGAGTAATTATATACATCAAGATACAAAATCTCAAGATCACATAACATAAGATTCCAAGACTTGAGAGTACAGAGGACACATAGGACTGACTCTAACTACACCACATGGCAGGACAATCTCCACCTGAGATTACTGCTGCCCCTGGTGCTGCTGCTGCTGAGACTGATCACCTGTAGGCTGGTTCCTTCGTCCCCGACGTCCACCTAAAAAGTTGAAGTCTACGGGGTGAGACAATTATACATAATTGTCCCAGCGAGAGTTATAACTCTTCGCCAGAAGCTTTATTATAACATCAAAGAATATATTGAGCAGTAAAGCCTTCAAAGTATTCTATAACAGTTGCAGGTATAACAAGATCTCTACAACTTAGGAGATATGGAGAATATAAACACTATTGCAATGTAACATCAATCGACTAACTTGGAGTCATCTCTAACAAGTTATACTACATGGTTGATTATGTTTTACAAACAACATTATGCCCTGTGGAGATGAGGCATACCACTCATACTCCAACTGATCGCTGAGAAGTCACATCAGTATCATACATAGGTCATTAAGAGAGCCGGATTCTCATGACCTTCACCTTCCTCAGTCAGTAAGAGGATCACTTGTAGGACATCTTGTGTCTCTACTGCTATAGCTCACCAGGGTAAACTAGTCCTTCGCTATTCTAGAGTCACAGTGGTGTTTTGTACTCTCTTCATCATCAGGAGGTTTCATATTTACCTACCACTGATACGGATATCTGTGCTTTCTTCTTCATCAGGTGGTTTCATGTTTACCTACCACTGATACGGTATGGAATTATAGTGAAGGATGGATGGATTACACATCTACATCACTTTCCTACACTAGGATGTAAGGTTCTACACATCCATGTACCCCACATACTCAAAAGTATGTGCTCCACGGGTTCCCTGAGGAAAACCTATTTCACCATCACTTAATCTCTGACAATGATGGATCTATGATCAGGGCTCTACATTATACTTGATTAGTTAGGTACATTCAGTATTCTTTAACAGCATACATTGTTCTTCAAACAATAACAGTAGCATAACAGCTATAAAAGAAGAATACTAAATGTAACAGGCCTAACTCATATCAATCATCATTTCTCATTATCCTCATCACAAGTCATCTCTAAAGCATGACCTTGATGGTATTCATGGCTCTCACAGCCCATTATCATCATAGGATGCCACTGACAAGGCATCAGATTAATTTACTTATTCATAAGGCTCACAACATGCCTTTAATGAATATAACATCAACATCCATACCTGGATATAATTACCTTCATATCAGAACCTGCATGGTTAATACAACTGATAAAGGTAATACAAAAATAAGGAATATACTTCCTACTCTTGTCATAAGAGTTAAATCTCTAATTCACATCGAATAGAGTTTAATACTCAAAAGCATGCCATTACCCTTGAATTAGGGTTTACTATTCACATTACATGTCATCACCCTTGAATTAGGGTTTACTATTCACATTAAGGTGAATTGAACTCATAACATCATCATATATGAGTAACATCTTCATTGATGCTCTTAGATTAGTTAAAGGTTCATCATTTATCATAATTAGGGTTTCTATGATCTCACACAGGTGGATCATACCCTAATTATGCTCACTCATGTGCATTGGAGATGCTTTAGTTGAGTTTCTACTTAAAAGGGTACTTTCTCTCTCTAGAAGTACTCTCTCTAGAAGTACTTTCTCTCTCCTCATACTATTAGGTGATGTCAACATCACTCTAAATCAGGTTGGATTGGGTCATCATAAGCTAACATAGCTAAATCATCACCATCATGTGATTAGGGTTTGAATTGGTCAAGGTATTACTCAATTTACCCTTTAGGGGTATTTTGGTAATTCACCCCATTGATCATCATCATGGTCAAAATCCTAGTCAATTAGCCACTTAATATCCTAGGTTATCATTATGGTTTGATTAGGGCAACATTGAACCATTTATATCATCAATTGATTGAATGAAGTCAACCTTGAATCACATTGATTGACCTTCAACCATCATTCTTCAATTGAGTTGAGATCGTTTGAAAGTGTTGACCGTTTAGCCAATTTTGACTTTTCAAGATCGTGAGCCCTCTTCTAACTCCAAGACCGCGAGCCTCCTTAAACTCCAAGACCGCGAGCCTCTTCAATTGGTCCAAGACCGCGAAGCTCAAAATGGTGTTAAGACCGCGAGGGTCAAGTTGATGTCAAGACCGCGAGGATCATGAAGACCGTTTGCCCTTCCTTGACCTCAAGCCCACGAGGCCCCTCGTGGTCTTGAGACCGTGAGCCCCCTCTCGGTCTTGAGACCGCGAGCCTCCTCACGACCTTGAGACCGCGAGCCTCCTCACGACCTTGAGTCCGCGAGCTCACATGGTCTCAACCACTTGGACCATCAACAGGATTCAATGATTACAACCTATAATGTCAACCGATGTTGAAGCCCCCAAAAGGTAAAAACCATGATGACCACTTATGAATTGGGTCAATTAGGATTATGCTTGACCACTTGGTCATTCAATTGACCCTCAATTGTTGACCAATTAGGGTTGAAGTCGATTCAATTAGGGTCTATCAATGTTCACCCATCAACACTCAACAATGTGACTCAACATAAGGTTGAACCCTTCAATTGAGCTCCAATTGGGCCCAAACTTGGCCCAAACGGTCTTGTGGTCATGTGGGTGGTCCCCACATGGTCTTGAGACTGTTTTCCCAAGGTTTCATCAAAGTCTAAGGTGATTTGATGGGGGTTGAACCATGATTGAACTACAAAACAGAATTTTGATTAAATTGATAACTTATTTGCAATTAGGTCCTCAATTGGTCAAATTACTTAACCCTAGACCTTTAAACGGTCTTGGGTGATTGTCCTCTCGGTCTTGAGACCGTTTGGATGAGTTCCAAACGGTCTTGAGACCGTTTACCCATCCAATTTTGGATTCTAGTGGAAATTCAACAAGGTTGAACAAATTGAGTTGATGATTATATCAATACTTTAATTGCAATGTAATTTGGTGTAATTGTACCTTCAATTGGTCAACTATCCTTGACCCCAGACCTCCAAACGATCTTGGTTGATTACCCTCGCGGTCCTGAGACCGTTTGGGTGACCCCTAAACGGTCTTGAGACCGTTTAGGTCAATCAACCCTAAAAACCCTAATTAGGTCACCATAATTTCAGTACTGATTTCACCTAGGGTTAGCCCTAGTATTCACCCTTCAACTCTTAGCCCGTTTGGAATTAGACCATCAAACTTGGTGGGTTGTTAACTAACATTAGTTTGAACAGTAATCTCATACGGTCAACGCCTGGTCAACGACCTTACACGGTCTTGAGACCGTTTGCCCAAAAAGGCAATTTCAGACCGTTTGAGAATCAGGAATAAATTCATTTAAAGTTGTTACTTAAAAAGGTCATATCTCCCGATTCCTTTGGAGTTAGCCTCCCAAATTGTGAAGGTGATTAGCCTATATAATTAGAAACAGATTTATTATGCGGTCCACGCTCGGTCAACGGGGCCAAACGGTCTTGGAGACCGTTTTCCCTGTCGCGGTCTTGAGACCGTTTGCTCACCTCGCGGTCTTGAGACCGAGAGAGCAAGCTGGTGAGACCATTTGAGGAAGTGAAAAGCGGTGTGTTTTTCTTGGAAATCACGCCTTCATCTCCTCAATCAAGAACAGTACGAATATACCATGGATTTGCTTGCAAAATAACAGGGAAAAGTAGGGAAACATGAAGAACTATCATCTAACCGCATATAAGAGATGTATATAGTAAAGCATGGGTTTAGAGTTATAAAACCCGCCTAAAGCTTGCTCCTTGAGCTCCAAGCTTGCAAGATCCAAGCTCTAATGGCTTACTTGAGTTCCCACAGGTTGGCCAAGGTGAAAACTCCAAGTAAGAACGAAAGTAGATGGCTAGAAAGGTAGGGTTTCGAGAATTAGCCACCAAAATGACCTTGAATTCGAGTTCTAACCATGGAATTAGGCAAGAAGAGGGGTTCAAACCTACCTTGCACCCTTGTTCGTTCCCCTTGAGCTTCAAGACAGTCCTTAGTCGGCCAAGCAAAGAGGAAACAGTGATATGCACGAAGGAAAGATTTCTTTGCTTAGAGAAGTAAAGTGTATAAATACTTGGGTGATGGTTCATTAAAGGCCCATAAGTTTCCCCTAATTCCAACTAAGTCCTTCCCTCATTACTTGCTCGTCCCTTACTCTTTATTCTAAGGACAACCTTATCTTAAGGTCTATAAAAGAAGTCAAAGAAGAACAATCTAATAATAAGGTACATTCATAAAGAGATGTTGCACATATACCCTGATTATTCAATCACAAGGCATATGTCATAACTCGATAACTCAATTGAGGTGACTCCCTCATCATTTCTCCTCTTAATGATGGCAAGAGTCTAAAAAGATACATTAGATGACATATTTCACAATTTGCATCCCTTAATTTGGGTAAATTGCATTTTACCCCAAATTAGGGTTTCAAGCACCGGGATTGCTTCCACAGCTGCACCTTGGTGCCCTAGCTTGGGAAATCCCTCAAACTTTGCCAAAAAGATTCTCATGATGTATCAACATCAGAGGAACATCTCATCATGTGCAAATTGCAAGGTAACCCTTTTAACTAGGTAAATTGCACATAGGTCCCTGTATATCAAAACAATGCTACAACTTTAAATAAAAAGGAGCAATTACTGAAATATATGTTTCTGAGAAACTTAATTACATGCTCAGAGTTAATCACAAGGATTTAATTACATATTTAGGCAAAACACCTAGGGTTAACTCATAACCCAGGTCAGGGATGTTACAAAATTGGTAGGCGGGGGCCATAGAACCCACTTTCTAAAACTTTGATTGTAAGGACCCTGACCTTCGTTTAGGGCTTACCCTGTTTGCTTTGCTTAACCCTAGTGCTTTGGTGCTTGCTAATCACCTTTAGTGATGATTAGGGTTTGGTTGTGCTTTGTTCAGAGTTGGAGGTGCTACTTGCAAATAACCGAAGTCTGGGGTTTTGTAGGCAAGTTAGCCACCTTGTGAGGTGTTCCTCCATTTCTTTGCTTCCTCTTATATAGAGAGGTAGGTTTGGGCTCGTTGCTTGAGTTCTATTGGGCCTAGTTGAGCTTGTTGGGCCTTAAGGTGCCTTGCTTTGCTTGGGTTGAAGCCTTGTATCGGCCAAGTGTGGATGTGTATCGGCCAAGGAGTGTGTCTCCCATGGCAATAGAGTGTGTCGCCCAAGGAGCAACATGTTGTGTCGCCCATGATGCTTGACCTAGCCTTGACCTTGTTTAGTGGACACTTGGAGCACATCTTGGACATGTGTATGGAGCTTGCTAGAATAGTGGCTTGTGCTCTAGGACAAGTGTCCCTAGGCAAGTGACACCTTGCTTGGACCAACCTTGTTTTCTCCTCCCTTTCCTTCTATATAGGCATGTACTTCCCTTTGCTAGGAGTTCCTTTGGTCCTTTGGATCCTCTCCACCTTGTTGTACGACACAACCCTCTTCTTTGCTTGTGGTGGCCGATACCCCCTTGGAGGAGCAGCTTGGTGGCCGACACACCTTGGAGAAGCTAGTGGTGGTCGACATCCCTTGAATCTTGGAGCTCTTCTTCTTCTTTGGAGCTTGGAGCTTAAGGCGGGTTGCATAACTTCCAACCCTAGCTACCTTATCTCTTGCTTTGATCTTGTTTATACGCATGTTAGTAGCTTAGTTTCTCGCTTTAGTATCCTTGTGGCCGATCACCATGTGGTCTAGTGTTTCTTGTAATCTAGGGTTTAGGGAGCAATACTCCTTTCTCCCCTTGGTCTAAAGGAGTGAGTTTGAGTTGCTAGTGTCATGAGCAACACCCCTCTTTCCCTTAAACGATTGAGGTGAGCTTGTGTCCTAGTTGCTCAAGCAACACTCTCCTCTCACCATGGGCTAGAAGGGTGAGCTCGTTGGTGATGGTTGATGTGCAAGACCCCTCTTTCATAGTCGATTGAGGTGAGCCATCTTCCTAGGGTTTTGAGTACCTTGTGTATGAGGAGGAAGATGACCTTGTTGGACGATACCTCTTGTTTTAGCTTGTTGGGCGACATGCCTGTGTGACGGGCGTCACGCCCATTCCTTTGCCTTGTGTCAGCCGTTAGGCCTTGACCAGGTTGTGGCATGTTTTGTGGAGGTGTTCTCTCTCTTAGTTGTTAGTTTTGGTGGGCTGCCCTGGCCGAGATACACTCTGTAATGACGTTGATGGGTTGCTGTGTCGGGTGTCACATGCCCTTGGTGTTGGCCGATAACTCCAGGCTGAGATGGGCGTTGCCCGATAACACAAGTGCCTGACACTCCTCTCCTGTCGTGCGTTACCCTTCCTTATAACGCGGTGTCACGCACTGGTTGCCTTGGTGGCAACGCAGCGTTGCTGCTTGTTAATATCTGCCATTTGGTGCGTTGATCCTTGGGTGAGGGCAGGCTGCCGTTACACCCCTTTTAGTGAGGGTTTTGTTATCCTTTTGTGACGATTCCTCGTATCATGAAATAGTCTAGTAGTTGATATCCTTGCTTTAAAACGTGGTAACTCCTTATATAGAAAATGATGCTCGTTATCATAAGATGGTTCATTTATCTTATCCTGGCTACACATATGGGAGTGATTATCTATTAATGCTAAGAATGATAGTGGTAATGGTAATAATAACTTTTGTCCTTTTATATCTAAACATGACCATATGTATGGAGTAATTCCCTTGAATATCTGTGAAATGCTGAGGCAAGGATAAGTACATAAATAGTTACTTTATGATGTGCTTTATGCACTTGATCACCAGATAATGTAAGATTGATATGTATAGCATCTTGAATGTCATCTCATGATAGTAAGCATAGTCCTTGGTTGAAACTATGATTATTGTATACCCTAACCATGCAGGTGATGATTAGCCAAGAAAAGGCTATGAGGTATATATGATGAGTAACATTGCTTTGATAAGTTACTCTTATTAATGAGATCATATGTATGATGTGTTGGATTTCTATCCCATGTTGATGATGTAAGCCTTGAGAGGCAGTGACAATACATGATGAGGGATTGAGATCCCATGGTATGTGATGATCCTTGAGATGGATCTGGACGGTTGGCAAGAGGCCAAGTGATAACATGTGACGTTGGATCCTAGAGATGGATTAGGTTGATGTGATTACAATAAAAGCATAATGTTGAGTTTTATGTTGTTTATCCTATTATAGTTTGCATGTTATACAAATTGGTTGAATCTTGCAATCCATCTAAAAGATACTAAATAATCACAGTGGAATATATCATGTAGTTGTTGCCCTGGCCATAGATCCATCATCGTCAGGAATTGGTGATGGTGAAACGGGTTCTCCTGCGGGTTAACCCGGAGCGCATATTGTTGAATATGCGAGGTTTCTCCAAGCCTAAAGTGAGGAGGTAAGAGTGCAACTGTGGTTGTAGACTCCAGGGTGCGGTGTTCAGGCCCATAGCCCAAGTATGTGAAGAGCATGGTGAACAGGCCCATGGCTCAGGATATGTGTATGAGGAGCATGAATGCGTTCATGGCTCAGAGCACGGTGAACAGGCCCGTGGCTCAGTTTTACTAGCGCCGAGACCTGTACCAAGGCGGGCTAGGTAGAGGGTAGCCTGTGGAGCTGACCCTGTGGCTAAGACCACTTCAGCATGAGACTGCGGTCCTGCTTATGTTGTACTCATGCACTGACCATGAGGCGGAGAAGGTCGTGGAGTCCAGCTCTTCCATTGACCTTGTATGGCACCGGCTTGGGCTTCGCAGCCGAAGGTTGGATTTGAGCGGTACGTCTCACTTCCTCAGGGCATAATAATACGTAATTCAGCCGAATAGTATTACTACTTAAGACAAACATGAAACATTGGTTGAGACCTTGTTTGTGTAGTTAATTCCATCATATCTTGCAGTTGCTTATATGTTTCTCATATGTGGTAAACCTTGTATTTTTATCATGTCCCATAAAGAAATACTTGAGTATATGCCTTTCATATATCTGATAAGCTTGCTAGCTTGAACAAATTTACTTCATTAACTGCTCTTGTTATACTTTTCATCAGTTACCTGCTTTATCTCTATACCTGAGGTTTTGTAGTTTTGGCGGGGAGTTATGTTTCCCGCTGGGACAATGTTCAATTGTCTCACTCCGTTGAGTTACACCCTTTTAGGTGGTCGAGCTAGACGTGGTGGTGGTCGCGGAGTTACGTCCGAGCAACAAGAAGAGCTGTAGAAGGCAAGCTTTGGAGATGCTGCTGTTTTGGATGTTTTGTAGTAGAGTCTAGAGTCATCCTTGTACTCTCAGGTCCTTGGCGGTGTTTTGACGTTGTTTCACGATGTATAGCTGTTGATGTTTTGTATATCCTGCTGCTGGCCGGATGTGGGCCTTTATTTATGTATATGACAGACGATGAACTCATGTGATGACAAGACAGCTATTTCTCTAAGCGGTGGACACGTATCAGGCTTGTATATATGTATATAACCCGTTTTCTTGCAGGATGTGGACTGGAATGTAATAGTTTCTCAGTTTATCAGCTTTCCGCAATCGGTTTTAATTTACCCTTGTTTTCGATAATCTGTGGTTATGGTGATTTCCGCACGTTTTCGCGTAACACCTCACTGTCTGTGTGATAGTGGGATGTGTTGCCACAAGTTTTGGTATCAGAGCGTTAGGTTCGCTGAGTATACAGGGATTTAGGACTAGGTTGTCTGTTCTTGTGTGTTGTCCAGATTTTCTTACAATCATCTTCTGCCCCCAGCAGAAGAAAAGTCAAGATGTCTGGAAACCATGAAGAACACTCAGCTGAGTACAGTGATGCTGCTTCAACTAAAGGACAGGAACATGGAGATCAGGTGCCTGAGGTCCCCCAACCTGACCCAGCCATTCTTGAACACCCTGCCTATCAATAGCTTATGGGGCAACTGATGGCTACGTTGAATCTCATGGTTGAGCGATTGCCAGTGCCTCCTCCGAGAGAATAGATTCCCCATGGAGAAGCATCGGGTATTGGGAAGACCTTCGAGCAGCTTTGCCGAGTCGGAGCTTCAGATTATGCTGGAACGGCTGATCCAGCAGATGCAGATCTGTGGCTGACAAGTCTTGAGAAGGCTTTCCGGATCCTCGACATCCCTGAAGCTAACAAATTAAAGCACACTGTCTACCTTCTGAAAGGTAGTGCTGGTCACTGGTGGACCATCGAGGAAGAGAAGCGGCTTGGTGAGGTGATCTGTTGGGAGGTTTTCAGGTGCAAGTTCATCACCAGATACTTTCCCAAGACATATCTGGATGAGAAGATCAGTCAGTTTGAGAGCTTGCGACAAGGAACAATGAACATCACTGAGTATGAGGCCAAGTTCATGGATCTGTTGAGGTTTTGTCCTCACATGGCAGTGACAGATGAGGAGCGGATCAGACGTTTCGAGATAGGTCTGAGTGCTGAGCTGACGACACCGGTTTCTGCGTTGGAGAACCGGGAGTGGTTTTCTACGTTTATGGAATCTGTCTGGAGGATCGAACGATCAGTAAGGGAGAAGAGAGAGTCTATGGATAATAAGAGACCTGCTCAGTTCCAGGGTCAGAGGTTCGGTGGCTTCAAGAAGTCAAGGTTTATCGCACCGTCAGTGATGAGAGGTTCTGGTGGACCGTCTCAGTGGTCTCTGAGTAAAGGAAGAGGTTATGTTTCTTCACCACCTAAGGCACAAAGTTCGGCTTCCGTGGCAGTGACAGGGCCATCTAGGCCACGGGTTGATGATAGAGCATGCCATCGGTGTGGTCAAATCGGGCATATGAGGTTCAACTGCCCGAATAGAGATGTTGAAGTAACACAGTAGCCGAGGCAGAGTCATCAAGGATCAGATCGGCAGCAGCCTAGTGGTAGCAGAGGATGAGGACGCGGTCAAGCATCTTAGGCTGGATCGTCTGCTCAAGGAAGCAGAGGTCGTGGACATCAAGCAACAGCTCGATTCTATGCCATGAGTCAGCCGGAGGCGATAGTCAACCCGCGAGTAGTGACAGGTCAGATGGAGTTATTTCATTCTGATATGTCTTCTTCTTGCTTTATATCTGTTCTGGTTGACCTGGGTGCTACACACTCTTTTATCGCATGTAGTATGCTCGAGAACTGTCGTTTACCTGTTAGTCATAAGAAGGATAGTTTGTTGTTAGAAACCCCTCTTAATGGTTCTTCGTTGCTTCGAGAAGAGTGTCCATCTTGTGTCTTGTCTTTCTCGGGACACTGCATCCAAGTGGATCTTATACTGCTTGATATGCATGGGTTTGATGTTATCCTTGGGATGGATACCTTAGAGAGGTATAAGGTTGTTTTAGACTGTGGTACCAAGCAGGCGGTGTTTGATGATGCTGGAGAGAAGTGGATCTTCCAAGGAGATAGGAAGATTCTTTCGACATGTCTGATATCGGCTATGGTGGTAGAGAAGTTGCTACGACAAGGATGTGAGGCGTTCTTAGCTCACGTGGTGGATACCGTTGTGGTTGCCAAGGCGAAAGGTCCTAGCCTTGAGGAGGTGTCAGTTGTTCGAGAGTTTGTAGATGTGTTTCCTGAGGAGTTTCCTGGTGTTCCTCCACCCCGAGAGATTGATTTCGAGATCAATCTGGTACCAGGAACACAGCTAGTTGCACAAACACTATATAGGATGGCTCTAGTTGAGATGGCAGAGTTGAAGAAGCAGTTGCAAGAGTTGCTGGATAAAGGTTTTATCCGACCGAGTACATCGCCTTGGGGTGCTCCAGTGTTGTTTGTCAAGAAGAAGGATGGTTCGATGCGGTTGTGTATAGATTACCGGCAGTTGAACAAAGTCACGATCAAGAACAAGTACCCGTTATCGAGCATAGATGATTTGTTTGATCAGTTGTGTGGTGCTACAGTGTTTTCAAAGATCGATCTACGGTCCAGATATCATCAACTGGGGATTAAGGCGGATGACATACCAAAGTCTGCTTTCAGGACGAGGTATGGTCACTTAGAGTTTGTGGTTATGGTGTTTGGGCTAACCAACGCACCTACTGCTTTCATGGATCTGATGAACAGAGTGTTCCGTCCGTTCTTAGATCAGTTTGTCGTAGTCTTTATAGATGACATCTTGATATATAGTCAGGACATGCTAGAGTATGATCGACATCTTCGTCTAGCGTTGACTCTTCTTCATCAACATCAGCTATATGCCAAGTTCAGTAAGTGTGAGTTCTGGTTGTAGGAAGTGACTTTCTTGGGTCATGTGATATCTGTTGAAGGAGTCAAAGTAGACCCAAAGAAGGTGGAATCCGTTGCAGATTGGGAACAACCGAAGACGCCGACGGAAGTTTGTAGTTTCCTTGGTTTAGCAGGATACTACCGGAGGTTTATCAAGGACTTCAGTACGACCGCGTTGCCAATGACGAAGTTGACCAGGAAGGATGTACCTTTTGTTTGGGATGATCGATGTCAGCAAGCTTTCCAGAGTTTGAAGGAGAAGCTGACCAGTGCTCCCGTGTTAATCCTGCCAGAGCCTGGGAAGGGCTATGTTGTTTTCTGTGATGCTTCCAAGAAAGGTTTAGGTTGTGTGCTGATGCAGGAAGATCATGTGGTTTCTTTTGCCTCGCGACAGCTCAAGAAACATGAGGAGAACTATCCGACTCATGACTTGGAGCTGGCAGCAGTGGTTCATGCATTAAAGATTTGGAGACACTATCTTTATGGGGAAGTGTGTCATATCTTTACAGACCATAAGAACCTGAAGTACATCTTTATGCAGCAAGAGTTGAACATGCGACAGCGGCGATGGATGGAGTTGATCAACGACTATGACTGCACTATCGAGTATCATCCTGGTAAGGTGAACGTGGTAGTTGATGCGCTGAGCAGAAAGTCTTCTTATTTTTCTTCCAAGAAGGCACAGTTGAGTTCCCTGGTATGCCATAGGCAGGATATGTTTGTCTCTTTACGGCAGATGAATGTGCAGATGGAGGTTTCCTCATTAGCTGGACTTCTAGCACAGATGCAAGTCAAGCCTACGTTAAGACAGCAGATCAAGGATGCACAATAGACTGATGACACAGTACAGTTGATCATATCAGAGTTTGGCAGCAAAAAGCGTGATGGGTTTCATGAGTCTGAGGATGGGCTAGTCTGCTATCGTAATAGGATGGTGGTTCCTGATGTTGATGAGCTAAGGAAGCACACACGTCGATGTATGCTATGCATCCAGGTGTCACCAAGATGTATCATAGTCTGAAGGACTTATATTGGTGGCCCAGTTTGAAGAAAGATGTAGCTGAGTTCATGGCTAGATGTGCGGTTTGTCAGCAAGTCAAGGCTGAACATCAGAAGCCGGAAGGTACGTTGCAACCTTTGCCGATACCACAGTACAAATGGGATCATATAACCATGGATTTTGTAGTTGGTCTACCCAGGACAACTAGGAATCATGATTCCATTTGGGTGATAGTGGACAGATTGACAAAATCTGCCCATTTCCTACCAGTAAAGACAACATATACCGCAGAAAAGCTTGCTCGAGTGTATGTGGATGAGATAGTACGTTTGCACGGTGTGCCAACGACGATAGTTTCCGACAGAGGTCCTCAGTTTACGAGTCGTTTCTGGGAACATCTGCACAAAGCGTTGGGGACACAGTTGAGATTCAGTACCGCCTTCCATCCACAGACAGATGGACAGTCTGAGAGGACTATTCAGATTTTGGAAGATCTTCTCCGAGCTTGTGTTTTGCAGTTCCTAGGCAGTTGGGATATACATCTCAGTTTGATAGAGTTTGCCTACAACAACAGTTATCAGCGGAGCATTGACATGGCTCCTTATGAGGCTCTGTATGGAAGGAAATGCATATCTCCTTTGTGTTGGTATGAGTCTGGTGAGTATCAGTTGTTGGGTCCTGAGTTAGTACAGCAAACAACAGAAAAGATCAAAGTGCTACAACAACAGTTGAAAGTGGCACAGGACAGACAAAAGTCTTATGCAGACAATCGCCGACGACCTTTGGAGTTCTAGATAGGAGACAAAGTGTATCTTAAAGTCTCGCCATGGAAAGGTGTGCTGAGGTTTGGTCGGAAGGGTAAGTTGGCACCCAGGTATATGGGGCCTTACTTAGTTATAGCATGAGTTGGAAAGGTAGCCTATGAAATAGAGTTACCTCCAGAGTTGCACAGGTTGCATCCAGTGTTCCATGTCAGTATGCTGAAGAAAAGCCATCCATATTCGGGTACAGTGATACAGCCAGTTGAGGTTGAGCTTGATGAAGATGTGACCTACGAGGAGGGTCCTGTGGCGATCCTTGACAGAAGGGTCAAAAAGATGAAGAGGAAGGACCTGGTTCTTGTGAAGATTCTTTGGCATCATCATGGCATTGAAGAAGCCACGTGGGAGCTTGAAGAAGAGACGAGGAGGAAGTATCCCTCGCTTTTCTCTTCAGATTTCGGGGACGAAATCCCTTAAAGGGGGTTAGCTTGTAAGGACCCTGACCTTCGTTTAGGGCTTAACCTGTTTGCTTTGCTAAACCCTAGTGCTTTGGTGCTTGCTAATCACCTTTAGTGATGATTAGGGTTTGGTTGTGCTTTGTTGAGAGTTGGAGGTGCTACTTGCAAATAACCCAAGTATGGGGTTTTATAGGCAAGTCAGCCACCTTGTGAGGTGTTCCTCCCTCTCTTTTCTTCCTCTTATATAGAGAGGTAGGTTTGGGCTCGTTGCTTGAGTTCTTTTGGGCCTAGTTGAGCTTGTTGGGCCTTAAGGTGCCTTGCTTTGCTTGGGTTGAAGCCTTGTATCGGCCAAGTGTGGATGTGTATCGGCCAAGGAGTGTGTCGCCCATGGAAATAGAGTGTGTCGCCCAAGGAGCAACATGTTATGTCGCCCATGATGCTTGACCTAGCCTTGACCTTGTTTAGTGGACACTTGGAGCACATCTTGGACATGTGTATGGAGCTTGCTAGAGTAGTGGCTTGTGCTCTAGGACAAGTGTCCCTAGGCAAGTGACACCTTGCTTGGACCAACCTTGTTTTCTCCTCCCTTTCCTTCTATATAGGCGTGTCCTTCCCTTTGCTAGGAGTTCCTTTGGTCCTTTGGATCCTCTCCACCTTGTTGCATGACACAACCCTCTTCTTTGCTTGTGGTGGCCGATACCCCCTTAGAGGAGCAGCTTGGTGGCCGACATACCTTGGAGAAGCTAGTGGTGGTCGACATCCCTTGAAGCTTGGAGCTCTTCTTCTTCTTTGGAGCTTGGAGCTTAAGGCGGGTTGCATAACTTCCAACCCTAACTACCTTATCTCTTGCTTTGATCTTGTTTATACGCATGTTAGTAGCTTAGTTTCTTGCTTTAGTATCCTTGTGGCCGATCACCATGTGGTCTAGTGTTTCTTGTGATCTAGGGTTTAGGGAGCAATACTCCTTTCTCCCCTTGGTCTAGAGGAGTGAGTTTGAGTTGCTAATGTCATGAGCAACACCCCTCTTTCCCTTAACCGATTGAGGTGAGCTTGTGTCCTAGTTGCTCAAGCAACACTCTCCTCTCACCATGGGCTAGAAGGGTGAGCTCGTTGGTGATGGTTGATGTCCAAGACCCCTCTTTCTTAGTCGATTGAGGTGAGCCATCTTCCTAGGGTTTTGAGTACCTTGTGTATGAGGAGGAAGATGACCTTGTTGGATGATACCTCTTGTTTTAGCTTGTTGGGCGACATGCCTGTGTGATGGGCGTCACGCCCATTCCTTTGCCTTGTGTCGGCCGTTAGGCCTTGACCAGGTTGTGGCACGTTTTGTGGAGGTGTTCTCTCTCTTGGTTGTTAGTTTTGGTGGGCTGCCCTGGCCGAGATAAACTCTATAACGGCGTTGATGGGTTGCTGTGTCGGGCGTCACATGCCGTTGGTGTCAGCTGATAACTCCAGGCCGAGATGGGCGTTGCCCGATAACACAAGTGACCAACACTCCTCTCCTGTCGTGTGTTACCCTTCCTTATAATGATGTGTCGCGCGCTGGTTGCCTTGGTGGCAACGCATCGTTGCTGCTTGTTAATATCTGCCATTTGGTGCGTTGATCCTTGGGTGAGGGCAGGCTGCCGTTACACCCCTTTTAGTGAGGGTTTTGTTATCCTTTTGTGACGATTCCTCGTATCATGAAATAGTCTAGTCGTTGATATCCTTGCTTTAAAATGTGGTAACTCCTTATATAGAAAATGATGCTCGTTATCATAAGATGGTTCATTTATCTTAGCCTGGCTACACATATGGGAGTGATTATCTATTAATGCTAAGAATGATAGTGGTAATGGTAATAATAACTTTTGTCCTTTTATATCTAAACATGACCATATGTATGGAGTAATTCCCTTGAATATCTGTGAAATGCTGAGGCAAGGATAAGTACATAAATAGTTGATTTATGATGTGCTTTATGCACTTGATCACCAGATAATGTAAGATTGATATGTATAGCATCTTGAATATCATCTCATGATAGTAAGAATAGTCCTTGGTTGAAACTATGATTATTGTATACCCTAACCATGCAGGTGATGATTAGCCAAGAAAAGGCTATGAGGTATATATGATGAGTAACATTGCTTTGATAAGTTACTCTTGTTAATGAGATCATATGTATGATGTGTTGGATTGCTATCCCATGTTGATGATGTAAGCCTTGAGAGGCAGTGACAATACATGATGAGGGATTGAGATCCCATGGTATGTGATGATCCTTGAGATGGATCTGGACGTTTGGCAAGAGGCCAAGTGATAACATGTGACGTTTGATCCTGGAGATGGATCAGGTTGACGTGATTATAATAAAAGCATAATGTTGAGTTTTATGTTGTTTATCCTGTTATAGTTTTCATGTTATACAACTTGGTTGAATCTTGCAATCCATCTAAAAGATACTAAATAATCACAGTGGAATATATCATGTAGTTGTTGCCCTGGCCATAGATCCATCATCGTCAAGAATTGGTGATGGTGAAACGGGTTCTCCTGCGGGTTAACCCGGAGCACATATTGTTGAATATGTGAGGTTTCTCCTAGCCTAAAGTGAGGAGGTAAGAGTGCAAGTGCAGTTGTAGACTCCAGGGTGCGGTGTTCAGGCCCGTAGCCCAAGTATGTGAAGAGCATGGTGAACAGGCCCATGGCTCAGGATATGTGTATGAGGAGCATGAATGCGTTTATGGCTCAGAGCATGGTGAATAGGCCCGTGGCTCAGTTTTACTAGCGCCGAGACCTGTACCAAGGTGGGCTAGGCAGAGGGTAGCCTGTAGAGCTGACCCTATGGCTAAGACCACTTCAGCATGAGACTGCGGTCCTGCTTATGTTGTACTCATGCACTGACCATGAGGCGGAGAAGGTCGTGGAGTCCGGATCTTCCATTGACCTTGTATGGCACCGGCTTGGGCTTCACAACCGAAGGTTGGATTTGAGCGGTACGACTCACTTCCTCAGGGCATAATAATACGTAATTCAGCCGAATAGTATTACTGCTTAAGACAAACACGAAACATTGGCTGAGGCCTTGTTTGTGTAGTTAATTCCATCATATCTTGCAGTTGCTTATATGTTTCTCATATGTGGTAAACCTTATATATTTATCACGTCCCATAAAGAAATACTTGAGTATATGCCTTTCAGATATCTGGTAAGCTTGCTAGCTTGAACAACTTTACTTCATTAACTGCTCTTGTTATACTTTTCATCAGTTACCTGCTTTATCTCTATACCTGAGGTTTTGTAGTTTTGGTGGGGAGTTATGTTTCCCGCTGGGACAATGTTCAATTGTCTCACTCCGCTAAGTTACACCCTTTTTAGGTGGTCGAGCTAGACGTGGTGGTGGTCGCGGAGTTACGACCGAGCAGCAAGAAGAGATGTAGAAGGCAAGCTTTGGAGATGCTGCTGTTTTGGATGTTTTGTAGTAGAGTCTAGAGTCATCCCTGTACTCTCAGGTCCTTGGCGGTGTTTTGACGTTGTTTCACGATGTATAGCTGTTGATGTTTTGTATATATATCCTACTACTGGCCGGATGTGGGCCTTTATTTATGTATATGAAAGGCGATGAACTCATGTGATGACAAGACAGCTGTTGCTCTAAGCGGTGGACACGTATCAGGCTTGTATATATGTATATAACCTGTTTTCTTGCAGGATGTGGACTGGAATGTAATAGTTTCTCAGTTTATCAGCTTTCTGCAATCGGTTTTAATTTACCCATGTTTTCGATAATCTGTGGTTATGGTGATTTCCGCACGTTTTCGCGTAACACCTCACTGTCTGTGTGATAGTGGGATGTGTTGCCACATTGATAGATGGGCTTGTAAAGATCTATCATGGGATGTGTTGAAGCTGATAATGAACATGTTGAAAGATGAAGATAATAGAGGGGAAATAATATTCAAAAGAGGAGGCATATGCGCCATTAAAGATGACCTCCGAGAAATGTTAAAGATGGGGGGATACCTAGCAGTAAGTGTCATGTCTGCATATCAATCACTTCTAGGTGATAACATGCCTCATGTACATATGGCCTACTTCTTTCTCATTGATGACATACTAAAAGGCAAGGAGTCAAGAGACAAAAAACACATGCAGCCATGACTGATAGACTCCCTACACGATTTTATCTTCCTACCAATATTGCATGATAATCATTTGACCCTCCTAGTAAACACATTGAAGTGAAGACTGTGATTCTAAATAACAGCTCCGACTCAACCTTCGCCCTAAACAAACATACCAAAATGACCACAGCAAATACACCTATTGAAGAAAAGGTAGTAACATGCACGAAGGAGATTATAGATATGATCTGCAAGCACGACAAGGGATACAAGCATGCAAAGAGAAAGGACTTCAAAAGATGTAGTTCTGCCACAGAAGTCCCCATCATATGCCTTTATATAATGGATGTGGTTTCTATTGTCTGGAATGGATGACACCCTTGGCCCTGAGGGGGGTTAAAGTGGAAAGCTTGTAGCATGAACATTATCATGCACTCCATGGAGGACATGTTGACATTTTGTTGCAATCTAAATGGGCGGTTGTTTAACATCAATAAAGCAAGCCCATTTATATCTAACCCTTCATCTTTGATACTCTGGGATGAAATATATGATAAGTTTGGGGGAGGAGTTATAAATGGGCGTGAGAGGTACACTTCTATCCTCTCAATTCCTTATTGTTTAACCAACTTGTACTTATGACTGCTTTCATACTGCCATGCCCTTTCTTAGACTTGTTTGTCCTCCTGCTACCTTTTAGCGTAATCATTTCAAGAAGTGGTGCAAATGAGCTACTAATTTACTAAAAGAAAGTGACACAACAATACAATCTTATTCCATTCTTAAAGCAAAATATTGTGTAAAGCAGAAGTACACTCGTGAACCTGTGAAATCCCTAGAATTAAAGAGGACTTAGTCAGTCACTCTCCTAACCAATCACCCTAGCCTCATGGTACTAGTTAGAAATGATACACCTCCAAGAAAGATGGAAATAGATACCCCTACAAGTTTTAAATATCCATGCATTGGGATCAAAAGAGGCTTGGCTGCCCAAAAATCTTATAAATCCTATTCCCCAATCCAGCAAGCAGAATAAAAAGGCAAAAGAGATAAAATTGTGAGAGTTGTGCCTGGAAAGATGCCAAAAGATTTCACGTGGCCAGTGTATAGCTGCACTCAAGAATACAGATATGTCAAGTTTGGAAGTGGAATCTGGAAGCCAATTGTAACCCACCTGCATTTTGAAGTAGACCTCATGCAACCACCTAACAATACATCAGGGTCCAATTGGGCGAAACTATCTTTATGATAGCATTATGGTTGAGCTAACCTGAGAAGTGTACGAATACACTGAAGCTTAATCTACACCAGTACAATCACTTAGATACAACCAAAATAAAGGTAGGGTGTGAAAGCTACCCCTTGCATGAACCATTTACAAGTATGGCTAGAAGCCTGGTCAGGGAGGATATTGTAAGGCAGAGTCCTTTACAACGAAAGGTAGTGGCAAGTGCATAAAAGTCGAGAAACTCTAGAAATAAGGGGAGAGAATAGGATCTTAGTAAGTGGACCAAGCATGTCACAAAGATTTTGTTGTAAGGATAAAATAATTTTGTAGTGTTGTGTTTGTTAAAGAGAAAACAATTATAGTTTATCACTCGATGCTTTGATTTTATCTATTAGCCTAAGGACATGCTAGATTCTAAGTTTGGGGAGTTGTTAACTTCTATTTTGTGATCATTAGCTTGCATATTTTTCTCCTTTTTGGTCATATTTACCATACTTTATATAGATAATTCTTTTTGCTACTGACCCTTGATTCACTACTCTTATCATATTCTAAACAGACCACAAACTTTAGTGATCGATGAGGAAGCCACCCCATCGGTCACTGAATCATCAACTCCCTCTATGGGAAAAGAAGCACCACCCCCAACGACCAATAGACAACCCTTCCTCTGAGACCAAGTCATGTGAATTGCCTTTGTAGTCACTGACCACTCAACAACATCTCTATAGTCAAAGAAGAAGAAGCCCCAGTGGTTGCTTGCCTTGTCTACTTCTGCGTCGAAGCCACCATGAGATCTCCAATGATCTTTGAACCTATCACATCTGCAACCAGAGCACTTATGCCATCCCTACAGTCGAATGACACCCTATGACCGCTTGGGCCTCTTAAGTCGTTGGGCTACGCCTATAAATAGACCCTGACTTCACCATGCAAAGGGGGTGGCATCACCAGGAGACGATGAAGTGTTTCCACACTCCACACTCACTCATCAGCCTCTCCATCAATCTTGGATCTCTAAAGATGAAACTTGGAGGAGAGATAAGATCTGCCATTACCTTCTTCAAAAGGAGGAGTTGTCATCCATCTTCTATGCTAATGCCAGATCCAGATCTAAAGGAGTATTGTTGGTGTATCACCTTCTTTTCTCTATAGATCTGTCACTTCCCTCTACATTGTTCATCCACCCCTTCATCTACCTTGATGTATACTCACCCTTATAATCTCACTGCTCATGAGGATGAGTGGATAAACACATAGTTTGGGTTGGGAGTATCCATTAAGGCTCTCCCACCATGTATATAATTACATCCATTTGAATATATGATCTTAGAAAAGATTATCTCCATTCGTCTGGTCTTAATGCTTCACTTGTATGTTTAGATACCATCTTGTGATGTTTGATTGTCATTGCCTCAAAATAGTAGCACTAGCCTTATCTAAGTGTTTTGGAGTTAATGAATGCATGAGAATGTTGGAATGTCAAAGCTTATGATCATATGGTTATCTTTGTGATCATTTGTTTTCCATCGAGAGAGAGAGAGAGAGAGAACCTTATAGTCTAGATCTATCCTAAGCTTGAGAGAGGAGGTAGTAGACATATATTATGATTTCTTGTAATCTTGTTATGGGAATACAAAGGGTGTGAGTATTGCATGTTGGTGAGATATCTTAGTAGGTGAAATCCAATCCAATTTCCTATCCATATTTTTGTTACAATGTGCTTGTTTATTTTTGTTGTCTTGTTTTATTTCTTTTCTTTTCATTTACTTGTTTTATATTGTTTGGAGTAACATAATTCCATAAGGAACATCATATTAATCTACCGCTCAGTTGGTGTATCTGAGATAGGATCATATGTTCTTAGCACTTTACTACCCTTATCCCTGTGAATCGACCTCAATTACTACATCGAATCCCATATAATAGTTGAGGGGGCCTAATAGTCGGATTACAAATTTAAAAGTCCAAGTACTCTAGATTTGCTTTGTTTTGGACATGTGATTTAGGCCGGTCACTCACCTTTCTTCACATTTTTATGAAGATCTATATAATTTAACTACTTTCTAAATATTTTACTTTTTGAATCACACATACATATGTTAATGTTATTGTTAAATATTATTAAAGGAGATTATAAGAACTAAAAACTACACTAGGACCACCTAGAAATCTCATATAAGGACTAACAAAAAGTTCAAAGACATAACTTTGCTAGCTGCTCCTTAAGTTCAACATGTCATAAGAAATATCTAAACTAGAAAAATATATAAATTAGATGGATGAATACTTGTATATAAGTATAATATATCAAATCTTAAATGATAATAATAATAATAAGAAGAAGAATAAGAAGGAGAAGAATAAGAAGAAGTTTCATTAGAGTAGTAAAGACACTCTCTTGTGGAAATCTATACAAAAGAAGAAAAAATGAATATAATAAGGTTATGAAGGCATACATAACAAAATATATTTAACTGGACAACACCCCACATGTGCATCGTATCTTAATGTAAACACTATAACATGTGCATCACAACTTAATGGATCATTCAAAATATAATGTTGGAAAATGGTAAAGTAACAATGTATGCAACTGTAACCAATATGTATTGCATTACAACAAGTAGTCTAGTTTTTTTTCTATTAACGTAATCTTCACTATCCCCTCAAGCATAATACATCCTCTAGTATGGATGGGTATCAATTCAACCATCTCTAATTTATACTCGATTAGGTCAATTTCATCACACATTATATTCCCAAATAATTGGGATGGCATATAGCATTCTAATTTGGATATGCAAAGTGAAAAATTGGGATGCAAACTAAAAGCAAGTCATATGACACCAAGTGTGAAATGGATACATCATGAAGATGTTATTGTTCAAAACCAAAAACCTCCAAGATGATTGCAGGCAACATGAAAACTCAAATCCGACATTTAACCTAATTTGATTAGTTTAAAATTTGTTCAATGTAGTGTTTTTTGAAAGCGGATCACACCAGCCAGTCGAACTGTTGGATCAGTGAATTGATGCTAGATAAGTCCAGAAGTCTAAAAAAATGACCACATGTTCTTTTCTAACTGGTGGATCATCCAACTGATGCTTGACAAGTCTAGAAGTCTAAAAAATTGACCATGTGTTCTTTTCTGAATCAACTGGTTTGAAATGTGGTCCAACTAGTCCAATCAGTTCACCAAACCAAATCAGACTGAACTAGTGGTTTAATCGGAAGACGGAAAAATAAAAACCAAATACAACTCTTTGGGCACCTAACTAAGTACCTAAATTCCAATTATGTGAAAAGAAGTACTCACACACCTAACAAGAAACATTGTTTCTCATAACACAGAAGAAAAATGACTATAAAGATAAACCCTTGCCCTCATTGTCGTATGGTTAAATATTAGTATAAATATTATAAAGATAAAAATAAAGAAGAAGGAAAAATATATTTACCCTATAAGATTTGAAGAGTTGGACTAGTTTGAGGATATATCTTGGAGGCCATCATAGGTGAAGATGATTTATATGTGTGGTTTGCGGGGAAAGTGCATCCTTCTATGGAAAATTTGACAAATGATAGTACTTGTATATTTTTATTATGATACATTTTGTCTTATACAAATTCTTTTATTTCTTATTTGCATTTTAAATATTTTAGATACTCCACCACACTGGCCATACTCAATGATTTTAGAAATATATTTCTTTATTCTATATTCTATATTATAGGAAGCATGTGCAACCTTTTATTTTGAAGTGAAATTACTCTTTTTTTATATGTCCTAAGAGCCATCATGAGATGATTGTAAAAGGGATACTTTGTATTTGATCTAATGATTAATAAAAGGTAATTCCATTTATTATATATTATTTCAATTTTGAGATAATGAATAAATCTAATAATGTCCTAAGAATGTTTTAACTTGATGACATATTATTTGGGTTGAGGACCTAAATGTGAGATCATATGTGTAATAAGAGTATTCATTATTGTTATGTTCCTAGTTTTTTATTATTATGGAGAGTATAGGATGATAATAATACATAAGACTAGCATATATGGTGAATGATGACTATGTCTCTTTAGTCATAGATACATAGGTTCTTATTAGAGAACAAGTTGTGTTGGATAGACCCACCATGAGATTGACACTTGGAAGTCATGTAATGACATGTCAGAGTTATATCTCAATATGACAGTGAAGACTATGATCTTTATACCTAAAGTTACTACAATAATATATATCGGTCCATGTACTTGATGCTATCCCAACATGCTCTAAAATATGAGTTGCCAAAGAGGTGGTGATTAGGTATATTGTGACACATGGGGCATATTGTGAGTGATCTAAGTGGAATTCGTCCCTCCTTTGGGGTGATACTCCCAACCACTTGATAAAGTGAGATTATAAAATGCATGGCCATTCTCATGTGATTTAATATATAATATTGAGCTCACATTATTTCAAACAATATGCTCTAATTTAAGGAACAAGATTGAATATTAAGAGGATGATATTCCATGCATTGGTTTGAATATGGATATTTGTGACAAAGGGATTGTACGATCATACCAACAATGATCAATTTTACATGTTCTAATTATTCTCCAACTCGTTCCTATTACTTGGGTGCCAATGGTATGTGGCTAGACACCAATCTTTTCTTTTTATTTTGAACATCATTGTCAACATAATTAGGAACCTATCGGGTCACACGTATAAGGATGCATAAGGGAATTGAAGTTCACAATCAAACATATGGTTAGAATGGTTATGAATCATAAATATAATGATTAACCCTCTGATCGGGAGACCAGAATGTTTGGTCAGCCGATCAGATGTAAGATCAATGAATCAATTGATTGTCAATTGGTTGACTAAGTTTTCCACTATACTGACTTGATCGGCTGATCAATCAACCTGATTGGGTGATCACAATGTTACATGAAAAGTCTGAAAAAAGAAATTCAGATCTATATATGAACCATCATACACATTCGATCAACTAACATTATCAGTCGAACAGGAGTTGTGATCGGCCGATCAGGAAATGTGATTAGGTGATCACAATCCAGTTCGAGTTTTTCAACATTGAACCATTTTTTGGATTGTGGTTAGGAAAAGGATTGGGATTAGATTTTTCCTATCCCATCACTCTCCTATATAAAGGAGTCATGTTTTGAAGGGTTTGACATACCCTTTTGATACAACTTGTGAGACAATTTGGTCATCACATCCCTCTAGGAGAGAAAAAAGAAACCCTAAGGCTTCTACCCAAGATAGGAGAAGAAAGGGAGTTTTAGGAAGCCTATCACGTTGAAAACTCATGTTCCTCTTTGACTTTTTGTCCAAGGTGGTGCACCACATTATCCCTCATCTATGTGGATGAATTAGCAATCTAGATATTCTTCTTCTCATCCATCAAGATTTCTTGGTGGTCGTTCTAGGTCTGAATCTGGAAGATTGTATCCTTCATCAATATTAGACATGTGTAGTTATTGGACAAATAGTGTGTGTAAAAGTATCATCTTTATTCCTTCTTATGTCTTTTGTTCATCAAATTTTATAGCTATTATGGATCAACGACTAGGTATAAAGGGAATATTTTTTGTTATTCAACTGCGCCTCCTTCCGAAAAACCCAAAAGTGGTATCAGAGCTAATGTCACATGATTCTAATACCCATTTTCTTTTGAATCACAAACGGTTTGTTGGATGAATAATCTACAAATTTGTATCCAAATAATCACCTAATCACATGTATGATATGTATTACATATGCCTATGTGACGCCATGAAAATCCTTTTATTTGGTGGATGTGGATATGGTAATTGAGTCATTTTGATGTGATCTAAAACATGTAATATTAAATTTTTGATTTTGATGAAGCATCATGTAAAATGTATATTTCTTGCACGTCATACCTCTCTCTATTCATTCTCTATGTAATTTTTTTGGTGAGAATAGGATGTTGTGCCTCTTTACTAATAAAAAAAGGGTGTTAGTGATTATAGAGAGTAATCATAGAGTGTACAAAACATGAAAAAGAAAGACCAAAAAGAAAAGAAAAGATTGTATGCAAGCGATCTATACATAAAGTCTATATCCCTGGCGTAGATTTTCCATATATCTTTTGTATCTCTACATATCCCTCTGAAAATTCTCTCATTTCTTTCTCTCTATAGCATGGAATTATCCAGGCTTCCAGTACCTTATTCCCCTTTTTCAGACTTAGTAAATCTTCAGGAGCATTAGGGAATCTCCAATCTTAATATAAAACATATTCAATAATTGCTTAGCATGTTGACATTTTAAAAGAATATGATGACAACTTTCTTTTTCATATAGTCAGAAAAACATCTCAAAACAAATTGGAAACCTGTCCTTTGAAGGTAGTCAATAGTAGGTAGCTTCTTATAAACCATCTTCCATAAAACCAAGGAACAACTTTGCGGTATTCAATCAGGCCATATCCACTTACCCCAGGCTACTTTTTGCCACTTCCTCCTTGCAATACTCCGGTTGACTTTAAGTTTGAAAATAGGTTTGCCATTATAAAGAATATAGTCAGAACTTTTCAAAGGAGAATTTTGTTCCATCAGCACAGTTAACAAAGCTTCAGTCCCTCTAAGCCCAAGACAATACCAACCATCATTCACCACAAAACAACTGACCATGTAGTTCAATCCTTTCTGTAGTCTATAAACCAATTGAGGATTGATGACATAAAAAAGTTTCCTCCTCCCTTTAAGACATGGATCCCTCCAAAGCAAGAAAAAATCACCATTTCCCATATAGAGCTTTATTTCCTTAAGGAGTTTTTCTCTTTGTCCAATAAATCTTCTCCAAATCCATGAAGAATTAACCGTGGCTTCCACATACCAAAAAGACTCATCCTTAACAACCTCTCATGAATCCATTTAACCCATACATTTTCCTTCTCAGTAGCAATATTCCATAGGTTTTTATAAAGACCGTCATTAGACCAGTCTTCCACTGACCTGATGCCTAAGCCTCCCTCCTTTTAAGACTACAAATGAGCTCCCATGATACAAAGTGTAGATGTTTCTTCTCTTTTGAATCATTCCACAAGAAATCTCTCATGTGTTTCTCAATACACTTAATAACAAACTTAGGTAAAGGAAAAGCTAAAGACCAAAAAATATTGTATGTAGAAAGAGTGGAGACAACCAACTCCAGTCTCCCAGCTTGGGATAAAAGTCAACCTTTTCGGGAATCAAGCCTCCTTCTAATCTTTTCAATTATAGCGGCACACATATCCTTGGTTAGTCATTTATTGAACAAAGGAACACCCATGTATATAACTAGAATAGAGCAGACACCTATGCTCAAAATATCAGAGATGTTATTATCTTGAACGCCCTTACTTAAACAGATCTGACTTTTTTCATTGTTAAGCTTCAACCTGGAAACTATACAGACGATATCTAGAATTCCTTTCATAAAAGTAGCATTCTGATCGTCTATTTTATATAAGAGGAATATATCATCAACATATTTTATATGAGAGATATCTACCTTTTGAGTAAACTTTCCACTTCCCACTTCTGAATTAATAATAGCATTTTGACCCTGCATTACAATGACAAATAAATAGGGAGACAAGGGGTCTCCTTGTCTCACCCCATTAGAAGCTAAGAATTGATCAGTCAGACTCCCATTGACCAATAATCTATAAGATGCAAAAAAAAGTTTCATTGATCCACTCAATCCTGCAACTGGGGAAACCCATCTTCTAAAGTAAGAAAACAATATAGTCATTCATGATGGTACCATAGGCTTTGGAAAGATCTTCTTTATCACACATGTTCCTCTGAGTCCCCAAAAAGTGCTTAGGATTTCATTAGCCAACAGGACCGCATCTCCCATTTTCCTCCCATGAACAAATGCCACTTGGATTCTATCAATAAGATAAGGGTAGAACAAACTTGAGTCTATTGGTAAGAATCTTTGTTATCACCTTGTAGATAAGATTGCAAAGAGAACTCAGTTTGCAATGTTTTAGACATGAAGCCCCATGAATCTTAGGAATCAAAGCAATGAGAGTGTTGTTACACTCCCTAAGAAGTTTACTTGAGCGAAAGAAACTTTGAATAGAAGAGACTACTTTATCACGAATAATAGCCCAAACTAATTTAGAGAAAATGGAATGAAAAACATCACGCCCCGAGACCTTATCATCATTCATATTCTTCATCACTTCTTCAACCTTATTCATAGTGACCAGTTTCCTTAAGCTATCAAACTGACCTTGAGACAGTTTAGGAATCACCCAAACCTCATTCTGATGCACCCCATTTGGTGTGCAGTTAAACGGACCACTATAGAAAAGCATAACTTTTTCTCTAAGGATGTCAAAATCATAAACACTTTCTCTTTTATCAGTCTTTAACACAATCATATTATTCCACATCCGAAGAGCACTAGAAACTTCCTACAACTCTATATATACCCTTAACATTGGGGTCCCTAAAACCCTAGCATTGCAACAAGCTTCCTGGAAAATCTATGTATATCCCTTCTTAGTAGTCCATGAGTTAATGAATCAGAATGGTGTAATATTCTTCTTCCCCATGTTAAGCCTCATAGTTACAATTCTATGATCACTAACTAAAGTGGAATATCTCATACATCTAATAAAAGGTGGATTCTTCCCCAGCTTATTACTATTAAGCCTGACAGCATTGAAGTCCCCCATAACACACCAATAACTAGGATATAAGCGATGAATAACACCAAGAGTATCCCACAGAATAATTTTGTCTGAATCTGCATTGGCACCATAAACAACAGATAGGGAAAATTAATATGTCATTTCCTTACATTGTAATGAATTACTTGCTCATTGGTAGTAATCTCATTAACTTCTATCTCTTAATCAAACCACATAATCAGAATTCAAGTATAAGAATTAAATTTCAAATTATCAATGTAATCAGCACCAAGCCAAAGAATATTAACAAAACTATAAAGGTCTTTCTTCTTCAATCTCGACTCTAGAAAAATATAGTGTTTTGCCTTACTGTCTATTCATCTCCTCCTCAATGTGAGGGATCTTATTGGAACCTCCCCTCACCTCCCATGAAATAATAGTATAGGGACTATTTATTGGGGGGGGGAATGAAAGTGGTCACCTCTCCACCATCCTGATGTGTAATCACCCCTTCAATCGGGATTGTACTGCTTTCCACATTACCTTCCTTCTACTCAAAGTTGAACATCAATGAAAATGTGTTCACTGATGGAGGTATGCTTCTTGTTGTGTTCTTTGGAATAACTCTTAGAGGAGACCTCAATCTCTTCCTTTTCATTTCCCATTAAAGCTCAGGGGACGGAGCAGGTGTAATGACATCCATGCTTCCCTCCCTAATATGAGATCTAGAAAACTTCAATGACTTCACCTACATTACCTACTGGAATTGAATCCACATCATCATTAAAAGTTTTAGTATCCTCAGCTTTAGCTTACTGTTTTGGGGACCCAATACTTCATCACTTTCTTCTTTGGTGCTCTTTCTTAAAACTACCTTCTGCCTTTCAATTTGTTAGATGTCTGATAGAGGCTTGATTCATGACCAAAGAGGCCACAAGTCGATCTCCTTGTAGGCTCCCACTCATATTCAAACTCAATGGTGTTTCTTTGTCCATCATCACTGACAAGTTATAGTTCTTTAGAGAAAGTGAAGTTTGTCAGAACCAGAACTTGTAATCTTGCATACACTAGTATCCTAAATTCTAATGTAAGCTTATCAGGATGAAGAGAATTAACAAAAAATGAACCGATGTGGTTGAACATCTCCACATCCCACAGCTCTAGAGGGAGATTGTAGATTTTCAACCATATTGGAATCTCTATCAATTCCATTTTGGCACTTGCTTCCTCCTCGCCAACATTGGCTCCTATAGATTGCTCTATCAGATTCTCTTCCTCCTCTGTAGCCTGAGAATTTAAATCAAACTCTTGTAAATGTTGTTTGTGCCCTTGTTTGCATTTGGCTCCTTAAGACGTGGTTGGTCCTTTTGCTTTGCAGTATCCTCTGACTGATCTTTTTGTATATTTATGCTTTCTTCTTTGTATGAGGGTGGTTTGCTTGCTGCTTCTTCACCTTTTTGTTCATCATCCTTCGGGGGCTAGAAGATGATCGAGATGGTGAGTGGCTTGTTCTACATTTAGATGCTTGTCTGACTCATCATTTCTCCATTTTTTTGTGCTCTTCTTGTAGTTCTTTCATTTCTTCCTCGTATCCTTTGCGCATCATCTCCTTCTCAATGCGTATAATCTCCCTTTCTTTCCTAAGGTCTGCCATCTCTCTTGACATTGTCTTGATGGCTTGTATCACCTCACATTGGTGGAAGAGCACATTAGTTATGAATTCTGGAAGGTCGACAGTCCTTTCTTCAATTTTCGATACCTGCATTATTAGTGCTTGCATGCTAGTACAAAATAAATGTGCTTGTGAAGAAGAGTTGTGCACATGTTGAAAAAGGGCATCAACTCGATGTCCCAATTCTTCTCCAAATGTCGAGAACTGTTGTTGTCATCATTCTTCTGGTCTTGGTGTTGTTGTTGTTGGCTGAGATGATGATGCCGCTGCCTGTTCTTGTCGAGAGGAGGCCGATTGAGCTTGTTTTGATGATTGCATGGGGTTCTCCTATGTGCCTTCATGCTCCGTATTCATTGCTTGTTTGGAACTTCAAGCTTCAAGATGACTTGGTATCACATGTAATTTGTCATTTGGGGCTGACTTCTTAAAGTTTTTAGGACCGTAGCTTAGTCCTATTTCATCTTCTGTAACATGCTCTTGTGCAGCTGTAGGGGCACTCGTCTTGTCGCCTTTTTCTGTGATTGGTACCTCTAATACTTTGCTTGTAACATGGGGAAGGTGGTGCATTATTGAACTCTTCATCATTGTGACTTGGTTTATCAACTCGGGATGGTTGTTTTGCAACATCTACTTTGCTTGACTGAGATTGAGGGGATTGAATGTTTGATGCTTTAGCTTTATGCTGCCAGATTTCTAATTTCTTTCTTTTCTCTAGTCTATGATGTTTTGTTTCCACCACTTGTTCTTCTTCATATTCAATGTTAGGTGGTGATTGTGGGTCAGCAGGTCTTCTGATGGCACTTGAGTGCATTTCATTGACGTCGTCTATGTTGGGCTGTAGCTTGTTTGCATCGTAATATGCCATTCTGGGAGGGGGAGTAGAAGCTTGGAGTTGCTTTTTCTTATAGAAGAATGTATTACTCTTCTGTGACAGTATCCCTACTATTATCAGTATTTGATATCTAGCTTTCTATATCCTTCTGTCAGCTCATGCTTTCTTAGCTCCTCAGGATCCATAAAGGAGGCCGCAATCATTGTAATTTGCCCTCCCATGTAGTAGTCCCTCAGGGTCCTCTGTTTGATTTCTTGATCAGATGCTGATGATAGTTTGTGAATTAAAAGTCACCCAATGTTGACTGATCATTTTCTTTATCATTGACCAGATTAAGAAGAGCTCTCCTCTTCATATACTTCCTATTTATGATCTAGAGTATTCAGTGATGGGAAGGACTTTTTGTATAACTCTAATAAAGCAAGAAGGCATTTGAGCCTCCTTTGACTTCCATAGGATGTGTTTATCTTCCCCAGTCAACTCCTCCATGGCTACAGAATCTGTAGGTATCCTTATCACCCTCTACCGCTTGATAGATGTTGTTTTCCTCATCAGTATTGGTGAACAACTAATTCAGAAATCTTTTGATAATATAATGGTTCTTCCCTCCTATTCTGACTTGTAGTTTGTACCCCCACCTCTTTCTTTTCTTCTTTTTTGACTGGGACCTTTATGAATAAAGACATGAATTCTATCATCAGTTCTATGTAGTATTCCTGGGCTGCCAGGTAGAGGACACTCAAGTTTGCTCTCTCTAAGAATTCGGTGACTATTTTGTAAAGCCCCACCTTCCGGAAGTCGTCGTGGTCCACATACCTTGTTCGTTAGAATTGCTTTGTTGTTTTGAACAAGTCGTACATAGCCTGGTGTTCCTGGTCCCTGGGTTTGAACATTGCTCCCTGGTCTTCAGAAACTAATGTTATGTCTAATACCATGATCTTGTCTGTTGGGGAGTTCACTGCATGTGGCTTTTGAGCTTTTTCCCTGGTTGTCAATGTTATATTCTTCTTCTTTGCTGCCACTCCCCCCAAATTTGATGCTTTCCACTTTCTTTTCCTCTTTACTTCTTCCTTAGGTGGCTGATATTCTGAAGTATTCATCCCCTGAGTGCTTTGCAACTCATCCTCAGGTTCAAGTTCTTTGTTTCCCAATAATATTTCATACCACTCTTTCTACAGTAGTATTTGCATCTTCTTTGTCTCGGATAGATCCAAGTGCATTTCCAGATACGTCTCCATCTCTTGGATTTCTTATTCTAGACCCTCCTATGGGGTGATCTTCTTGTATAGTGAGTCTACAGTTGTAGACGACATTCTGCTGTCTACATAAGAATTTAATTCATAAATATAATATTTGTGCTTTCTATCCTTTGAACTTATTGAATAGGGCATGGAAGAACACAACTTGAGCTATGGAGGCAAAGTTAAAAATAGGATAGTTATGTTCCAATGATCTTTGTAAAAGGTGATAATAAAACTTATGTAAGCGGTCACATGGATATGGGGTAGTAGCGATCACAGAGATTTCAGCGACTAAAGCGAGAAAGATAGCTTCATCGACTGTATAACAATTGTGGCCCACTGCCCAAGACTCTAGCAGAGTTTTAGGAATGACGACTGGCCCCACAGACCACCACTAGCCTTAACTGCGCACTTTTTCCTCACTGATGCACAAGCCAGGATAAACTTCCTGACTGGTCACCCATCCTAGTACTACTCCAAGCTGAGCATGCTTAACTATGGAGTTCTTTAGAGATGGACTCCCAAAAAAGGAGGTGCACCTTGGTGATATGGGTAGTCCAATCATTCCTTATAAGATCATTTTATCTGAGGCCTCAAATCCTGGGATGTCACTTAGACTATTGACGTCCTTGTCAAGGCTTCATTATATGGCCTCATAATCTGACCCCATTTCAGTACTGACCTAGAATGGCCCATGGACACCCAACTCCCGATCATGGAATACCAGCGTAAGGGTGGCTCCATCTCATCTCAACGGATAGCCCTTTCCAACGTGCCTGGACCACACAACTCAAGACCGGCATGCCACATGTCAATGTGGGCCCCACCTACTGGAGGATTTATGGCTCTGATACCATTTATAACAATCAGGGCCCACTACCCAAGGCTCTAGTAGAGTTTCAGGAATGACGACTGGCCCCACAGACCACCACTAGCCTTAACTGTGCACTTTTTCCTCACTCATACACAAGCCAGGATAAACTTCCCGACTGGTCACCCATCCTAGTACTACTCCAAGCTGAGCACGCTTAACTATGGAGTTCTTTAGAGATGGGCTCTCGGAAAAGGAGGTGCACCTTGGTGATATGGGTAGTCCAATCATTCCTTATAAGATCATTTTATCTGAGGCCTCAAATCCTGGGATGTTACAGACTGCATAGATGTAGTTGGTTGCTAAAAATCCATCCTTCAGTGGTCACTAAGGGTAAACATAGTAAGGAAGGATTTAGAACTTCTTGTGACTCTAGGAAGTTCAACGACCGTTTAGAAAAAGAGTTTAGCCATCAGTCGTATAGGTAAAGTCAACAGTGGCAAAGAGTTAGGTTGTGCTAGCGATTGCATGACTACTATCAGTTGCATGAGAGATGATGCTCAACGATCGGTCGCGGAAGAAAAATAGGTGAGGGGTTCAATCCTTCCATGATGGAGGGGAAGACAAACTGTCAACTGAAGGAGAGAGAAGGGTGAAGGTGGTGACCTCAGAGGTCACTGATATTGTTAAATCTTAGAGGTCATTGATGGTAGAGGACTTTTGGTGGTCGGTGAAGGTGGAAGGCAACAATGAGAAAAAACTCTGAAAACGTTGTATCCACATGATATGCAATTAAGGTAGAAGGATTTTCAGTTTTAGGTGCGGTGAAGGAAGAGAGAAACCTTGACCACTCTTGACGGTAGAGGAAAAGAGAAAGGAAAGATGAGTAGTGACTGCATGCAGGGAAAAGGAGAGAAGAGGGAGATTGGGGTTACCTTCTGTCTGAGAGAAAAGTGAACATGACATGCATGTGATTGTCTTCTACGGTCTTCGTCACCTTCAGAATCCTTACAGTGTGGTGTCATCGTCTCCGGTTTCTCTGCAGATGGCTAGGGTTTCCTTGCAATCATAGAGGTTGCAAGAAGGCCAGGTCAAAGAAAGGATTTGGGTTCTTATACCCTTGGGATTAAACCTAGTGCTAATGCTTGGGAGTCTTCAACAGTGGTAGAGACTGCTAACCTCTACAGTTGTTGGTTATTTGGTGGTTGAAGCTCAAAGTCCCTTTGGTCGGTGGGTGGTCACATATTCAGCAGTCGTAGAGGTGTTGGAAACTCAGTGGTCATTGAGATGTGAGCAATCTATGTGGTCATTGATGATCTGTATCTCAACAATCGCATAAGATTCTACTCATCTTCTGTGATCATTTGGGTTTCTCTTATTTCTTATGACCGCAGAGGTTTTTAATTAAAGGAAGCTTTATGCGTCTTCTAGGGTGTTCACTAATCTAATGTTAAAATAATAAGGATATTAGAATTAGGGTTATCTTCTTTGTGTATCTATTAAATTTGTGAAGATGTAATTGCTAATATTTTTTTTAACATTTATTACTTTGAGACAGAGAAATTGGTACTAAGGCTATGAGGCATAAATATATTCTAGAGTTAATCAACAAAAGGGAAAATTTGCAAAATTTAAAGGAAATAAGAAATCCTCAGGTTGCCTCCCAAGTAGAACTAATTTAAAGTCTTTAGCTTGACTCTCATGATTGTCTTATCATGGTTCTTCAACTGGTGTTGATTGTAGCTCTTCCAAATTGAGTTTTGATCTCCTAACAAAAGCTTCATCTTCATAATATCATTTTACTCTATGTCTATTCACCCTGAAGGTACTAGTCTTTTCACTAGAAATCTCCATCATTCTAGATGGATAGGTTTTCACAACAGAGAAAGGGCCGAACCATCTAGACTTGAGCTTTCTTGGGAACAATCTAATATTAGAATTTAATAAAAGAACCTTGTCCTCTTGAGAAACATCTTTAATTTTCAGGTGGGAATCATGCCACACCTTGATTCTCTATTTGTAAATTTGGGCATTCTTATAAGCATGTAACCTGAGTTCCTCCAGCTCTTACAACTATAGAAATCGCTTCTTTCCTGCCTTGTACATGTCCATGTTCAGGAACTTTATTGCTCAAAGAGCCTTATTCTCTAACTCCACTAGAAGGTGGCAGGAATTTCCATAAATCAGTCTATAGGGAGTTGTTCCTATTGGAGTTTTATACACTGTGCGGCAAGCCTATAGTGCATCATCTAGTTTCATCGACCAGTCTTTCCTTGTTCTACGAACAATCTTTTTCAAAAAAAATTATTTGTCTGTTCGATACCTCCACTTGCTCGGAGGTATGAGGGTGATACGGTGTTGCTACTTTGTGTTTGACTCCATATTTTCTCAGAAAAGCTTCAAATTTCCTTTCACTAAAGTGAGATCTCCCGTCACTCATGATGGTGCATGAGACTCTGAATCTTAGAAAGATGGTTTTCTCAAAAACCATAATAACAACCTTTGAATCACAG
Organism: Alisma plantago-aquatica; assembly: GCA_963693085.1. Classification (NCBI taxonomy): domain Eukaryota; kingdom Viridiplantae; phylum Streptophyta; class Magnoliopsida; order Alismatales; family Alismataceae; genus Alisma; species Alisma plantago-aquatica. Next base: position 527,694,294 of record OY856414.1, on the reverse strand, counting down.
GTTTGGGTAGCGACAACTTCTACCCACTTCAAAACATAGTCCACAACGACCAAGATATATTGATTTCCTCTTGAGGATACGAATTGTACCATGTAGTCAATCCCCCATATGTCAAAAATTTCTACTTCGATCCATTCCGTCATTACCATCTCATTCATTCTTGAAATATTTCCCGTTCTTTGACATTCATTACTTACTTTAACAAAAGCCATTGCGTCTTTAAAGAGGGTCATCCAATAAAAGCCTGATGAAAGGACCTTGGATGCGATCCTTTCTCCTCCATGGCGACCCTTGTAGGTAAAAGCATGACATTCTCTCAGTATTTGAGGCACTTCCTCTTTCGAAACACATTGGCGGTACAAGTTATCATAATATCTTTTAAATAGTAGTGGGTCATCCCAGTATTAGTTCTTCAAGTCAGAAAACAACTTCTTCTTTTGATTGTATGTTATGTCAGGAGGTAGTTGTTGACAAGGTAGGTAGTTACAAATTTCAACAAACCAAGGCAGGTAGGCTCAACTAATTTAGCCATCATTATAGCTTTGTCTGCATAATTGTCATTCATTGACATCTAATTCTTCTCCATGAATATGATACTTGATAAGTGGTCAATGACCACATTCTCTATTCCCTTCTTATCAATTATCTCATGGACAAACTCTTGCAACAACAAAGCCCATCTCATCAACTGTGGCTTTGTATCTTTCTTTTGCATCAGGTACTTCATTGCCCCATGGTCTGTATAAACCTTTACCTTGGATCCAATCAAGTGTTATCTGAATTTGTCAAAAGTGAACACAATTTCCAACATCTCCTTTCTCGTGGTAGTGTTATTGACTTGGGCTTCGTTGAGAGTGCGACTTGTGTAGTAGATTGTGTGATGCTTCTTATCCTTCCTTTACCCAAGAACAACCCCAATGGCATAATCACTGGCGTCACACATGATTTCAAATGGGAGTTCCCAATCTGGGGCTTGTAGTATGGGGTGGTAGTCAAAGCATTCTTTAGGATATTAAATGCTTCAAGGCACTTATCAAAAAAATCAAACTCTACATCCTTTACCAATATGCTAGACAAGGGCTTGGGTATTTTAGAGAAGTCTTTAATAAATCTTCTATAATACCCATCATGTCCCAGGAAGCTTCTCACTCCCATGACTGATTTTGGGGGTGGGAGTTTTGATATATTCTCAATTTTGCTCAAATAAACTTCTATTCCTTTCTCAGAGATCTTGTGCCCTAGCACGATACCATGAAATGGCATTTTCCCAATTCAAGACTAGGTGTTTTTCCTCACAGTGTTGCAAAACTTAGGAAAGATTCTTGAGACATATATAAAAGTCCATTCCATATACTGAGAAGTCATCCATAACAACTTTCATTATATCTTCCAAGAAATCAGAGAACATGGAAATCATGCACATTTGGAAGGTTGCAGGTGCATTCCATAATCCAAATGACATTCTTCTAAAAGCATAGGTACCGTAGATGCAGGTAAATGTAGTCTTTTTCTGATCATCTAGATGGATCGGAACTTCATAAAATCCGAAATATCCATCCATAAAATAGAAATATGCATGAAGTGCCAACCACTCCAAGACTTGATCAATGAAGGGTACAGGAAAACGGTCTTTCCTTGTAGCAACATTTAATTTTCGATAATCTATGCACATGCATCAACCTGTTACGGTTTGCGTCACTAACTCGTCTCGATTCTTTCCTCTTACAATAGTCATTCCTCCTTTCTTTGGCACAAAATGAATTGGGCTTACCCAATTGCCATCACTAATAGGGTATATGATTCATGCGTCTCATAATTTGATCACTTCCTTCTTGACAACTTTCTTGAGAATCTAATTTAACTTTCTCAACGGTTGATCTAGAGGCTTGGTAGTATCCTCCAAATTTATGTGGAGCATACATAGGGCTGGGTTCAGACCCTTAATATCACTCTGTAGAGTACCCTATAGCTTTCCCTTAAAGTTTGAGTTCCTTCAACAACTTCTCCACTTGCTCATATGTCAAGTCTGAGTTAACTTTTACCAGATTCCTTTCTTCATCATCTAGGAATTCATACTTAAACCATTTAGGCAATAATTTTAACTCTGGCTTCAGTTTTGAAGCTTCATTTTCTTCAGGAGTTTGCTCTAGTGATGCATATTTTATTGTTTTTAAGGTTACATCTTCTTTATCACTGAACTCCTCTTTCGATTGATTTAAATAATCTAGAATCTCCACAACCTCAGGGGCTTCTAGATTGGGATCTGGATTATTCAAGGCCCGCATGAGAGGATCGACAATTGCCTTATCTCATGCACTTCCTCATAGTATTGGTTATAGATGTCCATGAAGTAAACCGACTCAAACAGAGAAGGTCCTCTCATAGCATCTTGGACATGAGAGTTGATATGGTCGTTTCCAACACGTAGAGTAATAATCCCCTTTACCACATCTATCAGAGCTCTACCTATGGCAAGGAAGGGTCTTCCAAATACCATTGAACACTTCAGGTCCTCAACAACGTCGATTACCACTATATCACAAGGTATAAAGAATCACCCAACGTGAATTGGAACATCTTCCACTATTGCCACCCATTTTATAAAGGTGTGGTCATCCAATTTGATTCTCATTCCAATTTTTACCATATTTGTTAGTCCAAGCCTTTGATCCAGAGTCAGTAGCATGAGGTTAATAATTGATCCCAGGTCAGCTAACCCCTTCCTTTCCACATTGTTCCCAACACAAAAGGGAATATTGAATACCCTTGGATCCTTCTTCTTTGTTGGTAACTCAGCTTGGATAAAGGGACTTGACATCTTGGCCAACTGCACTATCTCGATGTGGTCCCCTCTTCTTCTTTTTGTGATATGTTCTTTGAAGAATTTAGCATATATAAGCATATGTTCGATTGCATATAGAAATGGAATATCCAGGTGTAACTTCTTTACTGCCTCCATAAAATTCTCATATCTTTTCTTCAGATGAGCCTTAATTAGCTTTTAGGGAAATGGGACTCTTAGGGAATAAGGATATCTTTTAGTGAAGGCATCTTCAGCAGGATCTGGTTTCTTAGTTTTTGAATTTTTCTTCTTCTTGTCTTTTTCTTCACTCTTGTCCTCCTTTGCTGATGCTTCCCTTTCAAATTCCTCCTCTACTATAGTAGGTTTAGTTTGTGACTTGGTAGAATTTTACCCTTCTTGGTGAATTTCTTCTTGTCACTTCTCTACAACTTTTCCTGATCCAAGAGTAGCCATCTTTGATGTCTCCCTATTGGATGGGATCTTTCCTTAGGTATTCTTCATGAGCTCAGAAAATTGTGCGAGTTACTGGTCAATCTATCTATGATGAGTCTGCATGTCCAACATTTGGATCTGCATAGTGCTCAAGACGCCAGTGTTTGTTATTGTACTCTGAGTTAACTATTCATTTACAATTGTCTGCCTCTTTGTAAATTCAAAAAGCTCCAACACCATATCGGGTTTACTGCTACTACTACTCTTGCCTTGACCTTGATCTTTGTCCTACCTATTTGTACTCTTGATCTGATATTGGCCTTGACCTTGTCTGTGGCCTTGATAAATTTTTTTGTTCTGCTGGTAAGTAGTAGTTTTGGTGAATTGAGTCTATCCACCTTTTTTTTGAATCCTGGTGGCGGCATAGATGAGCCACCCGGTTGATGAGAATTTTTAGCAGCATCTTTGTTCCCATATTTAAAACTGGGGTGATCTAGTCTTTTAAAATTCACATAAGAGACGTTATCTATGTATTCTTCTTCTCTACTTTCTTCACTATCTTTGGGTCATGTGTAATGCAGTTATCGACTCCGTGACCTCCTTCACCGCATGTGACATATTTCATAACTTTTTGGACATATTTTTTTCCTTTGCCTCAAATGTCCTTCAATTGTTTGACATTTGTAGCAATCTTTTGAATCTAAGCAGTGATAGTTTCCAGAGCCTTGGGTATGACAGAAGGTCCTTCAGAGTTAGACTTCTTGGCTGAGCCCCTATCGCTTGTTTCAAATTCCATGTCTTCTTGCAATGCGGCCATGTTATCAAAACGATTTACAATATTTATAATACCATCCCAAGAACCTGAGTTTACATGGACGAAACTTAGGACTCTATTACTAGACACTAGTTTCACCTCCATGTTTTAGCAACTACAACTTCACTTGTTATCAGTATTAGTCACACAAACTCTATCTCATCATGTGCGTCCACCTAAGAAGATGTGGAACCCACAGGGTGAGACCAAATATCCCAGAGAGAGATATAACTCTCTTCTAATATCTATATAAAACAAAGATAGCTAAAATAGAAAGTTATACCATTCACAGATAAGCAGATTCAGCTCAATGATATAAATAGGGAAATTCTTACAATTTAAGCAGTTAGGGCATCTATACTAAATAGTATATCATCTCATACCTTAAGAAGTAATATGAAGAAAATATACAATTGATATAAACTAGTAGTATAAGAAACACAACAAGGGGTCATCCAATATTATTCGTATGTGACCTGAAGAAATAATACTACATGGTTGTGTTACATCTTTAATTATTATGCCCTGAGGATTTGAGGTGTACCACTCAAATCTAACTTACCACTGCTAAGTCAGAATCAGTAGCATACAAGATCAATGGAAGAGCTGGACTCCATGATCATACCGGCACTACTCAGTCATCATGAGACTGCAATGCAGTGACATATAGTCATACTGCAAAGTCAACAACTTATAGTTGTAGCTATAGTCTTGAAAATACAACAATTCATAGTCAAAGCTATGGTCCTGTAAAACAACTAGCCTGCCTTGGTACATGGCTTAGTGCTATTGAGAAGGCTTACAAATGGCCATTCTGTAATAAAAATCAAATAATATTACAACAATTTAAGGATATAGGGAGTTACCTCTACTAATACCCCACATATTCACCAATATGTGATCCAAGATTCCTATAGGAGTTACTCGTTTCACCATCCAACTAAATACTGATGTTGAAGATGGATCTATGGTACAGGGCAACTACATGATTAAGGTTTCACTTTATTAGTTATGCCAATCGGGTGAATTAAGGCTCCATCATACATGTGGACTTACAAAACCCTAATTCAATCTAATAATCATAATTGTGAAACAACTTCAGAAGATAATAAACGTATAAGGTGTGAACTTGTCACATCATCTCAGAGAAACATTGTCTCACTACCTTAAACAAGGCCATCAATTATCACCACTTGTTAACTGTCATGACACCCGCCATCATTTAAGATAACAAGTGTCATTAACAATAATAAAACATGCGGAAGCAAATCAGTTGCAGCGGATTAGCAAAAATCAGTGAAAATTAAAACCATTTGCAAAGAGATCCATTCACAGGAAAACTCTTTCATTCTGAACCAAAGTAAAACCTTACATCCTGGTTCATATATACATCTCATGTACTATTACTTCTCGAGGAATACAAACATCAACTACTCTGTCTTAACTGTACACAGGTAGTTTAAAACCCTCGAGGCTTAAAGCCAAAATCTCAGATCGATCCATCAAAACATTACTCCTAGGACCCGAGAGTACAGAGACGACTCATAGGACTTTCTATATACAACTTGACAACTCATATCCCCACCTGGGATTTACTGCTGTCCCTGCTACTGCTGTTGCTGCTCTTCCTCTGTAATAGGTTCCTTGCCTTTTCGTCGGCGGTTACCTAAAAATTTAATCCCACGGGGGTGAGACAATTATAAAAATTGTCCCAGCGAGAGATATAACTCTCCGCCAGAAACATTGTTATTGATGATAATAGAATAACACTGAGCAGTAGAATTATATTTATTCAAAAACAGGTAAATCATTGAATAAGATATGCAGAGCAGTATTCTCTATGCAATCATTTCAATTATAACTTGATTAAGCAGCAAGTCATTCATTTAAGAAGGAATATGAAGAACATGTATATCATTTATCCAACTATGATATAATAGACCATGTATCATCAACCATTGATTCTCGCAATTCAACCCTAAGCAAATATGCTACACGGCTGATTACGTTTTACAAGCATACTTATGCCCTGAGGAGATGAGGTATACCGCTCATACTCCAACCGACCACGGTTACGTAAAGCATCGATACCACACATAGGTCAATAGAAGAGCCGGATTCCCATGACCTCAACTATCTCGGTCAGTACGAGATAACATGCAGGACATCTTGTGTCTCTGCTAGATAGCTTTCCAGGGTATAGTGGCAACATCGCTATTAGAGTTATAGCCCATATCATATACTCTCTTCAGGATATGGCCCGTAGCCAATGCCCGGTATTATTTTGTGGATTCATGGCCCGTAGCCATGCTCTTATTGGGGTATGGTCCATAACCAATCCCGTTCATAGGACATAGCCCATAGCAATGCCTATGGGGCATAAGGATATAATTGCCCAATTACCCCCACATATTCAAAAATATGCGTTCCGAGTAAACTCGTTTCACCATTCAGCTATTTCTGATGCTGATGGATCTGTGATCAGGGCAACTACATTATATGGTATCACTTGATTAATTAAGTACATTATCATATTATTTTAGCATCAGCCAAGTTTCCAAACATAACTTAATAAGACAAATGCTATAAAGAAAACATGTACTATTTCCATTAATCACTTCTCAGTCTTTATAAGACATGGGGATCTCAGTCCCTCATTTCAATACTGGGAATTTTCATTCCTTTGCAACTCAATGCCATAATCATATGGTTCTGGGTATTCAAACCCTTAGCTCATCATTGAGCATTATTACCACTTTTTCAGGTAATTATCACCTTCAGGTCACCTGACCAAGGTAAATATGATGCTTATTACATAAACATCTTCTCATGGCACTTAAGGCCCATTACTTCTCTTATTACCTCATACTAGGCAATAAGGTATAGCATGGCACATAAGGCCCAATAAACAATGTCAATACATAAAATGTCATAGCTCATACCTGGCTATGTTCATCATCACATCATACCTGCATGGTTAGTACAGATGATAATACATCAATTTCATATCAGCACCATGCAAAACAATATATAACATCATTATTCAAGGGTAACACCACTATTCCCTTACCAGGGTTAGGGTTTCCCATTTCTCATTAATTCAGACCCTCTTGAGTTAACCAACTTTATCTTGTATTAAGGTATTTCCCCTCTTAATACATTCCATCACAAAATACTCACCCTTAGCATATAATGCATAGGCCACACATTAGAATTGTCCAGCTATCTCACATGATATGGACTTATCTTAGTTTAAGGCATAACTTTATTATAAAGTTGCCTATAAACAATCGCAATGATACACCCTCAACTAGGGTTTCACAAGGATACACCCTCAACCAGGGTTCACAATGATACACCCTCCACTAGGGTTTCACAAGGTTACACCCCTCAACCAGGGTTCACAATGATACACCCTCCACTAGGGTTTCACAAGGATACACCCCCAACTAGGGTTTACTAACATCCTAATTAGTGATTTCACATGTAGACAACCTCTTATTAAGGTTATACATTGAATCAGCCTCAATTAGGGTTTACATCATGTATTGGGTCCATGCATTTGTTATGCATTAATGACTAGTACCATTAAAGGTATCTCCCACCTAATCACATTAGGTTTTCAAAAAGGTTTGATCAATTAGACCTTCAATAACATGAGGTATCCAATTGAATTAACCAAATTGAACCACACTCAATTCTAATCAATGGAACTTCAACCAATGGATCATAAACTCAATCATCATTTGAATCATGGCTCACCCCTCAATTGGGACTTCAATTATGGTCTGATCTCAATGGTATTAGGGTTTATAAACACCAATTAGAGCTTTGAAGTTGATCATCAATCATGCTACTAATTGTGTTTCAATTGATTGCATTGGACCTTCAACCATTGAATTCATGGAACCAATCATCAATTGGACCTATGCTCATACTTCAATTGAGTTTAATAGGTCAACCTTCAACTAATTTTACCCTCAATTGACCCTCAATTGGTCATCAATTAGGGCTTGATTCAATTGAATTAGGGTTTGGAATTTAAGATCCAACAACACTCATCAATGCAAGATTGGTTACTTTGAAACTATTGAACCATTATCCAAATTGGGTATGACCTGAACCCAAACGGTCTTGAGGTCGTTTGGATGACCTCCAAACGGTCTTGAGACCGTTTTCCCATCATATCACTCAAATCCAAGCCATCCAATTAAGGTTTGGATCATTGGATTGATCACCAAATCAGCATTGCATTGTATAACAACTTGGTACCTTTAGACCTTCAAACACCTAACCATACTCAACCCTAGACCTCCAAACGGTCTTGGGTGACCACAAAACGGTCTTGAGACCGTTTGGATGAGCTCCAAATGGTCTTGAGACCGTTTGCCCATCCAACCTTTGGACTCTAGTGAAAATTCATCATGGATTGGTCTATCGAGTTGATCAACAAATCAGCACTACATTGCAATATGATTAGTACCTTTGGACCTTCAATTGGTCAACTATACTTGACCCCAGACCTCCAAACGGTCTTGGGGTGATCCCCAAACGGTCTTGAGACCGTTTGGGTGATCCCCAAACGGTCTTGAAACCGTTTGGGCTAATCAACCCAAAATCTCAACTTAACTCATTGGAATTTCAGCACTGTTTTCAATTAGGGTTTGCCTAATTGAATAGCCTTCAACTCATGATTCCTTGGGAGTTAATCCCTCAAATTCGGTGAGTCATTATATCACATCATTAGGAACAGGAATCCCAAACGGTCAACGCTTGGTCAACGCACTCAAACGGTCTTGAGACCGTTTGCCCAAAAAGTTCAATTAAATCAGATTGAAAATCAGCACTTAATCCTATTAGGTTTCCCTAATTGATTAGGCTTCCACTCACGCTTACTTTGGAGTTAATCCCTCAAATGTGGAGGGTTATTAATAAAAATAATTATGAACAGGAATACCAAACGGTCAACGCTTGGTCAACCATCTCAAACGGTCTTGAAACCGTTTGCTCAACCAGGTCAAGTTAATCAGGTTGAAAATCATCACATAATTCAATCCGATTGCCTAATTGATTGGCCTTCAACTCTCGATTCCTTTGGAGTTAATCCCTAAAATTTGGAGGGTTATCAGACTACATAATTAGGAACAAAATTCCCAAACGGTCAACGCTTGTTCAACCATATCAAACGGTCTTGAAACCGTTTTCTCACAAACGGTTTCAAACCGTTTGCCCTTAAACGGTTTGCTGAAACCGCATAGCCAATGAAATTAAAACGATTTGGAGTAGCTATCAAAACGGTTTTGCTTGGTAATTTTCTTTGGATAAGCATCTAGGATGATTTCATCATCCTCTTCCTTCTAAAAACCAAGAACAGCAACCGTTCTTGATGGAAATGGCAGCAAAGAAACAAGAGTGTATCAAATTGAAGAAATCAATCAACAAAGCATAGAGAATTGATGCAATAGCAATGTTTAAGGGTTTGAGTTATAAAACCCACCTCCAATTGAGCTCCAAATCTCCAAGCTCACGCCATTAATGGTGGATGAAGCTCTTGCAACTCCCCCTAGGCTCGTCTTCAAGCTTTTGATTGTAAAAGTTGGCTAGGGTTGAAGAGGAGATCGAAATAAGAAGGAATCCATAATTTATTTTCGATTTCCACCATGAAACCATGGAGAACGAAGGTCAAGAGATTACCCACAGGTTGGGGACGTGCTCCCTGCTCCTCCCTAGCTCCTTGGTCGGTTTTGCAAGCAAGGGGAAGAAGAAAATCCGAAAAAGGCCTTGGTTTGGGCTTAGAAATGGCACTTTTATAAGGAAATTGATGAGAGAGAAAATGCCTTATAAAAATCCAATTAATCCCAATAAAGTGGCCGCCTCTTCCCCCTAAACTACCTTGGGTACGAGGCACCTTCCTTGCCTTTAATTCACCTTCATTATCCTCAATTTAAAGAAAAGCAAATTAAGCACCTTAATGCTTATAATATAATATCCCACATGTGAGTGGATATTACTTTTCTTTATAAAAAGGTGAGTGGAATTTCACCTACTTAAGATATTTTCGTTCCTTATCTTGTTAAAGGAACGTCCATACTTATTCAAAATCAACCCAAAACATTTTGGTTGAAATCCCTTCAATTATTTTTATTCATTGTTTCCCTAAATCGAATTAGGGTTTCAATTAGGCATTATTCTTGATTATTTTAATGTCAAGATTCTCTCTCCTACAACTTAATTCAAATGAGGAGTACCTCTCATTTTCTTTGCTCTAAATGATTATAAGAAACATTAGGGACCTTGTTGAAGTGGTAATTTGCATATTGAACCCTATATTTTGGGTAAATTGCACTTTACTCCAAAACTAGGTTTTAATGCACAACATTGTCCAACAAGCTCTATCTTGGTGTCCAGGCTTGGGAAAACCATACAACTACATTATATTCATTCTTATAATATCACAACATCAGAGGAACATCTTATCATGTGCAATTTGCAAGTTAACCCCTCAACTTGGGTAATTTGCACTTTAGTCCAAAATAAGCAAACATTGCTTCAACATTGTTCAAACAGGACCAAAATTGAAACATAGGTTCCTCTTGAGACCTAATCACTTTTCAAAAGATAATATTTAAGCATATAATCATCTTTCTTAATCAAAACACCTAGGGTTAAAGCATAACCCAGGTCAGGGATGTTACATTAACACTACCATATTAGGTTGATTACTATTATCACATCTCTAGGGATAACAAACCCTTATCACATTACTAGAGGATATAACCTCACACTAGGCATCAAGCCTTCACTAGGTTGTAATATGAATTACATTATTCTTGTAACTCATTATTATCTCATCATGCCTCAATAGGCATATAAGCATCACCTGTATCTTATCACATATACGCCATAACAACCATTAGCTATGATAATTATCTCACCTGCATATTCAATGTTGTACAAATAAACAGAGAGAATACTTAGGTAACGTAAACAATGCATCATATATCCTTTCAATTTGAGGTTAGGGATTCATGGTTAACTACATAGGGTTCCATTACACTATTTAATTACCAATCTCTAATTTCATTACCTCCCATAATTTTGGAGTGTATTAGGGTTAACCACTATAATTTATAAATAAGTGTGCACATTCAGATATTTACAATTCTAGTGCACTTCATCAAGGCTTATGACCCTCATCTAATATAATTTAATCATCTTCGTAGCATGGGCAAGCTATGATACTCAATTAATCAACAAGATTGAACCATACAAGTAGGAGATAGAGTATAATTATATACTATCCATCCATGCACATTTAACAAGTATAACATACCCTAGATTAGGGTTCGCTCACATAGCCATCTAGAATTTTACATCATGATTATTATTTAAGTCACTTCCCACCTTTTTGAAGCATATTAGGTTTAAAGGACATGATTAGGGTTTAACATCATTAGTTGATCATGAGTTAGTCATGTTGTCTACAACACTATGTATCATCATTATGTACATATGTAAGTGTACTATCTCCATATGTCATGCGTGTGTCACAATCATGCTTCATATAAATCTATTAACCATGCATCAACATGATATTGAGACCCACTATCAACAAGGGGTCTTATCATTACATGACACTTGTATTACTGCCTCTTACAAGGTCATTAACCATATCACATTACTTATGGATATCAATCCCTCAAACATATCATAAGAGGTTTTCACCTCATATGTGCACAAGGCACTTAATAGGTCATTTAACACATTTATATAAATCTAGTACAAATGATAACACATTATATATCAACATTGCTCATAATCATCACAATATATTATATAAATTCACCATAACACTCACATGGATATACCATTTGTCTCACCTACAAGTTTAGAGTTACATAAAGAAGTGTGAGAAAATAGTAACATGGAATATAATATTCAAGTAGAGTGATTAAATGTATCACATGGTCACATGATTAATGTTAGGTTTGTACTTAGTCAATTAGGGTTTCATAACATCATTCAACCCTTAAACCCTCAGCCCATCATCTCCCACATATTTGGAGAGCACTAGAATTAAACACCATCATTGAGAATTAGTCATTTATAATTACAACTTTTATGTGAACCATAACTCTATGTGTTACCCTTATATACAACTATGTGTATCACCCTTTCTCACTCACACATCATGGTATGGTGACCTGGGACGCATGCAGTAGGTGGCATTGCCTGTAATGTGTGCAGGGTTTGCATTGCGACCCGCAATGCGTTCATGGTGTCCCTGGCTCGCAAAGCATACAAGCAACCTCTCCCACAGTGCTCACTATACTCATGTCACGCCCGCGATGGCGTAAAGCATATCATGCCTGTGATGCATACAGTGTGAGCCTTTCTTGCGACCATTACAACCCTTGTCACTACCTTAAGTATAATAGTAGCACAACCACCCCCATCGTATCGTCGTGACCTATAATACCATGAAGCAATGGAGCATCGCAACCTCTTTCCATCAACAACTTGACCATTCCTTTACCTAATCACAACCGAGACGCCACCCCAACACAACATCGTGACTACGACGCTATAGAAGAACACTTCAGGTAGCAATGTTGTGTCAGCCAACATGGCATAATGACCATCTCTTTGAGTTAGGGCTATGAAGTAGTTGAAACCACCCTTTGAATGTTGTTCTTTAAACTCTAAAGCATGTAACATAGAAGGTTACTTAAGGGAACATGATTAAGGAGATAGAATCCAGGTTCCTCATACATGTAAATAGAACCACACCTTTTTATTTATTCAAGATGGACAGATCATAATCTAGATAGAATAGTTCTATTACAAGAACAAGTGTAATGATTTAGAGTTAAGGCAAGAATGATCCTTGTTGAAACAATATACAAATTAAACCCTTATACCTAATCATCTCTTTCACCATAAAGAACACATTTTTGAGTTTAAGTACAATAATATCTAATCAGATCTAAGATGCTAATAACATATGGGAAGAGAGTTATAAAACCCACCTGTTTTGATGAAGAAAAAACTCTCAAGATTCAAGCTCCAAGATCTTCAACTAAACTCCAACACTTCGACCAAGGAATCACCTCCAAGAATAAGAAAAGAAACCATGATCATAAGGAGGTTCAGAGAAAGGATAATATAACTTATGATCTTTGTAAATAAGATATCTTCAAGAAGAACTACCATTTTCACTCGAGTTCACCATGATAACCCTAACTTATGATCTTTGTAAAGAAGAGATCTTCAAGAAGAACTACCATGAATGATCCATGACCAAAGAGGAAGAAGAATATGAAGAGTTTCAGAAGGAAATGTGATCTAGAAGGATCACTTATCAAAAGAAATTTCACCAAGGTCCACCATCAAAAATTGATCCTAACACAAGATCTTCAACATGCACAAAGGATCAATCATCCTAGGTTCAAGTTCTCATCCTTCATGATCCTGAAGCATTAAGATGATCCCAAGGTAGAAGAAGAAGTGTAGGGCCAAAAATATTGTTCTCTTGTGATGAGGATGGGTTATATACCTCATAGGAGGAGGGAAGTATAGAACTTTGAGGTGTCAACACATTTGATCATCAAAGGACACTTGTTCTTCAAAGGGTTAACCTTATTTCCTTTGCATGCAAAAATACAAAATATCCATGTTCATCTAGCAAAGTGTCGTGACCTACTAAGGTCGGTTGGCCCTATGTTGTGGTCGAGACACTCCATTCATCTTTATATTGGTCAAGACACTTTAGGGTTGGAACTCTAGGTCTCATATGTGCATAGGTCGAGACACTAGAAGACAAGGTGTTTCAACCCACCTTCACAATGTTGTCTCAGTCGCAACCATGCATCCGAATCATGTGTCTCGGTCATGGCCCTTACCAAAAGGTGGTGTAGTGATCATGAAATCAAACCCTATCATAGTCACCATATCAAGCAAACCCTAAAGTCACCATGGAATGTCATATCGCCATACACGATTCCAACCAAGCCCCCCATTGCATCATCTTCTCTCTCTCCCATGATGCTTAAGTATAAGAAACACCCTCTTCATGTGAAAATTTACAAGGTAACCCTCTCTTTAGGGTAAATTGCATTTTTGTCCAAAATAGGAAAATATAGCTCAATCCGCATTTAAACAGGACCAAACTTGAATCATAATCGTATCACATCATAACAAAACATCCCAAAGGATTGGATTAAAGTTTTAAGAATCTTATTAAGCAAGGTAAGCACAAATTAGCATTAAGCTAGGACATGGGCCTTACAACTATATACCCCTAACAAGTATTTCTTCCCCAAAATCCCATGCGAAAAGAAACAAATACTTCCCAAGCATCATACCTCTATATCACAGTGATATCATAAAACTTCAACCAACAAACTACCCTTGTCCCAGATGAACCCATGAAAATTCCATATAGGACACACCCTCAACTATGTCTACCACCACTAGTTGTAGAGTCAACTCTATGTCAAGTAACATTTCCTTAACATAGAAACACTAGACATGCCTTGTACAACTCAGGTGACAACTTCAACTTTTTAAGCCACTTCATGACTTGTAATATTACAAGATAAGGTTCACAGACCTGGGAATTTATCATATTTATTCGAGGGAAAAGGTAAGACTACAAGTTTAAGGATGTTAACCATCACATTCTCATTATTAAAACCAAAACATTATACTACAAATTTCATTATAAACCATTGAATATTATAACATTCATTCACAACTGTTGAATTAGGTTTAACATTTCAAAACTATCGACTGATATGTAGGTTAAATCCTTGGATCATATAACCAGAGAAACCATTAGTTTAATGATTAATTAAAGATACTCATGATACTTAGTTATACTATTGTGTGGTATCCTGAACCACCATTTGTTACAAAGCGTCATGTCTCCATTGGCTGATGTAGCTAATACTACCATCATTGAACACCTTCAGATGTTGAGCTTAAAATTATCATTGGTTCATGTCAATTTCAGGGCACAGTAAAAAAATGCAATTATGCTTGCTTAGCAGTAGCTGATAAGAAAGACTACTTATTCGATGTGTCTGCATCTCAATCATTTTTTTGGTTGTATCACATATATTCTATAACTCTTTTCCCAAGTAGATATTGTAATAGTATATGTAATTCTTAAATTCTCATTGTCATCTATGTTTATTCTATAGGTTGGGTATTCACAACCAAATTACTTTTAGAGTCAATCTTTCTAGGAAGCAAAGAACTTAATGTCTTATCAAGAAACATATTCACAAACGTGTATGACAACTGACACCTCTTGGATACTAGGATTCCTCACCTTGGTATCCATCACATGTCTCATAAACATATCACATTCCTATCCTATCAACCTTTCAGCTGTCACTATTGATACTAAACATATCAGAAGAATCTTCCTATGATTTGGAGGATCCACAAAGCAACATCATACACAAATGTCACCACCTTGGATCTAAAGTCCAAGACCAACTAATACTTTTCAAAGTTTCTAACTCAAGGTTACATCAAAACCATGCATATCAAGTGATATAAGAATCACTTGCATGTCACATCCCTAGTAAGAAAGAATACAAAGGGAACATACTTCCTAGGGATGTCAATGGGGAGGATATGGGGAGGGTAAGGTCTTACCCTTACCCTTACCCTTACCCTCTTTGGGTAGCGGGTAAGGGTAAGGGTAATTATCCTTCTCAGCAATCTCCTTACCCTCCCCTTACCCTTACCCTTTTCTCCACATGGTAAACGGGGAGGGTAAAGGGTAAGCGGGTAATTTTGACAAAAAAGAGTTTTATACACATTGTGTGTTGAATTTTAATAATTTTATTTCTAATTTATTGATAACAACATATAAAATATTATATCCAATTCAAAATCATATGTCTCTCCGTGTAAAGTTAAGTCAATTCACACAATAATTTTTTTATGCATAAATCATTTTTTTTTCCTTTGCATAAGTATGCATAACAAATAAGTGTTTCACCAACACCTCATTTTCCGCAAGATATATATGTTTTTCCTTCAATAAGAAAGTATTACAAGCACAACACCAAGTCATTTTCCAATGATAGAATAAAGTATTAGGGTTAAACATTTACATACAAACTCCTTTAGAATATATTTTTGTTTAACCTTTATATCATGTGTGGGTAAAAGGGTATGGATAATGTTTATACCTTACCCTCCCCTTATAGTATAGCGGGGAAATGGGGAATGGGTAAATGGGTAAAGGGTAATAAAAATCTCTACCCTTACCCTTACCCTCCAGGGTATGTGTGGGCTCTGATCTCCAAACCACGATATAAACACGATTCAAACTTAGCGGAAGCGATTCGATTAACAGCGGAAGACAAAAATAACGGAAAATTAAAACTTTTCGAAACAAGAGCTTGAATCCATAAAAGCTTCTTTCCTAACAAGAGATAAACTATTTACATCTCATGATAATTACTTCTTGAGTAATTATATACATCAAGATACAAAATCTCAAGAACTCATAACAAAAGACTCCAAGACCTGAGAGTACAAAGGACACATAGGACTGACTCTAACTACACCACATGGCAGGCTAAATCTCCACCTGAGATTTACTGCTGCTCCTGGTGCTGCTGCTGCTACTGCTGGGACTGGTCACCTGTAGACCGGTTCCTCTGTCTCCGATGTCCACCTAAAAAGTTGAAGTCTACGGGGTGAGACAATTTTTACATAATTTTCCCAACGAGAGTTATAACTCTCCGCCAGAAGCTTTATTATAACATCAAAGAATATCTTAAGTAGTAAAGCTTTCAAAGTATTCAATAGTAGTTGCAGCTATAAACAAAAGCTAAACATTTATGAGAGATGAAGAATATAAGCACTATTACAGTGTATCATCAATCAACAAACTCGTAGTTATCTCTAACATGTATACTACGCGGTTGATTATGTTTTACAAACAATATTATGCCCTGTGGAGATGAGGCATACCACTCATACTCCAACTGATTGCTAAGAAGTCACATCAGTATCATACATAGGTCATTAAGAGAGCCGGATTCTTATGACCTTCACCTTCCTCAGTCAGTAAGAGGATTACTTGTAGGACATCTTGTGTCTCTACTATTATATCTCACCAGGGTAAACTGGTCCTTCGCTATTCTAGAGTTACAGTGGCGTTCTGTACTCTCTTCGTCATCAGGAGATTTCATGTTTATCTCCACTGATACATATATTTATGTTTTCTTCGTCATCAGGAGGTTTCATGTTTACCTAATACTGATACGGTATGGGATTGTAGTGAAGGATTGACGGATTACATATCTACATCAATTTCCTACACTAGGATGTAAGGTTCTACACATCCATATACCCCACATACTCACTAGTATGTGATCTAGGAGTTCCCTTAGGAAAACTTGTTTCGCCATCATTTGATCTCTGACAATGATGGGTCTATGATCAGGGCTCTACATTATACTTGATTAGTTAGGTACATTCAGTATTCATTTAATCATCACACTTTGTTCTCCAAACAATAACAATAGCATAACAACTATAAAAGGAGAATACTAAATGTAACAAGCCTAACTCACATCAATCATCATTTCTCATTATACTCATCACAAGTCATTTCTAAAGCATGACTTTGATGGTATTCATGGCTCTCACAGCCCATTATTATCATAGAATGCCACTGACAAGGCATCAAGATACTTTATTTATTCATAAAGCTATGAATATGCCTTTAATGAATATAGTATCATCATCCATACCTGGATATGATCACCCCCATATCAGGACCTGCATGGTTAATTCAACTAATAAAGGTAATTCAAAACAATGATTATACTTTCCACTCTTGTCATAAGAGCTAAGTTCTTTGATTCTTATCAACTAGAGTTTAATACTCATATAACATGTCATCACCTCTGAATTAGGGTTTACTATTCACATCACATGTCATTACCCTTGAATTAGGGTTTACTATTCACATCACATGTCATTACCCTTGAATTAGGGCTTACTATTCACATCACATGGTGAATTGAACTCATAACATCATCATGTATGAGGAACATCATCATTGATGCTCTCAGATTAGCTTAAGATTCATCATATATCATAATTAGGGTTTCCATGATCTCACATAGGTGGATCATACCCTAATCATGTACATTCATGTGTATTGAAGGTTCTTTACTTGAGTTTCCACTCTAAAAGGGTAATTTCTCTCTCTTAAGGTAATTTCTCTCTCTTAAGATGCTTTCTCTCTCCTCACACTAGTATATGGTGATAACACCTCTCTAGATCAGGTTGGGTTAAGTCCTCATGGGCTAACATAAGCCAAAACATCATTAACATGTGATTATGGTTTTATTAGAAACAGTTATTACTCAATTGAACCCCTCAAGGGTATATTGGTAATTTACCTCATGATCACCATCATGGGTCAATTCATTAATCACATAGTCCCTTAATGTTCTAAGCTACCATTAAGATTTAGATTAGATCACCATTGAACCAAATACCACTTCAAGTGATTATGTATAAATAACATTGAAAACCTCCAAACGGTTTCAACCTTCAACCACCAAACGGTTTGAAACCGTTTGGGTGCGTTGACCGTTTGCTAGGTTTGACTCCAAGACCGCATGACCTCAAGGTCGTTTGCCCAAACCGTTTGGGTGCGTTGACCGTTTGGAAAGGTTGACTTTCCAAACCGTTTGAGCTTATGCGATTTGAAACCGTTTGATCAACTTGTCTTGAGATCGATTGGTCCAAACGACCTTGAGATCGTTTGAGCCCAAACGGTCTTGAGACCGTTTGGACCCAAACGGTCTTGAGACCGTTTGGACCCAAACGGTCTTGAGACCATTTGTCCTCAAACGGTCTTGAGACCGTTTGGATCCAAACGGTCTTGAGACCGTTTGGTCCAAATGGGCTCAAACCGTTTGGACCTCCAACATGGTTCAAAAGTTACAAATGTTTATGATTAAGTATGTTGAAGCCCTCAATTGGCCAAAGCCATGTTAACCACTTATAAATTGAGTCAATTAGGATGAGCCTCAATCAATTGGACACCAAATTAACCCTCAATTGAAAGCCAATTAGGGTTAAGTCCATCTCAATTAGGGTTTCAAATCAGATGGTCATCAATATTCAACAATGTGAATCAATTCAAGGTGGAACCTATCAATTGACCTCCAATTGGGCCCAAACTTGGCCCAAACGGTCTTGAGATCGTTTGGATGACCTCCAAACGGTCTTGAGACCGTTTGCCCAAGAAAGCATAAAAATATAAGTTGATTTGATAGGGGTTGAACCTTAATTAAGTCACAAATCAGCAATTTGATTATTTCAATAACCCATTGTAATTGGGCTCTCAATTGATCAATTTATCTTAACCCTAGACCTCCAAACGGTCTTGAGACCGTTTGGATGAGTTCCAAACGGTCTTGAGACCGTTTGCCCATCCAATCTTTGGACTCTAGTGAAAATTAATCAAGGTTGGATCTATTGAGTTGATCATCACATCAATACTTAATTGCAATATGATTTGGTACCTTTGGACCTTCAATTGGTCAACTATACTTGACCCCAGACCTCCAAACGGTCTTGGGGTGACCCCCAAACGGTCTTGAGACCGTTTGGGTGCTTCCCAAACGGTCTTGAAACCGTTTGGGCTAATCAACCCAAAATCTCAACTTAACTCATTGGAGATTCAGCACTAATTTCAATTAGGGTTTGCCCTATTAATCATCCTTCAACTCATGACTCGTTTGGAATTAATCCCTCAAATTCGGTGGGTCGTTAATTAACATCATTATGAACAGTAATCCCAAACGGTCAACGTTTGGTCAACCATCTTAAACGGTCTTGAGACCGTTTGCCCAAAAAGGGCAAATTAAACAGATTGAAAATCAGAACTTAATTCAATTGGTTTTGCTAATTGATTTGCTTATATCTCACGATTCCTTTGGAGTTAACCTCTCAAATTTTGTGGGTGATTAACCTACATAATTATGAACAAGATTCCCATACGTTATTCGCTTGGTCAATGGGACCAAGACCGTTTGCCCTCACACGACCCTGAAACCGTTTGCCCACCAAACGGTTTGAAACCGTTTGAACAATTGGTGGAGGTCGTTTGATAAAGTGGAAATCCGTGGATAAGCATAGTAATTAACGCCCTTATCTTCTACCTTGAGAACATTAGCAGTTCTTAACGATTTTTCTTGCAAAGATGCAAGGGAAGATAGGGAAGAAGAAGAACTAGCAACTATATGCATAGAAAAGATGTATAATCAAAGCATAAAGTTTAGAGTTATAAAACCCGCCTAAAGGTTGTTCCTTGAGCTCCAAGCTTCCAAGCTCCAAGCTTCCAAGCTCCAAGCTTTAATGGCGTCTTTGAGCTCCAAAGGTCAGCCAAGGTGAATTCTCCAAGGAAAAGTTGGGAAGGAATGGCTAGAAAGATAGAGCTAGGTGAGCTAGCCATGAATTCAACCTTGAAAACGAGTTTCCTCCATGAATTCAAGCAAAAGGGATGATCCAAACTTACCTAGGACCCTTGGTCGTCCTTCTCTACTCCAGAGCCTAGCCTTGGTCGGTTTTGAGCAAGGGGAAAAGAAATGAAAGGGAGAGGGTCGTTCCCTTGCTAAGTGGAAAAGTTATATATATACTTAGGTGAATTTTCAACATAAGGACATATGTTTTCCTCATTTCTCATCTAAGTCCTTCCTTTCTTCTTTGCACGTCCCCACATCTTATTTCTAAGGACAAAATTCTTCTAAGATCAAGAATTGAAGGCAAAGAGGATCAACCCATCACTAAAGCATACACATAAAAGGGCTATTATACATACACCTTGTTTATTCAATCACAAAGGTGTTCTTTGTTATATGATTATTCAAATGAAGTGCCCTCTTCATCATTTCTACTCTAAATGATGACAAAAGTTATAAAAGATATTTTAGATGATGTATTTTACAAGTTGTACCCCTCAAATTGGGTAAATTACACTTTTCCCCAATTTAGGGTTTTCAAGCACCGAGATTGCTTCCACAGCTGCACCTTGGTGCCCAAGCTTGGGAAATCCCTCAAACCTTACCATCATCATTCTCATGATGTCTCAACATCAGAGGAACATCTCAACATGTGCAAATTGCAAGTTAACCCTTCTAACTGGGTAATTTGCACATAGGTCCCTGTATTACAAAACAATGCTACAACTTTATATAAAAAGGAGCAAAAACTGAAATATATGCTTCTGAGAAACTTAATTACATGCCCAAAGTTAATCACAAGGATTTAATTTAATATTTAGGCAAAACACCTAGGGTTAACTCATAACCCAGGTCAGGGATGTTACAGTATGGGTAAGGGTAAACAGATAATACCCTCCCCATTGACAGCCCTAATACTTCCCTTATCACCACATCACCACCCATGGATTTCTTAACAAAGAAAAAAATATTACCAACTCGCTTTGGTTATTACATAGCTCTACCACTACTCATGTATCATTTTAGCCTGTTTCATCTTGGTTTCCTTGTCAAAAACATAGGAAACACATATCATTACTCCTTATTTATTATATGTACATAATTTTCATGTGTATCCCAATGTGTAACCATGTTTTACAACTTCATATTATGAGATAGATCATTCTTTCTCACATGTTCTATGTTAAACAAGAATTATCTCCTTTATTCTGTCTCACATATTATGAGGACTGAACCTTACACTTACTTATACATATAGGTTGGTCTGAGATTAACTCAGGTTCCACTTTACTCATTCTTTATTTGTGCTTATATGTCTTCTTACTTCATACTTATCTCAAGAGTTCTCTCCATTATACATAGATTTTGCACCTTGACTTATCTTATTAGCACATATTTATCTGTCTTTTTCTTCATAATTTTTTTGAAATTACAACTTCAAGAATCTCTCATAGCTTACTTGTGCTTAGCTTTAAGTTTCATGGTGTCACATCTCTCTCTTTTATTCACCAAACATTTAATGTTTAGGTATATTGTGATATAGTTCTCATTTTTTAGATAAGATGGAGGTATTAGCACCATGATTCCTGGTTTGTTATGCTCTTTCGATTGCTTTAAAATGACTACTTGATTAGAGTAATCATAAAGAAATCAATCTAAGAGTTCCATACTCCCTTTCCTTCAGCA
The DNA here is from genome assembly GCA_963693085.1 of Alisma plantago-aquatica. Lineage (NCBI taxonomy): Eukaryota > Viridiplantae > Streptophyta > Magnoliopsida > Alismatales > Alismataceae > Alisma > Alisma plantago-aquatica. Next base: position 527,672,045 of record OY856414.1, on the reverse strand, counting down.
TCTGAATGTCTGGCCAGGACACTCAAGTATTGAGGTTAGGTAGTATGCGCCATATTTTATATCATGTTCTCAATTTAGACATCATCCTAGTCCTAATCCTAGTGTCCCTATAGACTTAGTGAATCTATATATCTGATACCATCAAATGTGGCTCCCTTTTCCGCACAAATGAGATTACTTAAAAAAAGCGCATAATTATCACTGACAATGATATTACCACCAAACAGGGTAAATTAAAATTGATTTCATAACAATATTTCCAGTTAACAACTCACAATTGAAGCCATAAAATATTTCTACTTGTATTCCATTCATATCAAAAGTATTACACACATTGTTCACTGGCTATCTAGCCACCACATATTACATGTAATCATCTACTCATGTATACAATACATGTCTGTACCACTATGGCATACAACCAAAATCTCAAAATGATGCACAAGATTTACAATACCACCCCAAGGACCTGAGTGCATATGGATGACACATAATACTCTATTACTAGACACTAGATGCATCTCCATGTTTTAACAGCTACAACTTCACTTGTTATCAGTCTCAGTCACACAAACTCTATCTCATCGTGCACATCCACCTAAAAAGATGTGGAACCCACTGGGTGAGACCAAACATCCCAACGAGAGATATAACTCTCTGCCATCATCTATTATAAGCACAGATAGCTAAAATAGAAAGTTATACTATTTATAGTTAAGTAGATTCAACCTAATGATATAAGCAGGGCAATTATCATAGTTTAAGCAATTAGGGCATCTACACTAAGTAGTATTTCATCTCATACCTTAAGAAGTAATATGAAGAAAATATACAATTGATATAAACTAGAAGTATAAGAGACATAGCAAGGGGGTCATCTAATGTTATTCGTATGTGACCCTAAGCAATAATACTACAAAACTATGTTACATATGTAATTATTATGCCTTAAGGATTTGAGGTACACCACTCAAATCCAACTGACCACTACTAAGTCAGAATCGGTACGATACAAGATCAGTGGAAGAGCCAGACTTTGTGATCATCACCAACACTACTAGGTCAGGATGAGTCTGTGACGCAGTGACATATAGTCATACTACAAATAGCCACAGCTATAGTCCTGAAAAGACAACAACTCATAGTCAAAGCTATGGTCCTGTGAAACAACTAGCCTGCCTGGTACATGGGTTAGTGCTAGATAATAGGCTCACGCATGGCTGTTCTATAATAAACATCACATTACTATTAAAACAATTTAAGGATATAGGGAGTTACCTCCACTAATACCCTGCATATTCACCAATATGCACTCTGAGTTTCCCATAGAAGTTGCTCATTTCACCATCAAACTAACTACTGACACTGAAGATGGATCTATGGTATAGGGCAACTACATGATTAAGGTTTCACTTTATTAGTTATGCCAATTGGGTGAATTAAGGCTCCATCATACAAGTGGACATACAAAACCCTAATTCAATCTAATAATCATAACTGTGAAACAACTTTAGAAGATAATAAACAAATAAGGTGTGAAGTTGTCACATCATCTCAGAGCAATGCTATCTCACTGCCTTAAACAAGAACATCAATCAAAACCACTTGTTAAAACTGCCATATCAGGATGATTACTATTATCACATCACTGAGGATAATAACCTTATCATATTACTAGAGGATATAACCTCACACTAGGCATCAAGCCTTCACTAGGTCATAAGACCAATCACATTATTCTTGTAACTCATTTTTATCTCATCATGCCTCAAAAGGCATATAAGAATCACCTGTATCTTATCACATATACACCATAGCAACCATTAGCTATGATAATTATCTCACCTACAAATTCAACGTTTTACAAATAAAGAGAGAGAATACTTATTGATATCTCATCATATTAAACACTTTATGCAATGTAAACAATGCATCATATATCCTTTCAATTTGGGGTTAGGCATTCATGGTTAACTACATAGGGTTCCATTACACTATTTAATTACCAGTCTCTAATTTCATTACCTCCCATAAGTTTGTAATGTATTAGGGTTATGCACTATAATTTATAACTAAGTGTGCACATTCACATATTTACAGTTCTAGTTCACTTCATCAAGGTTTATGGCCCTAATCTAATATCATTTAAGCATCTTCATAACATGGGCTAGCTATGATAATCAATTAATCAACAAGATAGAACCATATAAGTAGTAGAAAGAGTATAATTATATACTACTCATCCATGCACGTTTAACAAGTATAACATACCCTAGATTAGGGGTTGATCAGATAGCCATCTAGAAATTGACATCATGATTATTTCACCAAATCCTAATTAACTCACTTCCCACCTTTTTGAAGCATATTAGGTTTAAAGGACATGATTAGGGTTTAACATCAATATATGATCATGAGTTAGTCATGTTGTTTACAACACTATGTATCATCATTGTGTACATATGTATGTGTACTATCTCCTTATGTCATGCATGTGTCACAATCATGATTCATATAAATATATTAACCATTCATCAACATGATATGGAGACCCAGTATAAACAAGGTGTCTTATCATTATATGACACTTGTATTAATGCCTCTCACAAGGTCATTAACCATATCACATTACTTATGGGATATCAATCCCTCAATCATATCATAAGATGTTTTCACCTCATATTGTGCTCAAGACACTTACTAGGTCATTTGACTCATATATATAAATATTTTAGAAATTATAACACATTATATATCAACAATGCCCATAATCATCTCCATATATTATATAAAATTCACCATAACACTCACATGGATATACCATTTGTCTCACCTACAAGTTTAGAGTTACATAAACAAGTCTGAGAAAACACTAACATAGAATATAATATTCAAGTAGAGTGAGTAAATGTATCACATGGTCATGTGATAAAGTTAGGGTTTGTATTTAGTAAATTAGGGTTTCATAACATCATTAAACCCTTAAACCCTAAGCTCATTATCTCCCACATATTTGGAGAGCACTAGAATTGAACATCATCATTAAGAATTAGTCATTTATAAATAAAATTTTCATGTGAACAATTACTCTATGTGTTACCCTTGTATACAACTATGTGTATCACCCTTGCTCACTCACACATCATGGTATGGTGACCTAGGATGCGTGCAACAGGTGGCACTACCTGTAACGGGTGCAGGGTCTGTGTTGTGAACCACGACATGTGCAGGGTATCCCTGGCTCGCAAAGCATACAAGTAGCCTCTCCCGCGACTGTCACTATACTCATGTTGCACCCATGACACGTGTAATGCATATCACACCCACAATGTGTATAGTGTGAGCCTTGATTGCAACCATCACAACCCTTGTCACTACCTTAAATATAATATCCACACAACTACCCTATCATATTGTTGTAACCCGTAATACCATGAAGCAATGGAGCCTCACGACCTCCTGCCATCAACATCTTGATCACTCCTTTACCTAATCTCGACGGAGATGCCACCCCAGCACAACATCATGACCACAACGCTGCAAAAGAACACTTCAAGAAGCAAAGTTGCGTCATTCAACAGGGCATAATGACCATCTCTTAGGGTTAGGCCTATGAAGTAGTTGAAACCACCCTTTGAATGATGTTCCTTAAACTCTAAAACATTTAAGATAGAAGGTTACTTAAAGGATCATGATTAAGGAGATAGATTCTAGGTTCCTCATACATGTAAATAGAACCACAACTTTCTATTTATTCAAGATGGGTGGATCATAATCTGGAGAGAATAGTTCTATTTCAAGAACAAGTATAATGATTTAGGGTTAAGGCAAGAATGATCCTTCTTGAGAAAAGACACAGATTAAACCCTTAAACATAATCATCTCTTTCACCATAAAGAACATGTTTTTTAGTTTAAGTACAACAATATCTAATCAGATATAAGATGCTAATAACATATGGGAAGAGAGTTATAAAACCCACATGTTTTGATGAAGAACAAAAATCTCAAGATTCAAGCTCCAAGATCTTCAACTAAACTCCAACACTTTAGCCAAGGAATCACCTCCAAGAAGAAGAAAAGAAACCATGGTCAGAAGGAGGTTTAGAGAAAGGATAATAGATCTTGGCAGAACCAAAAAGAAAAGAGAAAAAGAAAGGATCATCTTTCACTCAAGTTCACCATGATAACCTTAACTTATGATCTCTGTAAAGAAGAGATCTTCAAGAAGAACTACCATGAATGATCCATTGCCAAAGAAGAAGAAGAAGATGAGGAGTTTCAGAAGGAAACATGATCTAGAAGGAAGGACCACTTACCAAGAGAAGATTTCACCAAGATCCACCATCAAAAGTTGATCCTAACATAAGATCTTCAACATGCACAAAGGATCGACCATCCTAGGTTCAAGTTTTGATCCTTCTTGATCTTGAAGTTCTAAGATGATCCCAAGGTAGAAGAAGAAGTGTAGGGCCAAAAAGATTATTCTATTGTGATGAGGATGGATTATATACCTCTTAGGAGGAGGGAAGTAAAGATCTTTGAGGTGTCAACACATTAGATCATCAAAGGACACTTGTTCTCCAAAGGGTTAACCTTATTTACTTTGCATACAAAAATAAAAAATATCCATGTTTATCTAGAAGAGTGTCACAACTTACTAAGGTTGATTGACCCTATGTTGTAGTCGAGACACTCCATCCATCTTTATCTTGGTCAAGACACTTTAGGGTTGGAACTCTAGGTCTCATATGTGCATAGGTCGAGACACTAGAAGACAAGGTGTTTCGACCCACCTTCATATGGTTGTCTCAGTTGTGAACATGCATCCCAAGAATGCGTCTCAATCCCGACCCTTACCAAAAGGTGGTGTAGTAATCATGACATCAAACCCTATCATAGTCACCATATCAAACAAACCCTAAAATCTTCATGGACTGTCATATCACCATACATGATTCCAATCCAGTGCCCCATTGCATCATCTTCTCTCTCTCATGATGCTTATGTATAAGAAACACCCTCTTCATGTGACAATTTACAAGGTAACCCTCTCTTCAGGGTAAATTGCATTTTGGTCCAAAATAGGAAAATATAGCTCCATCCAGATTTAAATAGGACCAAACCTAAAACATAATCGTATCACATGATAACAAAACATCACAAAGGATTAGATTGACATTTTAAGCATATTATTAAGCAAGGCAAGCACAATTTAGCATTAAGCTAGGTCAGGGGCCTTATATTAACCCATGTAAAATGTGGTCACAAGAAAACCCTTGTCGTATTATGACGGGGACAATCCCTTTGATATTTTTGGAAACATTCCCATGCCTCATGAAGATTCTCTACAGGTTTTTGCATGAATACAATAATCTTGTGCCTATTTCTGATAGTCTTCTCAGTGGGATAGAACTTTGTGACAAAAGCATAGGCTAGAGGCCTCCATCCATTAATGGATTTGTGAGGTAGACACTAGGACATACCTTTGTCCTCTAGAGAGAAGGCGAATCCTTTGTAGTATATAACTTCTTGCGACACTCCTCTCATCTTGATAGTGTTGCAGATGTTTTGAAAGCGTCAAGATGATGATACAAATTCTCATTCTTTGAGTTACCTCTGAAGGGCTTATTTTGGATCATTGACATGACTGTAGGCTTCATCTCAAAATTAGTAGCACCCAGCCTTGAGATAACGACTGGGCATCTTGATTCATTAGCCCTAGTTGCAACCAATTCTCTAAGTGATTTATCTTCTTCATCATCTTCTTCCTCACTGATATGGTTGTTACGTTCACATTCATTGTGGTTCCTTCTATGTCTCCTATTATGGTGGTGGTGATGCTCATTATGGTGTTGCTCCTCTTCATATTGTTCTTCGTGGTCATCCTCACATCACTCCTCACATTCTTCCTCCTCATGGTGATGACCATACGAGTGACGTTCCTCACATTCATCTTCAGTTTTTAGAGGGCTTTGATTATGTCCCACTCTTGCATTCCGATCTTCTCCAGAAAGCCCACCAATATGTCCTCCTCTACGAGGCAGCATATTGATGCGAAAAGGGAATGAGGTGTTGTTTAAATATGATCCTCTTCAAGCTACCTAAATAGTTCACACAGTCAAATCTGGACGTGTAAAATAAAATATTGTAAGCAATCTAGATATAGCATATTTAGAGTTTTGTGTAGTCAAGCTTATTGCTAAGCTTGAGGCACGGGTGTATGGTGAGTAGACTCGTGTTCTTGATAGTATCATTTTTGCCTCATCCTCGAAAATGGTGCCAAAAAGTTGACCGACCTAAATCACACGTCCAAAATGGAGGGGATCTAGAGTAGTCAGACTTTTAAATGTATAACCTGACTATTAGACCCCCACAACTATTATACAGGGTATGTTGTAGTAGTTGTGGTCGATCCACACGGACTAGGGCGGTAAAGTGCTAAGAACATATAATCCTATCTCAGATACATCAACCGAGCATGTAGATTAAGATGGTGTTCCTTATAGAACGATGTTACTCCAAAAAAACAAAACAAGTAAAAGAAAAGCAAAGAAATAAAACAAGACAACAAAAGCAAACAAGTATGTTGTAACAAAAATATGGATAGGAACTTGGATTGGGTTTCACCTACTAAGATTTCTCACCAACATGCAATACTCACACCCTTTTTATACCCTTAGTAAGATTACAAGTAAACATCATATATGTCTATTCCCTCTTCTCTTGAGCTTAGGATAGATATAGATTATAAGGTTGTCTCTCTCTCAAGATGGCAAACAAATGATCACAAAGATAACCATGTGATCATAAGCTATGAAATTTCAACATTCTCATGCATTCATGTAACTCCAAAACACTTAGATAAGACTAATGTTGCTCTTTTGAGGCGCTAACAATCAAACATCACAAGATGGTAGCTAATCATACAAGTGAAGCATTAAGACCAAACGAATGGAGATAATCTTTGCTAAGAGCATATATGGGATAAAGGGATGCATTCTCTCTCCCTCTCCCACACTCGCAGAGGAGATCGAATTCTCAGGAGGGTGGTAAATCAAGGCAGTAGTTGGGATTCAAACCCATATCCCTTTAATAGGGGACACCGTGCTTGAACACTTGAGCCACTACTTATCGGCTGCTAAGAGCATATATATTCAAATTGATGTAAGTGTATACATGTTGGGAGATCCTTAATGGATACTCCCAACCAAGCTATGTGTTTAGCCACTCATCCTCATGAGCATCATTACGATATTACAAGGGTGAGTATACATCAAGGTAGACGAAGGGGTGGATGAACAATGTAGATGGAAATGACAGATTTAAAGAGAGAAGAAGGTGATACACCAATAATACTCCTTCAGATCTGGATTTGGCATTGGTGTAGAAGATGGGTGACAACTCCTCCTTTTGAAGAAGGTAATGGTGGATCTTCTCTCTCATCCAACTTTCATTTACCGATATCCAAGATTGATGGAGAGGTCGATGAGTGAGTGTGGAGCGCGACAACTGTAATGACCGCCACCAAACAGTCAGCCAAATCGTTACTAATGATGCAGAATAATCATAAACAGTGGATTAACAAAAATCACTAAAATTTAAAACCATTTTGCAAGGAGATCCTCTTCCAGGAACTCTTACTGAAAGATCCGAAACTTATACATATCATGATTTACATTGTACAACATTGTTTCATCTCATCTCGAGGACAACATATAACAGTTGCTCTATCAAAACACATTCTGGAGCAACATAAAATATTGAGGCTTCCAAGCCAAAATCTCAAATTGTTCATGAAACCATTACTAACGTACTCCAAGGACCTGAGAGTACATAGATGACACATAAGAATTCTATCTACAAGACATGACAGACAGTACACTCAACCTGAGTTGTTACTGCTGCCCCAGCTGTTGTTCTCCTTCTGCAGAAAGGTCTCTACCTCCTCGTACACGTCCACCTAAATATTATGGATCCCACAGGGTGAGAAATTGTCCCAGTGAGAGATATAACTGGCCACCCACTATATTATTATCAAGATTAAGCAGTATAAAAACTAAACAGAGGTTCTTTTGTATAACTGAGCAGGATTAATCACTATTATAAGCAGAACAAAGTAGTCATTCTTCTTAAAATAATGCATCTATCTATGGTAGAGAAATAAATCATCTATTCACTATTCAAGGGAATATGAAGAAATATGAATAACATCTATTCAACTAAGATGTATAAAAGGAGTGTACATCAACCAATATCTTTCCGTATTTAATCCTTAAACAAATACACTACACGACTGATTACATATTACAATCACACTTATGCCCTGAGGAGATGAAATATACCTTTCATACTCCAACCGACCACTAGTCATTCGAAATCGGTACCATACAAGGTTAGTGGCAGAGCCAAGTGTCAAGACCGCACATGTCTCGGTCAGTACGAGACCACTTAGGTTCAACATGACATCTTGTGTCAACTGTTGGCAGGACATCTTGTGTCAGCTACAATTAGCATGCCGGGGTATAGCGACATCTTCGCTATAGAGTTATTTATGTAGCATGTACTCTCTTTGGGAGAGTTCACATAGTTTTCCCAGATTATAACATAAGGATAAGAAAGATCAACATCAATTCCTTTCCTGGTCGGGAGATTTTATATTTCAATCCTGACATCACTTTGGAATGAAGAAGGATTTACACATCAATTTCTTATTTGGTCGGGATATTTACATCATCCTGGGATAAATAAGGAAGGTGTGACATCGATTCTTCATTGGGACATTTGGATATACTTCGTCCTTCACCCCCGCATATTAAAAAATATGCACTTCTGAGTTAAACTCATTTTGCCATCAACAATTTCTGACACTGAATGGATCTATGGTCAGGGCACTACATGATGAGATTTAACTTAATTAATTAGGTTCATTACAATATTCTTTTAGCATCAACCAAGTTTCAAACAAGAATTATAACAGATGCTATAAGGAAAAGGTAGTACTTTTAAGATCTTTGGAACATTGTTGAAGGTATATCACTCGGGATCTCAGTCCCTTATCACATCACTGGGAATTCTCATCCCTACATATCATCATCATCATGATTACTGGATCTGGGTATTCAAACCCTTAGATCACCACATAGCATTGTTACCTTTGTAACAGGTAACTATTACCTCTAGGTCCTATGACCAAGGTATTCATCTTACTTGTTGTTCAAGTATTTCACATAGCTCACATAGTTCATTAAACATCTTGTCACCTTTTACTAGGCAACAACTTATCTTTTAAGACATCAGACTGTATAATCATTATACTTGTTATACAAGTATTTCACACAGCTTACAAAACTTATTTAAATCTATTGATATGGCACATCATGGCTCATATCTTGCTATGCTCATCATTTCATGATTCTTGTATAGTGTGCTCTTTATGATGAAAGACTTTTATCAACATATGACATCATTATACAATTTAAGAGAAATTCATCCTTCCCATGATTAGGATTAGGATTATATACATCATCACCTTGTGATATAAGAAAATACATTCTTCCCATTATTAGGGTTAGGATTTCTCAATCTAACTGATTATCATTGTAAAATCATATCATCACCCTTCACTAGGGTTAGATTTCCCTTTATTAACAATTAAGGATTCAAAATCATAATGTCTAGAATCAAACCCTAATTCATACTCCACTCATCATAGGAGTATCAATACATTCTTATTAATATGTTTATCACCCATGTTAAAGTCTCTCTCTCTTATCCTTATTAGGATATTGATTGCATCTTACTTAATTCACCTCTTAAGGTCTATTAGCTTGACATTATTAAATTAAATTAAACTTATTATGTTTCAATATTAATCACACAACATATATCACTTAGACAAGTGCAATGGATTGGAGCATGCCTACCATATCGGGTATCATGGTCCATAATGTTATCCTATTTGTGCTTGAGGATGCATATGTCATCATATTATAGTTCCATATAAATCCTTTGACAACACCACAATATCATGTCGGGTTTAGGGTTTATCACCTAACTCCATATCATGTAGCCATGTCGGGTTGGCTATCACTTTAACTTTTATCATCTTAAGTCATCCTCATATCAGGTATAGGTTGAACTCTTGACCTTATATCGGGTATAGAGGCATATTGGGTTCTCATATCATGTACAAGAATACACCATATCGGGCATGTCTTTTATGGCCTTACCATGTATCGTTTAAGTGACATATAGATAATATTGTATTAATTTCTTACCTTGAATTGTCATATCAGTTTTCCACCTTAAACTACCATATCGGTTTCCATCTTGGGTTTACCATATCAGTTTCCATGTTGGGTTTACTATATCCATTTCCATCTTAGGTTTACCATATCATGTCCCCACATTGGGTTTCCATATCGTGATCCCATATTGGGTATCATATCGTGATCCCATATTGGGTATCATATCGATTTTCCATTATATTAGTTTTCTATAATAGATGAAACCTTGAATTCAAATCCTTCTAAAGGTTTAGTTCTTTTCTTACAAAAACACGACAAGATGAATACTAAATTTCTCTTCAACTCATCTCAAGGTAGTAGGGTATATTGAACTTCAAAGGCAAATGATTTTCAAAGCATATCGGGTTTCCATTTCTCCATCTAGGATCTTGCCCATATCATATAAAAGGTAAAGTTTTAACCTTATATCGTGTATAAGGTGCTAGTAGGTAACTCCTATATCAATAACAAGACACGTCTTTTATCAAGTATAAGGTATCACTCACCACTATATCGGGTTACGTTTTATCTTGGATTTCATATCGGATTTCTCATCACCATCTAGGGTTTTTAACTCATATCGGGTTAGGATATAGACCTAACATGATATCGTGCATAAGGTTAGTATATGGCCCTATATCATTCTCAAGTGGGTGTATAAGTACTTACTCATATCGCCCATGAAGTATACACTTCTTACTGTGTCATACTTGTTGGTATGTATGCCCATAGAGCAAGTCATGTGATGATTGTAATGGGATACTTTATAAATGATTTGAATAATAATAAAGGCAATTTTCAATCTATATGTTTTAACTGTTTCTGAGATGATACTATAACATGATAGATGTCTAAAGAATTGTTTTACTCGATGACGTATGCTTTTAGGTTTAGGACCTAAACGATGAGATCATACAAATGTTAAGAGTATACATTGTTGTTTAGTCCCTAGTCGGTTGTTATTGTGGAAATAACCATAGACATGAATAACACTAAAGATTAGATTGTGTTTTGGTTGATGACAGAATCTCATTAGTCATGATATAGTGATATCAAACCAAGCACATAGGTACTTGTTAGAGAACAAGTGTACCTGACAGACCCACCATGAGAGTGACACATGGAACCATAATTTGGTAGTTACAGTCAGCTCTCACAGTGATGGTGGTGAATGTGATTCTTCGACCTAAAATCACTACACTCAACACATGTCGTTGGGTACACTTTGACATCATCAAACACAGTCCTGAAACATGGGTTGTTATAAAGGTGATGATTGGATGACTTTGACACATGGGACTTTTGAGGGGTGAGTGATAGATATGGGATTTGTCCCTCCTAAGAGAGTTTGATGTCCATGGCCATGAGTAGGATTTAGAAAGGCATGCACATGCATGTGTGAATAAATATGTGATATTGATGTCACACACATCTCACCCAGTCTGCTCTGAGATCAAGGAAATGGATGAACGTTGAAAGGATGACTGTACCATGCCTTGAGTTCATTCTGGACATTAGTTACAAAGGAATTATACATTCACTGTAACACCATTCATGGATTGTAGGATTGAAAGTTGTTCTCCAACTTTCTATTTCACTTGGGTAGCATTGATGTGCGACTAGGCACCACTCTTTGCTTGTGAAGTCATAAGTGTTATGGACTTTCACTGCCAACGTGAAATGGACCTGTAGGGTCACACACATAGGATTTAACCTGGAAGAGGAGTTTATCCACAAACAATGTTTAGATTGATTACTAAAGGAGTTTAGTAGTTCAATTAAACACTAAGTTGATTGATAGCTTAAAATCATAGTGTTCAAGGTGTTGGACCAATCGATTAGAGTATCAGATTGATTGAAACTGTGATTGACTATTTTTTGCACAGTCAGCCGATCGGCTCAAGGGTTGAACCGATCGGCTCAGGTTGGTGAACCGATCGGCTCAACTGGTGAGACGATCGACTCATGTATCAATGAGACGATCGACTCAATTGTTGAACCGATCGATTCATGGACCAACCGAGATCGTTTGGAAAATTAGAAGACTATTTTGCAAATACAATTTGTTTCACTTGTACAAATTCGATTTGAACAAGGATTAATATTTGATTAATCAAAAACAAATATGAAAGTCAATTTGAGTTGGACTAGGACCACAAATCGATTGACTCATGCTTAAACCGATCGGCTCGGGGGTCCCAAACGATCGATTTAGGTGTGAACCGATCGGTTGAGGTCACCAAACGACCATTTCAGGGTTGAAACGATTGGTTCAGCTGGCGTAGTTGGTTGTTTTGTGGAAAATCTCGAACCCTTCTACTCTTGCTTTAATCCTACATTGCCTGGGGTAGATAACCCTATCCCATGACCCTCCTATATATAGGGGTATTGGGAGCTTCTCAAAGTACAACTCAGAACACTAGTTGCTCTGCAAAGTTATCGTTCTCTCTGATTTTGGTAACCGAGAGAGCCCAAGCAAGTGCTACCCGATAAGGGAGGCACAACAAGGGAAAGACAACTGCAGAAAGGCAACTGGTTGTAGGAGAGTGTGTTAGTGACTAGTACGCCGACAAGAGGATACGACTCATTCTGATTCCTTGTGGGACAAGGAGATCGGAGTTCCAGGAAGTCTGTGTGGAAGACTATAGAGGTGGGAGACTTCTGCCGCTCGGAGGACAACTGTCAATCCCGACAATCCCAGTGAGACCAGGAGCTGCACAGAAACTGTCCAAGACCGGAGGTGAAGACCGCACAAGTCACGAGGTAACATCTCTGAGCAAGCCTCGAGACAAGGTATGCCTCTACAAACTATCTTGCCTATTGTATAGACGTTGATGCGATTCCTTTATTCTGGGTTTGGGAGAAGAAAATTTTTGTTTCCATTGGCTTCTCTGTCTCCCCTAAAACCCAACAATACCTGTAGTGGGTTTACATTAACATATCGGATTGCTCATCCTCTAGGGTTTACTTATATCAGGTTAGAATACATGCTTGGTTTCCTATCATGCATAGGGTGCATGACTTGATCTCATATCGTGCATAGGGTATTAGTCTTACCTTGTATCAAGTATAAATATGGATAGGTATCTTCCATATCGTTCATAGGACATGTTTATAAAATATGACCTACCTTCATATCGGGTAAGCCTCTATATCGGATTTTATATCGAGTTTCAAGAATCTTCAACCCATATTGGGTTGTTCAAAGATGATGTCATCATCATCAACCTCAAGATCCTTATCTAACTATTCAAAACCATGGAAAACAGTCCTAACTTCTTATTGAAACTCATGAATATATCAATTGATCAAAGGAAATCCGAATTTTGAAAGAAATCAACAAGTTGAACAATATTGAAGAAAAGACAATAATATAGTTGGGTTAAAGTTATATAACCCGCCTTATGAACAACTTCCAAGCTTCAAGCTTCAACTCCTCACGTCCCAAGGTTGAATATGAACCTCTCAACAATCCAACACTTGAGCTCCTTAGCTTTTTGCATGATATCTCCAATTCCAAAGGGCAATATCACCTTCTATGACCTATTGGGCCGATATCTCTTATCCTTGGCTGATATCAAGCTCTTATCACTCAATCTCCTCGCTATGCACGAAACAAGAGGATATGCATGATACAAGAGGGAAGGTTACCAACAAGATTTGAAAATCTTACTAACAAGTGAAGGGCAAGGTATTTATACTAGAGGTTTATGGAAAAGAGTGTAAGAGGTGTCATTAGCTTAGGCTACTAAGTGCCACCTAGCCATGCATAGTAGACACATACATTTGCATGCACCCCATTATTTATCTTGCCATGCAATAATAAAAAGTCCAAGGATATTGTAGAGGATAAGGGTCAGCCCTTGAGTTAGCTTCTAAGGCAAGTTTTCTTCCACTCACTATATTATAATATTCAACTCAATCTTTTCCAAGATAAGTTGCAAAATGAGTCATATCTCTTTCTTTGAAGTGCCTTACCCAACATGGGCCAAACTAAAGACTCATCAAAAGTGATAAGAGACCCTCTTCATGGATCTATGGCCGATAGGGACTTCCACTCTAAGTCTACAACTCGATATAGCTCAAGTAAGGGCTTCTCCTTCAATTCTTTCTTGGTCTTTTCATCACTAAGAGTACCATCCATCAAAGGTGGTTCAATTATGGTGCCCCCTTATTTCTCTCTCCTCTAAATGATACCTAGAGGGAGTAGGGACACACTAGAGGTGGTAATTTGCATATCAATCCTATATTTTGGATAAATTACAATTTGTATCAAAATTGGTGCAAAGAGCACTAGCATTGTTCAAACAAGCTTAATACTTGAATTTTAGGCTTTCCATAAGTCACCACTTAGCATCATTCTCTCTCTTATGATATTAAAACACTTAGGATACATTCAACATGTAACATTTTGCAATTTAGCCCCTCATCTTGGGCAAAATGCACTTTTCACTTAGATTGTCATATAATGCACACATAGTTTGCAAATAAGCTTAAACTTAGAAATAAACTTCTCAAAGAGTATTAATTACTTTTCAAAGGATTAGAAAAAGTTTATAATTGTCTTTTTTAAGCAAAACTTCCAGAGTTAAGTCATAACCCAGGTCAGGGGTGTTACAATTATAAACCCCTAACAAGGATTTTGTCCCCGAAATCCCAGATGAAGGAAGACAATCATTATTCATACATTATATCATCAAGTTTCCCATAACATCTCATTGTCATAGCACTTGGACCAGTAAAAAGTTCTTCCTCTCAGAGTTATCATAGAATCCACCATATAGGATACATACTCAACTGTCCTTTCTATTAAGGATTATAGTATCCATTATGTGTTAGGTAACATGTTCTAAGTTAGAGTAGTACCATTCATACTTAAAATGATTCAAGTATCATTCCTTATTGATTTATCACTTTCCCTACTTACATCTTCTTATGTAATAAGATCCTTAACCTTAGGAGTCTTCCATATTCCTTACTTAGTTTAACATTCCTCTTCTAAGGAAGGATTTAAAATTTTATTCTATCATTCATTCAGGACTACAAGTCTTATCATACTTTTGTTGTGCTATTCTAATCTGCTGATACAATACTAACTTCCTTATTACTTATTTTAGTTGTTTTATTATTTTGTCAGAACAAGAGGCTACGTATAAAAAAGAACTTATCTCAAAGGTATTTCTAGATGTCATGTATGAACTGCCTCAACATATCTAGATAGGGATATTCTAAAGAATTATTTTTAGCCTGATAAGATTTTTCCCAAAATGATCCTACAATTGTTCCTTCAATTGATACATCCTTTGTGATGTTATGTTTATGATGAGCATAAACCCCTAACATATGATATCCATACTATAATTATCTCAAAGATGGCCCTTCTAAGTAATCGAATATGACTCATCTTATCAGGAGTCATGTTCTAATTTTCTTATACCATTGAAAGTTATGGGATGCTAGGATTCCTCACTTTAGTATCCATTATATGTACCAAAATCACATCACATCTTCATCATATCCCTTTACCTATTATTATATTTATCAAAAACATATAAAAGGATCTTTCTTTTATTTTGGAACATTACTTATCATATATAACTTTATCTTGGAACCAGAATCTAGGATGAACTGATATTCTTCTAAGTATCCATCAAAAGAACACTTATAACTCATGCACATCAAGTGTCATAAACTTACTTAATTATCATGTTCCTATAAGGAAAGAACATATGAAAACACATTCCTCTTATTGCCCCATTATTACCCAGGGTTGTTTATCAAAGAGAAAAGATTATCATCCCCTCTAATTATAAGATAAGCTTTCATTTGTTCAAGATTCATTTACTCTTGTTTCATCCTAGGTTCCTTGCCATCAACATAGGAATTTTTTAAGGATGATTACATATCATTACTCCTTCCCTTGTTATTTCCTAACATGTTCATGAACATTTTCTGATTTTTTTATCACATTTCTCATTTTCACATTTATAGAAAAGATCTTTACTAGTCACACAGTCTTTATCGAACATGGATCATCTCCCTTGTTCCTTTTCTCTTATCACGAGGATTATACTTTTTACTTCCTCCTACACATAGATTGATCTGAGATCATTTTAGATTCTATTTCATTACACTTAGGATGTGATAAAAATATCCATGCCATATTCCCAGTTTTGTTATACTCACTAGATTGCCTCAGAATGATTACTTGATTAGAGTAATAAAAAAGATAATAATCTAAGAGTTCCATACTTACCCTGTCTTCAATAATTGAATACCTGGTCACGATATACAAGTATTGAGATTAGGTAGTATGCACCTTGTTTTAATATCATATACCTTACTTTTCATAGCATCAAAATATAGGACTTAACATCCCTGGATTTTCTCCAGATATAATTTTCACACCTCATCCTCTTTCACACAGATAAAAAGAATTTATAAGACATTTTAAAGATTATTGAGAAGAATGTAAGTCCTCAGCATACTTAATAGATAAAATTTTTAAAATGACATATCAGAATGAAACAATTTTATCTAAACTGTTTCGGTTTGTGGATTGATTACTATCTCAGGCTGATTCATTGCATTGAATCTCGTCGTTGCCTGATTCCAACGTCATGCTTTATTATTTAATATAGATAGATCTTCTTGGGATGCCTGTCCACATCCTCACATGCCACTGCTAAGTCGTTGCCTTTAAGAGTCTTGCTGACTCTACCTCGGCGGTTGAGTCATTTCTTCCTTCCTTTTTGGACAAAAGGATCTAATATGCCCAATATATTTACACTCATAACACATCTTATAAGCATCCCCTGGCCCTGTCAGCCTTATAACCGATGCAGGGGCCAAGTCAAGAGTTCTAAATGGTGGAACATTGGGTCCTTTACCCTTTCTTGGTAGCCACAACTCTGGTTCATTAGACATTGGTTGCACGGTTGGTACCAAAAACTTCCCCTTTTTAGAACTACTAGGCCTCTGCTCCTGAGTTTGGATAGGTCTTTTCTTAATCCCTACCTCATTATCCTTTTCTGGATAGTACTTTATGAGATGCCCTGGTTACCTACACCTGTAGCAAACTCTGATGTTGGGTTGTAACCTAATTCTTTCAACATTTTCCATCGCTCCAACATTTTGATGTTAATAAGGAATCCTGCTAGAGCCCAAAATTTCATCATTGGGGGTTGGTAATCTAGGTTGTATTGTTTGTATCTGATCCTCAATACGTGCTAATGTTGTCATAACCAATTTGGTGAAAGCATTATATACATGGTTCTCTATCATGGTTGGATCAACCTGGGGATTCTCAGGCATTTGTTCTTCTCTTTCATGATCCCTTGCACCTTCTCCTGGTGTAACAAAATTGCTTTCAGCAGTATGTTCCTTGTTTTCTCCAGACATCTTTAAGCTTTAATCTACCTTCTGCATAAGCAGAAGTCACTATAAGACATACTGGAGGATACTAGAACAGACTTAACACCTTAGTCCTATGTCTCTATAGACTCAGTGAACCTTAAGCTATGATACCAAACTTGTAACGACCGCCACCAAACCGTCAGCCAAATCGTTACTAATGATGCAGAATAATCATAAACAACGGATTAACAAAAAATCACTAAAGTTTAAAACCATTTTGCAAGGAGATCCTCTTCTGGGAAACTCTTATTGAAAGATCCAAATCTTATACATATCATGATTTACATTGTACAACATTGTTTCATCTCATCTCGAGAACAACATATAACAGTTGCTCTATCAAAATACATTCTGGAGCAACATAAAGTCTCGAGGCTTACAAGCCAAAATCTCAGATTTTTCATGAAACCATTATGAACTGACTCCAAGGATCTGAGAGTACAGAGATGACACATATGACTTCTATCTACAAGACATGACAGACAGTATACTCAACCTAAGTTGTTACTGCTGCCCCAACTGTTGTTCTCCTTATGCAGAAAGGTCTCTACCTCCTCATACACGTCCACCTAAAATTTTTGGATCCCACAGGGTGAGAAATTGTCCCAAGGAGAGATAAACTCTCCACCGACTATATTATTATCAAGATTAAGCAGTATAAAAACTGAACATAGGTTCTTTTGTATAACTGAGCATGATTAATCACTATTATAAGCAGAACAGAGTAGTCATTCTTCTTAAAATAATGCATCTATCTATGGTAGATCAATAAATCATCTATTCACTATTCAAAGGAATATGAAGAAATATGAATAACATCTATTCAACTAAGATGTATAAAAGGAGTGTACATCAACTAATATCTTTCTGTATTTGATCCTTAAACAAATACACTACACAGCTGATTACATATTACAATCACACTTATGCCCTGAGGAGATGAAATATACCTTTCATACTCCTACTAAAAACTAGTAAATCGAAATCGGTATCATACAAGGTCAGTGGCAGAGCCGGCTGTCAAGACCTCACCTGTCTCAGTCAGTACGAGACCACTTAGGTTCAGCATGACATCATGTGTCAGCTACTGGTAGGACATCTTGTGTCAGTTGCAATTAGCATGCCGGGGTATAGAGGCATCTTTGTTATAGAGTTATTACTGTAGCATATACTCTCTTCGGGAGAGTTCACATAGTTTTCCCGGATTATAATATAAGGATAAGAAAGATCAACATCAATTCCTTTCCTGGTTGGGAGATTTTATATTTCAATCCTGACATCACTTTGGAATGAAGAAGGA
Organism: Alisma plantago-aquatica; assembly: GCA_963693085.1. Lineage (NCBI taxonomy): Eukaryota > Viridiplantae > Streptophyta > Magnoliopsida > Alismatales > Alismataceae > Alisma > Alisma plantago-aquatica. The sequence goes on along the minus strand of OY856414.1, from coordinate 527,653,041 downwards.
ATTACACATCAATTTCTTATTTGGTCGGGAGATTTACATCATCCTGGGATAAATAAGGAAGGTGTGACACCGATTCTTCATTGGGACGTTTGGATATACTTCGTCCTTCACCCCCGCATATTCAAAAATATGCACTTCTGAGTTAAACTCATTTCGCCATCAACAATGTCTGACACTGAATGGATCTATGGTCAGGGCACTACATGATGAGATTTAACTTAATTAATTAGGTTCTTTACAATATTCTTTTAGCATCAACCAAGTTTTAAACATGGATTATAACAGATGCTATAAGGAAAAGGTAGTACTTTTAAGATCTTTGGAAAATTTTTGAAGGTATATCACTCGGGATCTCAGTCCCTTATCACATCACTAGGAATTCTCATCCCTTCATATCATCATCATCATGATTACTGGATCTAGGTATTCAAACCCTTAGATCACCACATAGCATTGTTACCTTTGTAATAGGTAACTATTACCTCTAGGTCCTCTGACCAAGGTATTTATCTTACTTGTTGTTCAAGTATTTCACATAGCTCACATAGTTCATTAAACATCTTATCACCTTTGACTAGGCAACAACTTGTTTTTTAAGACATCAGACTGTATAATCATTATACTTGTTATACAATTATTTCACATAGCTTACAAAACTTATTTAAATCTATTGATATGGCACATCATGGCTCATATCTTGCTATGCTCATAATTTCATGATTCTTGTATAGTGTGACGTCCCCGGATTTTCTAAAACTTAATCTGATGTGTGACGTCTAAATTGAAACCTCACCTCAGTGAGAATCCCAATTTAAACATCCCACACCAGGCTAAGAAAGAAAAAATCAAGGGAGTCAGAAGGAAACACAGTAGCACATGTACATGAACAATAATAAAACCATACACACATGTTCACCATTCAACATATAATTACAACATGAATTGTTACAACATTTGATATTACATATTGAATAGAAACTTATACATATACATGTACTACTACTAAACTACAGGATCTTAAGACAACAGGTCCACCTGTACATCAGCTCGCTACACAACTCCCACTATCCTGGATCTTCAAGGACATAACCACAACCTAAACAAAAGATTACATGCGGTACACGTCAGCACAATATTTCAAGAATATTGTACTGAGTACGCCTACGTGTCTTTTATATACCTCTCATCATATCTTGGCAATAAGATAAAACTAATACTTGGCAGTAACAGAAGAATATAAGAAAAGCGTATACTTGCACAAAGTTATTCATTAACAAAAGAGAACACATATTTTAAGCTTATTTTCCATTATATCTCAAGGCCTTTATGATCACTACCAAAGAGTTAGATTATTTGTACAAGGTGACCACTACCAAAGAGTTAGGCCAGACCACTACCAAAGAGTTAGGTCATATGTACAATGTGACCACTACCAAAGAGTTAGGTCACTTCCAAGCACACTACCAAAGAGTTAGTGCTTTCATATAATGGAACAGATATATTATGTTTGATGTGTTCATAACAATAAGTATGAAAAGCTCAAACAACATAGTATACAGGAACAATCATTTCAATCAATATCATATGCCAAGTCTTTACTACTATATAACACAAGCATATTGTAAAATAAGCCAAGCATGAGGTAATGGCATACCTTCCAAAGAGATAGATCATTCTAAACCATATTCCTGATGTCCTCTATATCTTTGTTAAACCTGATCAAGACAAGATCATATACTATCATGAGGTTCTCATCTTCTTACATCTCATCTTAACCCTATCGTATCCATTAGGGTTTATCTTAGTTCATTAGGATGTGTACATCATTATTACTTATATTCTAGTCTTAGAATTATCTTACTGATGTCATATTCCAGATTATAGTTCATTAACTGGATATACTCCTGTGTCACATTATTATGTGAACATATTTAACAATATGTCACTTTTATTAACCATATTAGGGTTACATCACTTGTATTAAGGATTCTCTTCATATAACATGAATTTTGTGTACAAAACTGATCTCAGATCTACATATTATCTTCCAATTACTGATATGAACTTATTATGTAAATTTCATCATTTATTGAGCACGTAAGTATTTATTGTATTTTATTTAGGGTTATTAGACCTAATTAGCCATGTTAATCAAAATACATAATTTTGTACATCAGCATGACCATATCTGACATCATATGCATTGTAAACATGAATTATGGTTTACTAGTATTTTCTCATAATTTTAGGTCATTGTTTGATATTTATTATCTATCAATTTAGTATTTCACAACTAACAAGATATCACTGATATTCGTGCATCAAAAGCCTGATATTATGATTTCATATTGTTGTACTCATTTTTCTGAGAATTTCAGTACCTTGTTTGTAATTTTTTGATAAACGAGCTATTTTCTACGAATTATGCAAGATTGGAGTATTTCGAATTAATTACCTTCATTGGGCCAATCGTCAGTCGACATGTCAGCGTCGAGGGCTGGCACAACTCCTTTGTTTGGCCTGCTGGGGTCTGGCCGGTTCAGGGTTGGTTCACTGCTACTGGACCGAGCCTATCTAGCTCTCTTTCTCTCACCTCTTTCTTTCTCTCGTGTGAACGCGAGCCTGCCCTATGTGCTCTTCGTCTGCGTCGCTTGGCTGCCGGCTCTTTGTCTGCGTCGCCTGGCCACCGGTGCACAGCTCACCTCTCTTCCTCTGGGTTCACGATTCCTTCTGGCTGGGCACCACTGTGAGGCTACTCTCCGGTTAGAGATAGGCTATGAGGTCGTCCTCCTCGCCATGACCTTCCCTCTACAACTCCTCCTTGAACTGCTGCCGCTAGGGCTGGACCTCCGGTGAGCCATCAGCAGATTCTCGATTCTCCTCGATGCCTCCACCCTCTAGCCACCACAGTCTTCATCGTCAAACCACAGACCTCCACAGTTACCCGCATCCTAGGATTTGGCTGTGGAGCTCAATCTCCGCGAGGGCGCCGCCGCCAGGCACAGCTGCGGCTGAGCAAAGAGGCGACTTGCCTCCGCTCCTCTTTGCACGTTGAGTCGGTGGTCCACAACTATGGACCTGGTCCACAGCTATGGACCCGGTCCACACCCTTGTCCTTGCGTTATCAGCATGAGTCGCTTGGTGTGGCTCCCTATTCCAACCATGAAAGGTCGCCGCCGCTGGCTGGTCTCCAGGCTCCAGTTCGTCTTCAACGTTCTTTACAGGTGCAACATCACAACTCCAGGTCAGATTGCCACCGTCGATTGCTACACTCCATTGAGACATCAAGTTGTTCCTCCCTTCCTCATAACCTCTAACGATGCCAATAGATAGCCGATGGCCCCTCATCTTCTTGCACACGCCATCTACAGCTTGTGATGGAGTGACAATGTAGAGAGAGAGATCAAATCTTTACACTTGGTTTCGTATTACATGACTGAGGGGAAAGCAACTGCCCGGTCTGTCACTCCTTTCATCACACGATCCCCGGTCGTGGATGTCTGGAATGTGGTCATTCCCTACTCCACGATCTCACTGCAGTTCAAAGGGAGGAGATCATGTCGTTGCTCCCATCCAAGGGTTACGAGATGCTAGATCTGTGGCACCCCCATCTCAAGGCTATGCCCACTGGATTAGAGGCCCAAGGTGGAAAAGCCACCACAAAGACCACGCACACCATCCCTTGGACTAAAAGGGGCCGTGTGTCATCCTTATTATCGAAAAGAAAGGCCAACATATGAAAATCATTGGTCCAGCTTGCATCTTGCATCTTGCACCAATTATTTAACCATAGCTTTCCTATCTCTCAAGATACATTCTAATCAATTTGGTGCCAAAAAAATCAACTGTTAACCATTAAATTAAATTCCTCAAAAGGCATTAAAGAGAGATCTTGATCATGATGTCAACCTCGATCAACAATTAAGCTCTACCAAAACACCTGGGACTCTCAAAACAACTCAACATGCCTGACTTCACTTGTGTCATTGAACATATAGGGATTCTAAAATTCCACTTCATCACATCCTACACACCTTAAAAGAAATTCCGTCCTCGAAATTAAGCCAGAAATCCAGTCTTTCACATCATATACATCTTAAAAGAACTTTCATCCTCGAAAGTACACCATACTCATACTTCCAGGGAAAACCTTATCTTGCTCTCATCCACATGTAGGCACCATTCTATGTGTAACATATCCGCGAAGGTTACCTAGAACTATGTATCCAAAGCACTATTAGGAGGTTTCAAAAGCATTAAGGGTGAAACCTCACTCCATAGAAGGCTCAAACAAGGGTTTAGAAGCTTAGGTTATGTCATTACATATCTCATATGTTAGATTTTCTTCCTTATCTTTAGCCATCCATTAGGGTTCCCACATCATATTCCATGTTCTAAAGGAGTTAAATAAGATTAACTCTTACATCAAGGTGTCATAATCATTATGTTGTGTTAACAACCAAACTATATTTTTCATCTTTATTAAGCACTAAGATTAACACCGCATGTATCATATTTCATCCATTTGATTTTTATTTCATCACTCATAATAAATTGCAACATTTACTAGTGATTTCATCACAAGATTAACCAACAATATTACATTATTATCATTATTCATGGATATGGTTAACCATTTATGCATCACTATCTATTAAGCCATCTCTAGGTTTCCATCATATCATGTCTACATATCACGTCTCAAGATTAGATCACATCTTACATATATTATATCATGGTTGCGCTACACAAACTTATGTGAGTGGTTTATCAAACATATATCAAAACTTTATCTAGTCCAACCGAGGTTCTCCTAACCCATATCACAAGGGTAGTGTCATGCTCAGTCTCTTTGAGCTAACTTGACTCTATGAGTATCTCATATGCACAAACTTTATCTTTTCTCTCTTATCTCAGGGTTCTCGGATTACCTCATTGGCACTAGTGATATCTTTACAAGCTCTAGCCACATAAGCACAAACCAAAACATGATATGTGATTCTCTTCATAGGTCTTCTACCCATGAAACATGCTTACCCAAAACTCTCTTATATACACCACTAGATTCCTATGTGGGAAACCACCAACCCGAGCATGAGGCTTCACAAAAACTAACATAGCTACCTCCTCCAGGGTCTTGGGCACTCTCCCTCACCCAGATGGCAGGTTCTCATATTCATACTCACATATGCACATATAACCAACCTCTCTCTGTCTCTAGGGTTTGGTCCTCCCAAGGACATCTAGGGTTCAACAAAACTATAGGAATCATACATAAAGCAACTCAACTCAATCACTCAGGAGTAGTCTAGGTTAGGACATATCATATCACATATCTCATATTTCTCATATCGTGGAGTCTAGGTTCTCTGACCTTCTCCTTGTGGGTCTCGCTCTCTCTTGAGCTAACCCCAAAACTGGTCCTAACACTAGAGGTCCTCCTTTGTAAAAGAGCTTGAGGCTCATGTTGATCCTCACAACTTATCTTAACTTAACATATATTGTCTCATAAAAGCCTAGTTACTTTCATCATCAAAACCTATCTCAAAACCTCAAATCTTAACTTAGGTCCTCGAAGACAAACATAGATAATCATAACCATCTTATGTCATCTATGTAAGACCTACATCATATCATCAAAACTTATATCATCTATTCCATCTATCATATATTCCAACAAGGCTCTAGACATCTAATCTAGAACTACTCTCTCTTCTAGACTGATGTCAGCACTTTCACTTAGGTTGCATGACGACCTCCTACTCGTACATGTGTGGGGACACATTTTTGTAATACATATACATATTAAAATATTATATAGTTTTTCTCTGATAAAACAAGCGTCAGAGAAAACTATCGAGGTTCGATCCGTTTGGAATCAAAAACCAAATCCTGAAAATGAGTGTCCCACACATAGTAGAGAGTACAATGTCATGAAAACTAGTGAAAAGGGTGAGAACATGGTGTAGACTAGTGTAACTACTCTAGACAATGAGCGCCATATGTCTAGGGTTTCTCTTCCCTTGATGCATGTCATTTCCAAATAGTGCAACGTCCCATACCGCTGCACTACAAGGAAAGAACAACATCTAAGGACTTGCTATACAACAAGCACCAGTCTAGCCCTAGTTCTCAGACATCTAGGTGCTAACCTAGAGGCTAGGTCAGATCTAGTCTCTAAAAGACGACTAATATAACCCTAAAATATTATTAAGTTCAAGGTTCTTTAGTTTTGAGTTGCATAATGAGCAAATGTCAGGCTTTGCTATTGTTCATGCTCTGATACCACCTGTGACGTCCCCAGATTTTCTAAAACTTAATCTGATGTGTGATGTCTAAATTGAAACCTCACCTCAGCGAGAATCCCAATTTAAACATGCCACACCAGGCTAAGAAAGAAAAAATCAAGGGAGTCAGAAGGAAACACAGTAGCACATGTACATGAACAATAATAAAACCATACACACATGTTCACCATTCAACATATAATTACAACATGAATTGTTACAACATTTGATATTACATATTGAACAGAAACTTATACATATACATGTACTACTACTAAACTACAGGATCTTAAGACAACAGGTCCACCTGTACATCAGCTCACTACACAACTCCCACTATCCTGGATCTTCAAGGACATAACCACAACCTAAACAAAATATTACATGCGGTACACGTCAGCACAATATTTCAAGAATATTGTACTGAGTACGCCTACGTGTCTTTTATATACCTCTCATCATATCTTGGCAATAAGATAAAACTAATACTTGGCAGTAACATAAGAATATAAGAAAAGCGTATACTTGCACAAAGATATTCATTAACAAAAGAGAACACATCTTTTAAGCTTATTTTCCATTATATCTCAAGGCCTTTATGATCACTACCAAAGAGTTAGATCATTTGTAAGGTGACCACTACCAAAGAGTTAGGTCAGACCACTACCAAAGAGTTAGGTCATATGTACAATGTGACCACTACCAAAGAGTTAGGTCACTTCCAAGCACACTACCAAAGAGTTAGTGCTTTCATATAATGGAACAGATATATTATGTTTGATGTGTTCATAACAATAAGTATGAAAAGCTCAAACAACATAGTATACAAGAACAATCATTTCAATCAATATCATATGCCAAGTCTTTACTACTATATAACACAAGCATATTGTATAATAAGCCAAGCAAGAGGTAATGGCGTACCTTCCAAAGAGATAGATCATTCTAAACCATATTCCTGATGTCCTCTATATCTTTGTTAAACCTGATCAAGACAAGATCATATACTATCATGAGGTTCTCATCTTCTTACATCTCATCTTAACCCTATCGTATCCATTAGGGTTTATCTTAGTTCATTAGGATTTGTACATCATTATTACTTATATTCTAGTCTTAGAATTATCTTACTGATGTCATATTCCAGATTATAGTTCATTAACTGGATATACTCCTGTGTCACATTATTATGTGAACATATATAACAATATGTCACTTTTATTAACCATCTTAGGGTTACATCACTTGTATTAAGGATTCTCTTCATATAACATGAATTTCGTGTACAAAACTGATCTCAGATCTACATATTATCTTCCAATTACTGATATGAACTTATTCTATAAATTTCATCATCTATTGAGCACATAAGTATTTATTGTATTTTATTTAGGGTTATTAGACCTAATTAGCCATGTTAATAAAAATAAATAATTTTGTACATCAACATGACCATATCTGACATCATATGCATTATAAACATGAATTATGGTTTACTAGTATTTTCTCATAATTTTAGGTCATTGTTTGATATTTATTATCTATCAATTAAGTATTTCACAACTAACAAGATATCACTGATATTCGTGCATCAAAAGCCTAATATTATGATTTCATATTGTTGTACTCATTTTTCTGAGAATTTCGGTACCTTGTTTGTAATTTTTTGATAAACGAGCTATTTTCTACGAATTATGCAAGATTGGAGTATTTCGAATTAATTACCTTCATTGGGCCAATCGACAGTCGACATGTCAGCGTCGAGGGCTGGCACAGCTCCTTTGTTTGTCCTGCTGGGGTCTGGCCGGTTCAGGGTTGGTTCACTTCTATTGGACCGAGCCTGTCTAGCTCTCTTTCTCTCGTCTCTTTCTTTCTCTTATGTGAACGCGAGCCTACCCTCTGTGCTCTTCGTCTGCGTCGCTTGGCTGCCGGCTCTTCGTCTGCGTCGCCTGGCCACCGGTACACAGCTCACCTCTCTTCCTCTGGGTTCACGATTCCTTCTCGCTGGGCACCACTGTGAGGCTACTCTCCGGTCAGAGATAGGCTATGAGGTCGTCCTCCTCGCCATGACCTTCCCTCTACAACTCCTCCTTGAACTGCTGCCGCTAGGGCTGGACCTCTGGTGAGCCATCAGCAGATTCTCGATTCTCCTCGATGCCTCCACCCTCTAGCCGCCACAGTCTTCATCGTCAAACCACAGACCTCCACAGTTACCCACCTCCTAGGATTTGGCTGTGGAGCTCTGTAACATCCCTGACCTGGGTTATGAACTAACCCTAGGTGTTTTGCTTAATTATGTAATTAAATACTTGTGATTATCTTTTGGTATGTAATTAAATCTCCTAAGGAACATACATTTCCTTTTCTGTCCCTTTTGAACAATGTTGTAATATTGTTTTGTAATACAGGGACCTATGTGCAAATTACCCAATTAAAAGGGGTTAACTTGCAAATTGCACATGTTAAGATGTTCCTTTGGTGTTGAGACATCATAAGAATGAATATGATAAAGTATGATGGATTCTCCAAGCTTGGGCACCAAGATGCATCTTGTGGAGCAATCCTTGTACTTAAAACTCTAGTTTTGGTGTAAAGTGCAATTTACCCAAAATATGGGGTGCAACTTGTAAAATACACCTTCTAGAGTATCTTTTATGACTCTTGGCATCATTTAGAGTAAGAATGATGAAGAGGTCACTTCAATGAATAATTAAATAAGAATGATAACCCTTATAAATTAAATGATCAAGTTATAAGTCTAATAACCCTTCTATATGTGCAACTTAGTAAGAATTTGGCTTTCTTCACCTTTAGACCTTGGGTTTAAGATGAGTTTTGCTTAAGTATGGAAGGGAGAAATGTGGTTTATAATAAGGGAAGGACCTAGAGGAGAAATGGAGAAACAAGTTGTCCTTATGTTGAAATTTCACCTAAAGTATATATACACCTTTTCTCACTTAGCAAGGATCGTTTCCTTCACTTCCTTTCTTATCCCCTTGCTTAGACCGACTTAGGACAGAGCTCTGGATAAGAGGAGAACGGCCAAGAAGTTCTAGGTAAGCTTTGATCATCATCTTGCTCGAATTCATGAAGGAATTCATGGTGCAAGGTTGGTTTTATGGTCTTCCTTACTTGTTTCTTCTTTCTAGCCAACTTTTCCCAACCTTTCCTTGGAGAAACACCCTTGGCCGACCTGTGGATCTCAAGAGACCATTAAAGACTGGAAGCTTGGAAGCTTGGAGCTCAAGGAACGACCTTAAGGCGAGTTTTATAACTCTAAACCTTTTGCTTTCTTATGCATAACTTTGTACTTGCAAAAGTAGCTTGTTCTTCTTTCCCCCATCCTTCCTTGCTTTCTTGCATCTAAAACCATGAGAGACAGACCTGGATCTGGAGGTAGAAGAAGGGGGGTGTGAATACCTATGTCACTTTAGCAAACGGTCTTGCACCCTTGGCCAAACGGTTTGCAAAACCGTTTGAGGGGCAAACGGTTTCACAAGGTCGGTTGGAGAAAATGGTCTCCAAGACCGTCTGAGGGCGTTGACCAAGTGTGGACCGTTTGGGATTTCTGTTCATAATTATGTAGGCTAATGACCCACCAGATTTGAGGGGTTAACTCTAAAGACATCGTAGGTTAAAGGCCAATCAATTAGGCAAATCAAATTGAATTAAATGCTGATTTTCAATCTGTTTAACTTGAACTTCTTGGGAAAACGGTCTCAAACCGTTTGAGTGCGTTGACCAAGCGTGGATCGTTTGGGATTACTGTTCCTAATGATGTGGTCTAATAACCCACCAAATTTGATAGGTTAACTCCCAAGGAATCATGAGTTAAAGGCTAAACAATTAGGCAATCGAATTGAATTAAGTGCTGATTTTCCAATCTGATTAATTGAACTTTTTGGGCAAACGGTCTCAAGATCGTTTGAGGGCGTTGACCAAGCGTTGACCATTTGGGATTCCTGTTCATAATCATGTTAATTAATAACCCTCCAAATTTTAGGGATTAACTCCAAAGGAATCGTGAGTTGAAGGCTAATCAATTATGTAAACCCTAATTGGATTAAGTGCTGACTTTCAACTTGATTAATATGACTTTTTGGGTTTTCTTGCCCAAACGGTCTCAAGACCGTTTGGGGATCACCCAAACGGTCTCAAGACCGCTTGGAGGTCACCCAAGACCGTTTGGAGGTCTAGGGTTGGATATGGTTAAGTGTTTGAAGGACAAAAGATATGGTGTTAACCCTAATCGGCTAAGTGTTGGTTTTGCATTGGATTGAGTTGATTGTTTGGGGTTGATTGGCCCAAACGGTCTCAAGACCATTTGTGTAACATCACAGGATTTGAGGCCTCGGATAACATGATCTTAAAAGGAATGATTGTACTACCCATATCACCAAGGTGCACCTCCTTTTCCGGGAGCCCATCACTAAGGAACTCCATAGTTAAGCGTGCTCGGCTTTGAGTAGTACTAGGATGGGTGACTAGTCGGGAAGTTGATCCTGGCTTGCGTGTCAGTGTGGACAAAGTGCGCAGTTAAGGCTAGTGGTGGTTTGTGGGGCCAGTCGTCATTTCTGAAACTCTACTAGAGCCTTGGGTTGTCGACCCATACATTACAAATGGTATCAGAGCCAATTCCCCTCCAGTAGGTGGGGCCCACATGGGCATGGCATGCCAGTCTTGAGCTGTGCGGTCTAGGCATGTAGGAAAGGGCTGTCAATGGTTGACGTAGCCACCCTTGCGCTGGTATTCCGTGATCGGTAGTTGGGTGTCCATGGGCCATTGTGGGTCTGCACTGAAATGGGGAAAAGATTATGAGGCCTTATAGTTGAGCCTTGACGACGTCAAGAGTCTAAGTAGGGGAGATTGTAACATCCCAGGATTTGAGGCCTCAGATAACATGATCTTAAAAGGAATGATTGGACTACCCATATCACCAAGGTGCACCTCCTTTTCCGGGAGCCCATCACTAAGGAACTCCATAATTAAGCGTGCTCGGCTTGGAGTAGTACTAGGATGGGTGACCAGTCGGGAAGTTGATCTTGGCTTGCGTGTCAGTGTGGACAAAGTGCGCAGTTAAGGCTAGTGGTGGTTTGTGGAGCCAGTCGTCATTTCTGAAACTCTACTAGAGCCTTGGGCAGTGGGCCCAGGCGTTACAGTTTGGGGATCACCCAAACGGTCTCAAGACCGTTTGGGGATCACCCAAGACCGTTTGGAGGTATGGGGTCAAGTATAGTTGACCAATTGAAGGTCCAAAGGTACACAATTACAAAGCAATCAATTGCTGATTTGATGATCAACTCAATAGCTCAAACCCTAATGATTTTTCACTAGAATCCAAGGGTTGGGTGAGCCAAACGGTCTCAAGACCGTTTGAAACTCATCCAAACGGTCTAAAGACCGTTTGGAGGTCACCCAAGACCGTTTGGAGGTCTAGGGGTGAGTATGGTTAAGCAATTGATGATACAATGATACTAAGTTGGAATGTAATCAATTGTTGTTTTGGTGATCAATCCAATGATCCAAACCTTAATTGGTTGACTTAGATTTTGATGATATGATGGGAAAATGGTCTCAAGACCGTTTGGAGGTCATCCAAACGACCTCAAGACAGTTTGGGTCAGGTCATGTCCCAATGTAATGATGGTTCAATAGGTTCAAATCAATTAGTCCCACATTGAAATATGTTGAAGGGTTATTGTTTCCAATCCCTAATTCAATTGAGTTAAACCCTAATTGATGGTCAATTGAGGGTCAAGTGAGGGACAAATCAGTTGAAGGTTGACCTATTAAACTCAATTAAGGTATGAGTATAGGTCCAATTGATGATTGGTTCCATGAATTCAAAGATTGAAGGAATCAACATTGGAAACCCTAATTCAATTGGATACCTTATGAAGTGGAGGTCCAATGTGATTGAATCTTTGAGAATTAAGATGATAAATGTTCTATTGATCCAATAATGATTAGTAATGATAATCAATGAAGGTGTGAAGGTTGAAACCCTAATAATACCTAAGTGATTAATAACCAATTAAAGGGAGAATTCTTAATTGTTTATAGGATTAATAGCTTGATACACTATGTTAACCATGGTAGTATGTACTTGATTGAAGAAGGAAAGATACTTTCGGTAACTAGAACTCACACTTGCTAAACTTAGCGTATAGCTTATGTTCTCTTAGCAAATCTAGAGCCTGATGAAGATACTGTTCATGTTGCTGAGCATCTCTACTATAGATCAGAATGTCATCTATAAAGATAACCACACACTGATCGAGGAAAGGTCGGAAGATTCTATTCATGAGTTCCATAAATGCAGCTGGTACATTAGTTAGTCCAAACGACATAACTGTGAACTCATAGTGACCATACCTTGTCCTGAAGGTAGACTTGGGTATGTCACTGTCCTTAATACGGAGTTGATGATATCCTGACCTCAAATCTATTTTTGAGAAGATGGTTGCACTACGCAACTGGTGAAAAAGATCATCAATCCTCGGCAGAGGATACTTATTCTTTATTGTCACTTTGTTTAGTTGTCTGTAATCAATGCATAACCGCATCGATCCGTCTTTCTTTTTAACAAAGAGAACCGGAGCACCCCAAGGTGAGGTACTCGGTCGGATGAATCCTTTCTCAAGCAACTCTTGTAGTTGTTTCTTGAGTTCCGCCATCTCAGCAGGCGCCATCCTATACGGTGTTTGTGCTATAGGTTTTGTGTCTGGGATTAGATTGATCTCAAAATCAATTTCCCGAGGCGGTGGTATACCTGGAAGTTCTTCAAGAAATACATCTTCCAATTCCCTGACTATAGGAACTTCGGCAGGGTTAGGACTTTCCATGGTAGTATCTACCACATGGGCCAAGAATGCATAACATCCTTGCCTCATCAGCTTCTCAGCAACCATAGATGACACAAGACAAGTGGGTAGAATCTTTCTCTCTCCTTGAAAGATCCATGTGTCACTTTCATCAGCAAACATAGCTTGCTTGGATTCACAATCCAAAACAACCTTATACCTTTCCAAAGTATCGATTCCAAGGATTATATCAAATCCTTGCATGTCAAGTGGTATTAAATCCACTTGAATGCGATGTTCAGAAAAGAAAAGGATGCAGGGAGAGCAAACCTCCTGCAACACAGCAGACCCTCTCAACGGAGTCTCAAGCAACAAGCTATCTGCCCTATGACTGATTGTCATATTGCAGTTACGAATCACTTTTCGAGTGATAAAAGAGTGCGTAGCACCCTGATCAATCAAAACTGATACAACGCAAGATGTAGGCATATCAAAATATAACAATTCCATATGACCCGCCACAACCCTAGGGTTGATAACTGCATCAGGTGGATTCATGTTGACCCTAAAAAGGTAGAATTTGTCCTACAATGGGAACAGCCGAAGACACTGACAGAAATCCGTAGTTTCTTAGGGTTGGCTGGCTATTACCGAAGGTTTATAAAGAACTTCAGTTCCATAGCCCTACCTTTGACAAAGTTGACCCGGAAGGATATTCCTTTTGTTTGAAGTGATAAGTGCCAGCAATCCTTCCAGTTGCTGAAGGAGAGGTTGACAAGTGCACCTGTACTTGTGTTACCTGAGCAAGGCAAGGGATACATAGTTTTTTGTGATGCCTCCAAGAATGGACTCGGATGTGTGTTGATGCAGGATAAACAAGTAATTTCTTTTGCTTCTCGACAGCTTAAGAAACACGAGGAGAATTATCCGACACATGATCTAGAGCTAGCTGCTGTGGTTCATGCCTTGAAGATCTGGAGACACTATCTCTACGGAGAGACATTCCAGATCTTCACTGATCATAAGAACCTTAAGTATATCTTCTCTCAACACGAACTTAACATGAGGCAACGACGCTGGATGGAGTTAATCAAAGACTACGATTGTACAATTGATTACCATCACTACTACAGAAATGGCTTATAAAGTCACTTTTCAAGGTGTCAGTTGTATACAAAAACCGACACATAAACCCTACTGTGTCGGTTTGGAACAGAAACCGACATCCAATCCGTGAAGGTCGACCAGACACGGGTACCGCTTTTATTAAGTGTCGGTTAATTAATAAAAAACTGACACCTAAAATCAACTGCCAAACCCAAAATTCTAGCGAAAAAATTGGCTCCAATATTTTACATATTGCGTCGGTTCGTAACTAAATAACCGATGACTAAAGGGTATTCGTGAGATAGGAATAGTTGTCGGTTGTTGTTTAATAAAAAACCGACGACTATAATCTAGTATAGTTGTCGATTTGTGGCAAAGAACCGACACTGTTGGTTTAGTTGTCGGTTTTTTAAAGAACTGACACGTATTTTCAACTTAATAGCTCACCCTGCCCGAACGATTCTTCCCATTTCCCTATTTCGTTCCCGATTTCCCTAGCTCCGGCGATTTCCCTTGCTTCCTGCCACCGCCGCTGCTCCTTCCTCCGTGCTCGCCGCTCATCGCCGTCGAGCGAGAAGCAATCGGCCTCCCTCTCCGCTCGCCCGCCCGCCGGCCTCCCTCTCTGCCTGCCGGCCTCTCCTCCGCCGTCGGCCTCTTCTCCGCCCGCCGGCCTCTTCTCCGCCGTCGCCGGTAGCAGCTAGGTCTACTAGCCTCGCCGCCCTCTCCGCCGCTCCTCTCTTCGCCGCCGGAAGCTGCTAGGACTTTGCCTCGGCCGCTGCTCTTCTTCCCTCAAGGTGCCCGCCCTGCCTTCTTCTTCTTCCTCTGCTCGTCTTCCCTCAAGGTGCCGCCCTGCTGCTGGGCATTTTTTTTTAAATTTATTTACTTCTTATGAGAATCAGTTTTAATTAGGGCTCATACACATATTGATGTCTAACACCTAAATGAATATCTAGTTAGTGTATTTTCCTATTATCGTGAAAGATTCTCAGTCGTGTGTATCAAATGGGATTCTTATATATATTCAGATCTTAATGTTATAAATGGAAGACTCGAATGTTATCAAATCCCATAAAAGTAGGTAGAAACAACTTATATATATTCAGATCTTAATAATTCCATGAAGTGCACATTATCTTACTCAGGAAAAGTATGTGTATAATGTAGGATTAGTTCCATATAATGGTTCTATTTTAGTAAGCACCTAGAAACCCGTCCAAGATTTACTCATTAGGAGCATTTCCTCATTTGTTCTCTAAGTACATTTGTAGACTTCTTTTCAAGCTATCATGTCTACCACAATAAAGTTGGTTATGACAAGCAATAAAAGGTTAACTGATGTTATACAACTTTTTCTGAAAATATATAACATCGTTATATGTACTTACACTTTGTTAATACTAATATTGTGCAGTCTCTGTCCACCCATAACAGTCACTATGAATTGGGCCTCTATGTCAATGTTAACGTTCCCTATTGAAGAACAATTGGACATCATCCTAGATGATCGTTCCTTAAACCAATTGGTCATACCCAAACATTGGCGTTTTCTAAAAGGAAGACACTACATGCCTGGTAAAGTGACCCTAACTTTTGGTAATTATTCACATGTTATCGAGGTTGAGTATGATTTGGCGGGAAATCTTGTATCAAAATCCGGTTGGCGTGATTGGATTGGAGAGCTGCATGTGGTCCATTGGAACAAGCTTTTTCTCTGTCCAGTTGGCGATAATTCCATCAAAGTTTGGATAACCAACAGCAACTGCGAGACCCCCGATCATCTTCTGCGGTATGAGCGCACGGCGTCGCATATCAGCTCGGACAAATATGAATCTGAGTCCCCTGTCAGTTCATATTCGTCTAAATACAGTGAGGAGCTTCGTGACACAGCTTCATCATCAAAAAGAAGTTACTGATGCATGCGGGACCATGTTGGTGTAGTATTTAGTTGTCTATCTATCTAGACTTGTCTGTAGTAATAGTTTTTTTAATTATGCGCATGTTTAGGGGTACACCAACCCCTTTGTTTAGTTATTGTTATAATTGAAGTGTGTGTTCCCATGAATGGAACTGAAAGTTGCTACATGAATGCTTATAACTGAAGTGTGTGTTCCCATGAATGTTCCCATTTGCATGATTACACTACTATTTTCTCATATTGTTTAGTCTATTTTAATATGACATACTTGCTTATATCTTGCTTAATGATGAACTGTAATGCAAACATGTGACATGCTTGGAATGTAAATGATGAACTTTTCCCTAAATTGCCAATCATGCTTTTAAAGACATCAATAATCACCCTAAATTGAAGAACTAGGATTTTAGGTATAAGAATGACAATACATTATTTGTTGGCCTAGAAACCCGTCCAAGATTTACTCATTAGGAGTAAATCTTGGATAGTCCCCGGTTTGGGACTGTTCTTGAACACCTAATCTCGCTTAGGATGTAAGTGTATAATGTGTATTGGGTTTTCAAGAAAATTTTGGCAGCATTTCCCCGTTTGTTCTCTAAGTACATATGTACTTGGAAAACAGCGGGGAAATGCTGTCGAAATTTTCTTGAAAACCCAATACACATTATACACTTACTAGTGAGATTAGGTGTTCAAGAATGGATAGGTGGTACACATTTATTATATATAATAATGACATCACATGTATTTGTTAACCCTAGACCCTAATCTTGTCCTAATATATACTTGTTTTCTCTTTGATCATAGAATGTATAGATCATGGATGTCCATTCGCAATCGCTGCACCCCAGAGTTTATTTCTGGTCTTCACGAGTTGATTAAATTTGCCGAGGAACATAGGAAACAACCTGGAGATAGGTTCTACTGTCCATGTAGACATTGCGGTAACAACTTGAAAGTCAACACTGGTGACGAAATCATGACTCATGTCATGTGCAACGGGATTATACAAGGCTATACAGAATGGCACTGGCATGGAGAGATTTCAAACCCGAAACTAGTGGATGTCGATAGCAGTGCTTGTATGGAAGAAGAAATTGCCTACGATGACGTAGATGTGAATGAACCAGTTCCAGTAGACATCGTTGATGCGATGCTGGATAGTTGTGGGGTAGAGCACACCGATCCACCTCCCATTTTTAGAAACATTGTGCATGATGCTGAGATGCCGTTATACACAGGTTGTACTAAGTTTACAAAGCTTAACGCTGTGTTGAGATTGTATAAGTTGAAAGCTAACAATAGATGGAGCGACAAAAGCTTCACGTCATTGCTGTCTTTGTTGAAAGAAATGCTTCCTGAAAGAAACGAGCTGCCAATCTCAACATACCAGGTAAAGAAATTGTTGTGCCCAATGGGAATGGATGCCAAGAAGATACACGCATGCCCTAATGATTGTGTATTATTTCAAAAGGACTATGCAAATTTGAAAGATTGTCCAAAATGTGGTGCGTCACGGTATAAATTGACGACTTCGGGGGAGTCAAAAACTGGTTCTCCTGCCAAGGTGATGTGGTATCTACCTATAATATCACAGTTTCAACGCTTGTTTGCCAATCCGATAGATGCGAAGAATTTGAGGTGGCATGCAGATGTTAAGAAAATTAATGATGGGATCCTACGACATGCGTATGATTCCCCACAGTGGAAGAAGATTGATGTATTGTACCCTGAATTTGGTGAAGAAGTCAGGAATCTAAGACTTGGGCTTTGTATAGATGGGATGAATCCATACGGGACATTGAGCAGCCAACATAGCACTTGGCCAGTCATGCTTGTTATATACAATCTTCCTCCCTGGCTGTGTATGAAAAATAAGTACGTAATGCTGTCGTTGTTGATATCGGGCCCTAAACAACCTGGAAATGACATCGATGTTTATCTTGAACCTCTGATTGATGACTTAAAGAAACTCTGGGGTGAAGGTGTGATGACCTATGATGCTTCACGAAGAGAGACATTTCGTTTGCATGCTATGTTGTTTTGCACTATTAATGACTTTCCACCATATGGGAATTTGTCTGGATATAGTGTCAAAGGAGATAAAGCGTGTCCTATATGTGAAGAGAACACTGATTCAACAAGACTAAAACATGGCGGTAAGAATGTATATCTCGGTCATCGAAGGTTTCTTCCAAAATTCCATCCGTATCGTAGGAAGTGCAAAGCATTCAATGGATTGAATGAGGAACGCAGTGCACCTAAACCTATACCAGGGGAGGTTGTTTATGAAAGAATAAAAGACTTTGTCAATGAATTTGGTAAGAGATCACGAGGTACTACACGGAGTGACAATTCTTCATTCAAGAAGAAGTCAATATTTTGGGATCTTCCTTATTGGAGTTCTTTGACAGTCAGACATTGTATCGATGTAATGCACGTTGAGAAAAATGTCTGCGATAGCATCATTGGTACTCTGTTAAATATACCAGGTAAGACTAAAGATGGGATAAAATCTAGACTGGACCTACATGAAATGGGAATAAGGTCAGAATTAACAGAAATACGTGAAATGGGTAGTAAAAGAACATACTTACCTCCCGCATGTTACACGTTGTCTAGAAAAGAGAAGAAAGCTTTTTGTGAATGCTTGATAAATGTTAAGGTGCCAAATGGTTACTCATCCAACATCCGTAGATTGGTATCAATGAAAGATCTGAAGTTGATAGGACTTAAATCTCATGATTGTCACACTCTAATGCAATAAATATTGCCCGTGGCAATTCGATCTATATTGCCTAAGCATGTAAGGTTTGCAATCACCAGACTTTGTTTCTTTTTCAACAGTCTCTGCAGCAAAGTTATTGACCCTGAGACTCTCGATAATTTGCAAAGAGAAGTGGTTGTTACCCTATGTCAGCTTGAGATGTATTTCCCTCCTTCGTTCTTTGATATCATGGTACATCTTGTTGTCCACTTGACTAGGGAAGTGAAAATCTTGGGCCCGGTTTTCTTGCATTGGATGTATCCCTTTGAACGATACATGAGCATTTTTAAAGGTGATGTTCGAAACCGTTATCGGCCTGAAGGGAGTATTATTGAAGGTTATGTGGCGAGAGAGGTTATGGATTTCTGCAATGACTTTCTCAGTGGTAATGACACTCCTGATAATGACAAGAATATTGACGAGATATTTGGCAAAGGAATTTTGGGATCACGTGTGAAAGTAATCAGCCGTGAGCAGTTGGAACAAGGTCATTTGTATATTTTACACAACATGGACGAAGTGAACGTTTATATCGAGGAACATACCAATTTCATCAAAAGACAATATCCTCGAGCCAATACAATGTGGCTTGCTAGAGAGCATAACAAGACTTTTATTAAGTGGTTTGAAGATAAAGTCTTACATCAACTATCTCAAACACTAGATGGTATTACTGAAACTATCAAATGCCTCGCCTTTAAACCAAAGTTGACTGTTATGTCTTATGAAGGGTATGACATTAATGGATTCACATATTACACAAAGCGCCAAGATGATAAGAGTGTCGTCCAAAACAGTGGGGTCACCCTTCAAGCATCGACTATGTTTTTTGCAAGTGCAAAGGATAAGAGTCCACGTGAAGCTAAAATGTCATATTACGGTGTCATTGAAGAGATATGGGAATTTGACTACATAGATTTCAGAATTCCGCTCTTCAAATGTAATTGGGTTGATAACACCAAAGGAGTTATAGTGGATGAATTGGGTTTCACTTTAGTGAACTTTGAAAAGATTGGCGAGAAGGCTGAACCATTCATATTGGCATCACAGGCGAAACAAGTATTTTATATCGATGATCCTGCAAATGATAAATGGTCGGTTGTTCTTCATGGTAAAAGACAGTTCATTGAAGATCCTATAGATGAAGAAGAGTACTATGATAAATATGATGACTCCAGTCCATTCTCAGTTGGGTTGCCAACTCCAGAAAATATTGAAGCTAATGATGACTTATATGTGCGCGGAGATCACAATGAAGGATTGTTAATTGATAAAAGATCACAATTTTAGAGGCATGCATGTTTATATTTTTTTTATTGAAGCTAAATGTTTACTTTTTTAATATCAATATCATTTTCTGATTTGATGTTTCATTATCTTCTAGTTAATACAAATGCTAAACATTGTGGGAGGGTGCTAAAGAACTATAGGACCAATCTCACCTGAGATTACATACGCGATGCTGAGAGTAGGTTCTTGATCTATTCCAATTCTAGACATTGATCAGTATTTCACTAACTCTACACTAATAATTTTTGTTTGTATTCTCTTTGAAAAATAAATATAGGAAGAAGGCTATGCAGGACGGACATGACATAGCTATGCATGATATGCAGGAAGAAGCCCCAATGAAGAGAAGCAGGATACAGATACAATACATAAAGTGCAGCACACACAAGTAGTTCAGATTCATATTCATATAACAACATGATAGACTAACACATATATAGTGCATAACAACAGCAGCTCCGAATTTACATACAACACTAACTTAGTACATATATAGTGGACTAAGGTGACGATACCACCTGCTAAAATAGGTTACCGACTACATGTTACCACTGGGAGGTCGTGATTCAGCAACGTATGCATTAGCAGGAGGACAAGAGATCACCATATGAGGACAAACATATGGTGATCTGTTTGTCCTCCTACTAATGCATACTGTTGCTGAATCACGACCTCCCAGTCGTAACATGTAGTTGTCGGTAACCTGTTTTACTAGGTGGGATCGTCACCTTATAAGTCTTACTATATATGTACTAAGCTAGTGTTGTATGTAAATTTGACGCTGCTCTTGTTATGTACTATATATGTGTTAGTCTGTCATGTTGTATGGACATCGATTGTATTGCTCAGGTATTATATAGTCTCATTAGATAATATGAAATATATCAATCTTATTTATAGCTCATTAATTATATATACATCATTCTCTTTACAGGTTTTTAAAGCTGACCCCACTACAAGAACGGACTTACCAGATGTACATGCTCCCTATACGATGGGAGAATTAAATGAAGTAAGAGAAGAATGGGCAACAACCATACAAATAGTGGGGATTTTGTAAATGAATTTCTGAATTATAATATGTGTGAATGTTTCTACATGTCTAGATGTTTCTACATGTGTCTGAGTGAAAATGAATGAAAGTGTTGGTTACTATATGAATGTTTCTACATGTGTGAATGTGAATGAATGGAACTATAGATTGCTAGCTACATGAATGTTTCAAAATGTGTGAAAATAAAATGGAACTGCAGGTTGTATTGCTAAATGCATGTGTGAATATTTTTGTTGTTAAATTTGTAGGTTTGTGGCCTGTTGTTGGATGATATTAATGGATGTCGTAAAACCTGCAGTTCAGTTAACTGAACTGCAGGTTTCTCATCCTGCGACCAGCCACAGCAGGTCTGCAGGTCTGTAAAAAAAAAAAACCAATAGGCGTCGGTTATTTAGATATAACTGGCGCCTATTTCCTGTGGCGCGAACATATATGGTGTCGGTTTCTTAATACAAACCGACACTGATAGTGCCCAAGCTGGCGCCAATAATAGGCGTCGGTAATTGTAAACAACCGACACATAACTTTACAGTGTCGGTTATTTAAATGTAATCGACACATTTTCTTTTGGCGCGAAGACATATTTCGTCGGTTGTTGGCTTATAACCGACACTGATAGCGCCCAAGATGGCGCCCTTTCTGTGGCACGAAGGGTTTGGGCGTCGGTTTCTTATCTAATAACCGACACCTATAGTCCCCTGATGGCGCGTTTTCAGTCGCGCGCGAAGAGTTTGGGTGTCGGTTCTGGAACCGACGCGTAATGGGTGACCTTTTAGTGTCGCCCACATAGGCGTCGCTCGGAAACCGACACTAAAGGCCATAAATAACCGACACTAAAGGTAGGTTCTGTAGTAGTGCATCCAGGAAAGGCCAATGTAGTTGCAGATGCTTTGAGTAGGAAATCAGCAACACCAACCTTAGATAGGGCACAACTAAACTCTTTAGTATGCTCTAGGAGAGATATGCTTATCTCCTTAAGACAAGACAATGTACAATTGAAGGTGTCATTGTTAGCCGAGTTGTTAGATGATATGCATATAAAACCTACTCTGAGAGAGCAGATTAAGGAGGCACAACAAGTTGATGCTGCAGTTCAGCAGATCAGATCGGAGTTTGGTGATGAGAAACGAGATGGTTTCCATGACTCAGATGATCAAGTAGCATGTTATCATGGAAGGATGATAGTACCAGATGTGGATGATTTGAGAAAGTTAGTCCTAGAAGAAGCCCATTCTTCGATGTATGCTATGCATCCAGGGAGCACCAAGATGTATCGAAACTTGAAGGATATGTATTGGTGGCCTGGGATGAAGAAGGACGTTGCTGAGTTTGTTATACGGTGTCCTGTGTGTCAGCAAGTTAAAGCTGAACACCAGAAGCCTGTAGGAACAATGCAACCTTTACCCATACCACAGTGGAAATGGGATCACATAACTATGGACTTTGTTGTTGGCCTACCAAGGACAAACAAAGGACATGATTCCATTTGGGTAATAGTTGATAGGTTGACAAAGACAACGCATTTCTTACCTGTCAAAACAACCTATTCTGCTGAGAAGTTAGCATAGCTGTATGTTGAAGAGATAGTGCGATTGCACGGAGTTCCTATCACTATAGTATCGGATAGAGGTCCTCAGTTTACGAGCCATTTTTGGGAGCGACTGCACAAAGCTCTAGGTACCCAGTTAAGGTTTAGTACAACCTTTCATCCTCAGATTGATGGACAGTCGGAAAGGACTATACAGACCTTAGAGGACTTGTTGAGAGCATGTGTTCTTCAGTTTACAGGGAGTTGGGATCTGCACTTAAGCTTGATAGAGTTTTCCTACAACAATAGCTATCATCATAGCATCGACATGGCACCTTATGAAGCTTTATATGGTAGACGTTGTAGATCACCCTTATGTTGGTATGAAACCGGTGAATATCAACTGTTAGGTCCTGATCTTGTGTAGCAGACCACAGAAAAGATCAAAGTAATACAACAACAGATCAAGACTGCACAGGACAGGCAAAAATCTTATGCTGACAAGCGTCATAGACCCTTGGAGTTCCAGGTTGGAGACATAGTGTATCTCCAGGTCTCACCTTGGAAGGGAGTTCTGAGGTTTGGAAGGAAAGGGAAGTTAGCTCCTAGGTTTATGGGGCCTTATCCAATCATTGAACGGATTGGAAAAGTAGCCTATAAACTAGAGTTGCCACCAGAGTTGCAGAGGTTACACCCTGTGTTTCACATTTCTATGCTGAGGAAATGTCACCCTGGTACCGAGTCAGTTCTACAACCTATGGAGGTAGAATTGAATGATGATATATCTTATGAAGAGGGACTTATATCCATCCTTGATAAAAGAATTAAAAAGCTGAAAAGGAAAGACATAAGTCTTGTTAAAGTCCTCTGGAATCACCGTGGTGTTGAAGAAGCCACATGGGAACTAGAGGAAGAGATGAGAAGGAAATACCCTGCTCTTTTCTCTTAATATGTTTTGTTGATTTCGGGGACGAAATCCTTGTAAGGGGTGGATAATTTGTAACATCCCTGACCTGGGTTATGAACTAACCCTAGGTGTTTTGCTTAATTATGTAATTAAATACTTGTGATTATCTTTTGGTATGTAATTAAATCTCCTAAGGAACATACATTTCCTTTTATGTCCCTTTTGAACAATGTTGTAATATTGTTTTGTAATACAGGGACCTATGTGCAAATTACCCAATTAAAAGGGGTTAACTTGCAAATTGCACATGTTAAGATGTTCCTTTGGTGTTGAGACATCATAAGAATGAATATGATAAAGTATGATGGATTCTCCAAGCTTGGGCACCAAGATGCAGCTTGTGGAGCAATCCTTGTACTTAAAACTCTAGTTTTGGTGTAAAGTGCAATTTACCCAAAATATGGGGTGCAACTTGTAAAATACACCTTCTAGAGTATCTTTTATGACTCTTTGCATCATTTAGAGTAAGAATGATGAAGAGGTCACTTCAATTGAATAATTAAATAAGAATGATAACCCTTATAAATTAAATGATCAAGTTATAAGTCTAATAACCCTTCTATATGTGCAACTTAGTAAGAAGTTGGCTTTCTTCACCTTTAGACCTTGGGTTTAAGATGAGTTTTTCTTAAGTATGGAAGGGAGAAACGTGGTTTATAATAAGGGAAGGACCTAGAGGAGAAATGGAGAAACAAGTTGTCCTTATGTTGAAATTTCACCTAAAGTATATATACACCTTTTCTCACTTAGCAAGGATCGTTTCCTTCACTTCCTTTCTTATCCCCTTGCTTAGACCAACTTAGGACAGAGCTCTGGAGAAGAGGAGAACGGCCAAGCAGTTCTAGGTAAGCTTTGATCATCATCTTGCTCGAATTCATGGTGCAAGGTTGGTTTTATGGTCTTCCTTACTTGTTTCTTCTTTCTAGCCAACTTTTCCCAACCTTTCCTTGGAGAAACACCCTTGTCCGACCTATGGAGCTCAAGACACCATTAAAGACTGGAATCTTGGAAGCTTGGAGCTCAAGTAACGACCTTAAGGTGGGTTTTATAACTCTAAACCTTTTGCTTTCTTATGCATATCTTTGTACTTGCAAAAGTAGCTTGTTCTTCTTTCCCCCATCCTTCCTTGCTTTCTTGCATCTAAAACCATGAGAGACAGACCTGGATCTGGAGGTAGAAGAAGGGGAGCGTGAATACCTATGTCACTTTAGCAAATGGTCTTGCACCCTTGGTCATACGGTTTGCAAAACCGTTTGGGGGTTTTGCAAAACCGTTTGAGGGGCAAACGGTTTCACAAGATCGGTTGGAGCAAACGGTCTCCAAGACCGTCTGAGGGCGTTGAACAAGCGTGGACCGTTTGGGATTTCTGTTCATAATTATGTATGCTAATGACCCACCAAATTTGAGGGGTTAACTCCAAAGGAATCGTAGGTTAAAGGCCAATCAATTAGGCAAATCAAATTGAATTAAATGCTGATTTTCAATCTGTTTAACTTGAACTTCTTGGGCAAACGGTCTCAAACCATTTGAGTGCGTTGACCAAGCGTGGACCGTTTGGGATTACTGTTCCTAATGATGTTGTCTAATAACCCACCAAATTTGATAGGTTAAATCCCAAGTAATCATGAGTTAAAGGCTAAACAATTAGGCAATCGAATTGAATTAAGTGCTGATTTTCCAATCTGATTAATTGAACTTTTTGGGCAAACGGTCTCAAGATCGTTTGAGGGCGTTGACCAAGCGTTGACCGTTTGGGATTACTGTTCATAATCATGTTAGTTAATAACCCTCCAAATTTGAGGGATTAACTCCAAAGGAATCGTGAGTTGAAGGCTAATAAATTATGTAAACCCTAATTGGATTAAGTGCTGACTTTCAACTTGATTAATATGACTTTTTGGGTTTTCTTGCCCAAACGGTCTCAAGACCGTTTGGGGATCACCCAAACGGTCTCAAGACCGTTTGGAGGTCACCCAAGACCGTTTGGAGGTCTAGTGTTGGATATGGTTAAGTGTTTGAAGGACAAAAGATATGGTGTTAACCCTAATCGGCTAAGTGTTGGTTTTGCATTGGATTGAGTTGATTGTTTGGGGTTGATTGGCCCAAACGGTCTCAAGACCATTTGGGGATCACCCAAACGGTCTCAAGACCGTTTGGGGATCACCCAAGACCGTTTGGAGGTCTGGGGTCAAGTATAGTTGACCAATTGAAGGTCCAAAGGTACACAATTACAAAGCAATCAATTGCTGATTTGATGATCAACTCAATAGCTCAAACCCTAATGATTTTTCACTAGAATCCAAGGGTTGGGTGAGCCAAACGGTCTCAAGACCGTTTGGAACTCATCCAAACGGTCTCAAGACCGTTTGGAGGTCACCCAAGACCGTTTGGAGGTCTAGGGGTGAGTATGGTTAAGCAATTGATGATACAATGATACTAAGTTGGAATGTAATCAATTGTTGTTTTGGTGATCAATCCAATGATCCAAACCTTAATTGGTTGACTTAGATTTTGATGATATGATGGGAAAACGGTCTCAAGACCATTTGGAGGTCATCCAAGCGACCTCAAGACCGTTTGGGGTCAGGTCACGTCCCAATGTAATGATGGTTCAATAGGTTCAAATCAATTAGTCCCACATTGAAATATGTTGAAGGGTTATTGTTTCCAATCCCTAATTCAATTGAGTTAAACCCTAATTGATGGTCAATTGAGGGTCAAGTGAGGGACAAATCAGTTGAAGGTTGACCTATTAAACTCAATTAAGGTATGAGTATAGGTCCAATTGATGATTGGTTCCATGAATTCAAAGATTGAAGGAATCAACATTGGAAACCCTAATTCAATTGGATACCTTATGAAGTGGAGGTCCAATGTGATTGAATCTTTGAGAATTAAGATGATGAATGTTCTATTGATCCAATAATTATTAGTAATGATAATCAATGAAGGTGTGAAGGTTGAAACCCTAATAATACCTAAGTGATTAAGAACCAATTAAAGGGAGAATTCTTAATTGTTTATAGGATTAATAGCTTGATACACTATGTTAACCATGGTAGTATGTACTTGATTGAAGGGTCGATGTGACCTTATCAATTTGAAAGAATGAGAAATTAGAATACATATATATTTAGATAGATAGAAATATGAATCATGTAATGATCTGCTGTAGCATGACTGTGCAAGGGAGCACGGCCGTGGTAGCCTTAGCTTGCACGACCGTGCAAGGGAGCACGACCGTGGTAGCCTTACTTTGCACGGCCGTGCAAGGTGGCACGGCCGTGGTGTCCTATATAGAAATTGAAAAATGTTGGTATTATGCTAACATTGTTATATATATATGCATGCCCTTATTTGTATAAGTCATACAGGTTGATATTATGAGGTGATCATAGCCAGGTATGAGTTATGATGTCATATTCCTTGAAAACAATTATAAGCTTTTAGAGTAATGATATGTGAAAAGTATATACATTGCTTCAATCAAGGTCATGTTGTTAGATGACTTGTTGTTTATATGTCACTTGGTAGCAAGTGTTATGATAATCTGAGGGTTTGAATAACCATTCTCCTGAACCACAATGATGAGATGGTTAGGGATTGATATCCCAAGGTTAACAATATGTGATGTGAACTTGATACAACAGTACCTTTTCTTTATAGAAATTGTTTTTTTAGGTTATGCCTGAACATGTCTGATGCCAAGGAATGTTGTAAGGTACTTAACTAATCAAGTATAATGATATCAAGTAGAGCCCTGACCATAGATCCATCATTGTCAGAAAATATATGATGGTGAAATAGGTTTTTCTAAGGAAACTCCTGGAGCACATACTTTTGAGTATGTGGGGGTAATGGACGTGAATATCCTTACGTCCTAATGTTGGATATGATTGGAGATGTATCATTAATCTCTCAGTCCTTCATTATATGATTATGCTGGGAAGATGTATCACTAATCTCCTGATGATTTTGTTAATGCCACATCGATGTGAGATAAACAAGAAATCCCTCGATGGCGAAGAGAGTACAGAATGCCATTGTAGCTCTGAATAGCGAAGTTGCCAGAATACCCTGGAAAGCTATTGTAGCAGTGACACAAGATGTCCTGCATATCGATCCTCATACTGACTAAGGAGTGATGAGGTCATAGGAATCCGGCTCTCCTGATGACCTAGGTATGGTACCGATTGCGATCTAAGGATGGTCGGTTGGAGTATGAGAGGTGTAACTCATCTCCTCAGGGCATAAATATGTTTGTAAAACGTAATCAGCCGCATATCATAATTGCTTAGATGGAACTACGAGAAACAATGATTGACAATACATTGTTATAATGATCTAGTTAAATAACTAGTACACATGCTTTTCATATTCTTCATTATTATATGCCTGATCTTTCAATTAAGCTATAATTGAAATGATTGCTCATAAGGTTATTGTTTCAATTAGTTTATATAATGTTACATGCTGTTGAATGTTATAATCCTACTATTTATGTTGTTCTCTTTTTCATAACAAAGCTTCTGGCAGAGAGTTATAACTCTCGCTGGGACAATTATTTAAATTGTCTCACTCCCGTGGGTTTCAACTTTTAGGAAGACGCTGAGGACGAAGGAACCCATCAGTGGGTGAGCAGCAGTAGCAGCAGTCTCAGGGACAACAGTGATCCTCAGGTGGAGACATTGTCTGTCATGTTGTGTAAATAGTATGTCCTGTGTCGTCTCTGTACTCTCAGGTCCTAGGAGTCTGTATATCTGAGATTTTGGCATGATGCCTCGAGATTTTATATCTTACCTTGTACAGTTAACAAGGTGGGTTTTGTTGTAATGCTCGAGATGTGTTTATGACAGAGATGTATCATGGATCAGTTTGTAAATGACCTATCATGTTGTTTTATGAAAGAGTTTTTATCTTTCGAAGATCTCTTTACAAAAGTTTTAAATTTTTACTGATTTTTTTATAATTCCACTGCTAATCGCTTCCACATTCGTTAATCTGATTGTCAGTTTGGTGTCGGTCGTTTCAAGCTCGACCTCCGTGAGGGCGCCGCCGCCAGGCACAGCTGCGGCTGAGCAAAGAGGCGACTTGCCTCTGCTCCTCTTTGCATGTTGAGTCGGTGGTCCACAGCTATGGACCTGGTCCACTCCCTTGTCCATGCGTTATCAGCATGAGTCGCTTGGTGCGGCTCCCTATTCCAGCCATGAAAGGTCGCTGCCACTGGCTGGTCTCCAGGCTCCAGTTCATCTTCAACGTTCTTTATAGGTGCAACATCACAGCTCTAGGTCAGATTGCCACCGTCGATTGCTACACTCCATTGAGCCATCAAGTTGTTCCTCCCTTCCTCATAACCTCTAATGATGCCAACAGATAGCCGATGGCCCCTCATCTTCTTGCACACACCATCTACAGCTTGTGATGGAGTGAAAATGTAGAGAGAGAGATCAACTTTTTACACTTGGTTTCGTATTACATGACTGAGGGGAAAGCAACTGCCCGGTCTATCACTCCTTTCATCACACGATCCCCGGTCGTGGATGTCTAGAACGTGGTCATTCCCTACTCCACAATCTCGCTGCGGTTCAAAGGGAGGAGATCAGGTCGTTGCTCCCATCCAAGGGTTACGAGATGCTAGATCTGTGGCACCCCCATCTCAAGGCTATGCCCACTGGATTAGAGGCCCAAGGTGGAAAAGCCACCACAAAGACCACGCACACCATCCCTTGGACTAAAAGGGGCCGTGTGTCATCCTTATTATCGAAAAGAAAGGCCAACAAATGAAAATCATTGGTCCAGCTTGCATCTTGCATCTTGCACCAATTATTTAACCATAGCTTTCCTATATCTCAAGATACATTCTAATCAATTTGGTGCCAAAAAAATCAACTGTTAACCATTCAATTAAATTCCTCAAAAGGCATTAAAGAGAGATCTTGATCACGATGTCAACCTCGATCAACAATTAAGCTCTACCAAAACACCTGGGACTCTCAAAACAACTCAACATGCCTGACTTCACTTGTGTCATTAAACATATAGGGGTTCTAAAATTCCACTTCATCACATATAGTGTGCTCTTTATGATGAAAGACTCTTATCAACATATGACATCATTATACAATTTAAGAGAAATGCATCCTTCCCATGATTAGGATTAGGATTATATACACCATCACCTTGTGATATAAGAAAATACATTCTTCCCATTATTAAGGTTAGGATTTCTCAATCTAACCGATTATCATTGTAAAAGCATATCATCACCCTTCATTAGGGTTAGATTTCCCTTTATTAACAATTAAGGATTCAAAATCATAATGTCTAGAATCAAACCCTAATTTATACTCCACTCATCATAGGAGTATCAATACATTCTTATTAATATGTTTATCACCCATGTTAAAGTCTCTCTCTCTTATCCTTATTAGGATATTGATTGCATCTTACTTAATTCACCTCTTAAAGTCTATTAGCTTGACATTATTAAATTAAATTAAACTTATTATGTTTCAATATTAATCACACAACATATATCACTTAGACAAGTGCAATGGATTGGAGCATGCCTACCATATCGGGTATCATGGTCCATAATGTTATCCTATTTGTGCTTGAGGATGCATATGTAATCATATTACAGTTCCATATAAATCCTTTTACAACACCACAACATCATGTCGGGTTTAGGGTTTATCACCTAACTCCATATCGTGTAGCCATGTCGTGTTGGCTATCACTTTAACTTTTATCATCTTAAGTCATCCTCATATCGAGTATAGGTTGAACTCTTGACCTTATATTGGGTATAGAGGCATATTGGGGTCTCATATCGTGTACAAGAATACATCATATTGGGCATGTCTTTTATGGCCTTACCATGTATCGTTCAAGTGAGATATAGATAATATTGTATTAATTTCTTACCTTGAATTGTCATATCAGTTTTCCACCTTGAACTACCATATCGGTTCCATCTTGGGTTTACCATATTGGTTTACATGTTGGGTTTACTATATCAATTTCCATCTTAGGTTTACCATATCGTGTCCCCACATTGGGTTTCCATATCGTGATCCCATATTGGGTATCATATCGGTTTTCCATTATATCAGTTTTCTATAATAGATGAAACCTTGAATTCAAATCCTTCTAAAGGTTTAGTTATTTTCTTATAAAAACATGACAAGATGAATACTAAATGGTCTTCAACTCATCTCAAGGTAGTAGGGTATATCAAACTTCAAAGGCAAATGATTTTCAAAGCATATCGGGTTTCCATTTCTCCATCTAGGGTCTTGCCCATATCGTATAAAAGGTAAAGTTTTAACCTTATATCATGTATAAGGTGCTAGTAGGTAACTCCTATATCATTCACAAGACATGTTTTTTTTATCAAATATAAGGTATCACTCACCACTATATCGGGTTACTTTTCATCTTGGATTTCGTATCAGATTTCTCATCACCATTTGGGTTTTTAACTCATATCGGGTTAGGATATAGACCTAACATGATATCGTGTATAAGGTGAGTATATGGCCCTATATCATGCTCAAGTGGGTGTATAAGTACTTACTCATATCACCCATGAAGTATACACTTCTTACTATGTCATACTTTTATTGGGTTTACATTAACATATCAGATTGCTCATCCTCTAAGGTTTACTTATATCTTGTTAGAATACACGCTTGGTTCTTTATCGTGCATAGGTTATTACTCTTACCTTGTATCAAGTATAATATATGGATATGTATCTTCCATATCATTCATAGGACCTATTTATAAAATATGACCTACCTTCATATCAGGTAAGCCTCTATATCAGATTTTATATCGGGTTTCAAGAATCTTCAACCCATATCAGGTTGTTCAATGATGATGTCATCATCATCAACCTCCAGATCCTTATCTAACTATTCAAAACCATGGACAACAGTCCTAAATTCTTATTGAAACTCATGAATTTATCAATTTATCAAAGGAAATCTGAATTTTGAAAGAAATCAAGAAGTTGAATAATATTGAAGAAAAGATAATAATATAGATGGGTTCAAGTTATATAACCCGCCTTATGAACAACTTCCAAGCTTCAAGATTCAAGTCCTCAAATCCCAGGGTTGAAGATGAACCTCTCAACAATCCAAGATTTGAGCTCCTTAGCTTTTTGCACGATATCTACAATCCTAAAGGGCGATATCACCTTCTATGACCTATTTGGCCGATATCTCTTATCCTTGGCCGATATCAAGCTCTTATCACTCCACTCTCCTCACTATGAATGAAACAAGAGGATATGCACGATACAAGAGGGAAGGTTACTAACAAGATTTGAAAATCTTACTAACAAGTGAAGGGCAAGGTATTTGTACTAGAGGTTTATGGAAAAAAGTGTAAGAGGTGTCATTAGCTTAGGCTACTAAGTGCCACCTAGCCATGCATAGTCAACACATACATTTGCATGCACTCCATTATTTATCTTGCCATGCAATAATAAAAAGTTCAAGGATATTGTAGAGGATAAGGGTCGGCTCTTGAGTTACCTTCCAAGGCAAGTTTTCTTCCACTCACTATATTATAATATTCAACTCAATCTTTTCCAAGATAAGTTGCAAATTGAGTCACATCTCTTTCTTTGAAGTGCCTTGCCCAACATGGGCCAAACTAAAGACTCATCAAAACCAATAGGAGACCCTCTTCATGGCTCTATGGCCGATAGGGACTTCCACTCTAAGTCTACAACTCGATATAGCTCAAGTAAGGGCTTCTCCTTCAATTCTTTCTTGGTCTTTTCATCACTAAGAGTACCATCCCTCAAAGGTGGTTCAATTATGGCACCCCCTTATTTCTCTCTCCTCTAAATGATACCTAGAGGGAGTAGGGACACACTAGAGGTGGTAATTTGCATATCAATCCTATATTTTGCATAAATTACAATTTGTATCAAAATTGGTGCAAAGAGCACTAGCATTGTTCAAACAAGCTTAATACTTGAATTTTAGGCTTTCCACAAGTAACCACTTAGAATCATTATCTCTCTTATGATATTAAAACACTTAGGACACATTCGTCATGAAACATTTTGCAATGTAGCCCCTCATCTTGGGAAAATTGCACTTTTCACTTGAATTGTCATATAATGCACACATAGTTTGCAAATAATCTTAAATTAGAAATAAACTTCTCAAAGAGTCTTAATTACTTTTCAAAGGATTAGAAAAAGTTTATAATTGTCTTGTTTAAGTAAAACTTTTAGGGTTAAGCCATAACCCAGGTCAGGGGTGTTACAGCAAAACTTCATCGTCTCCTGATGATGCCACTCCCTTTGCATGATGAAGTCGAGGTCTATCTATAGACACAACCCATCAACTTAAGAGACCCAAGAGGTTGAAGTGACTCATTCGACCGTAAGGATGGCATAAGTGCTCCGGTCGTAGAGGTGGAAGGTTCAACGATCGTTGGGGACCTCATGGTGGCTTCGATCGCAGAAGTAGCCCAGGCAAGCGACCGTTGGGGCTTCTGCTTCTTCAACCATAGAGATGTGGTTGAGTGGTCAACGACTGCAGAGGTAATTCACATGCCTTGGTAGCAGAGTTATCTGTTGGTTGCTGGGGGTGGTGCTTCTTCACCCGTAGAGGGAGTTGATGATTCAGCGACCGCTGGGGTGACTTCCTCATCGATCGCTAAAGTTTGTGGTCTGTTTAGAATATGGTAAGAGTCGTGAGTCAGAGGCTAGTAATGACAAGAATTATCTATATAAAGTATGGTAAATATGACCAAAGAGGAGAAAAATATGCAAGCTAATGATCACAAAAATAGAAGTTATCAGTGAGCTTATTAAAAAGGCTACCTACAATTTTAAAAGTTGTAAATGCATTGCATTGATATCTAGTTCATCACATTGAATGGTATAATGGTACTAAGTTATATAAATAATACAACAAATTATATGACATAAAGGAAGCTTGGACATCTAGAATGTTGGAGTTATCAAGAGAGGGAGAGTCAACTAAGAACAATATTTGTAGGCAAGATAAGAAATTTTATAGACAGTAGAGAGTGTTGCAGCAAGATGACACGGTGTTGCGGTTAGACTTGTAGATGAACATTCGGAATCCACATATTTATTTTGGATTCACATTTTAAACTAAAATAATTTGATTTCTATCAGTTTTGCAATGAATTTTGGACACATGGTTTTAGATTCAGTAATTATAGACTAGATATCATACAGTAACGTATCCGATTAAAAAAAAAGGTCTGAATCTGATATTTATAAACATACTGTGTTTACATATATTATTTATATTTATAAATATAAATATCAAATAATTATTATTTGGATTTAATATAAGAGTTGTGTTTCATATATGTAGCCTATTTATTAACATTAAATATATAATTTTGTTTTCAGATCAGATGTCTATTTGAATTTGAGTAGTATCCTATCTAATCAAATTTGGATGGTATAAAATGCTATCCGTTGGATTTTTATATCACATCAAATTTGAATGATTTAATATGATGTCCGTTGAATTTTATATCATATATTCGAGCAAAAAAATTTAGTTGGATTCAGATATTGCATTCTCTGCTTTCATACTCGATTATTTTCATTCGAGCAAAAAAATTTACGTACGTAGTTGCGGTCCACTGATAGAATAGACATCTGAGCGCAGGACATGCCGCAAGCTCACGGACATTGTGAGGGAGGCGCGCGGGTAAAGAAGAACAAATGAGAATCGTTCTTTCACTTTCACTGAACTCAGAGACAAAATAGCACAGGACTCGGCAGACCATACTTCTCCCCTTTCCTTTAAGTTTTAATTCCGGAAATGATTCTGTCACGTGCAGTTGGAGTCAAGCACGGCTTACGCGCACGGAGAGAGTGGTTTGTTGGGGAGAAGCTGATTTGAGGGTGATGACGTGACGGGTTTTAATTGGATGAGTTGGTAGAGGTTGTGTAATATGCAAATAAATTTATTTTGCTTATAACTTTTGAACCGTGATGAATTTTTTAACGAAATAAAAATCATTGGATTCGTTATGAAAAATGCATTCTAACACGACTAATATTGATATATTTTTAACAAAAAAATATAAAAATGATATGAATAGATTATTCTGGATGCCAATGAACTATTTTGGGTATCAATTAACCATCTTCGGGTGTCAATAGCTATTTATGGGTGTCGTTATAATTATAAGTGTCAATGAACTATTTTGGGCGCCATTAAGTGGTTCTTAGGTGTCAGACAGACCTATTTGTGTGTCATTATGTTGTTTTGGTTGTCAATTCCTTATTTGGGCGTCATTTTAAACTTCTGATTGTCAATGAACCATTTTGGACGTCAATTACCTTGTATGAGCGTCATCTTTATACTTTTGAGTGTCAATGAACCATTTTGGGCGTCAATTAACCATTTTTGGGTGTCAATAACTATTTATGGCGCCATAACATCTAAAAATGTCTTATTTGTGCGTCATTTTAAACTTCTGGGTGTCAATGAACCATTTTGGGTGTCAATTACCTTATTTGAGCGTCATCTTTATACTTTTGGGTGTCAATGCATCATTTTAGACGTCAATCAACCATTTTTAGGTGTCAATAGCCATTTATGGGCGCCATAACATCCAAAAATGATTAAATAGTTATTTTGGTTGTCAATACCTTATTTGGGCGTCATTTTTATACTTCTGGGTGTCAATGCACCATTTTGGGCGTCAATTAATCATTTTTGGATGTCAAACAGACCTATTTGGGTGTCGTTATGTTGTTTTAATTGTCAATACCTTATTTGGGCGCCATCTTTATAATTCTGGGTGTCAATGACGTTATAGCATCCAAAAATGGCATCTTTGGGTGTCAATTAACCTATATATATCATTTTTTATTTTTTTCTCAAAATATGTCAATATTAGTTTTGTTGGATTTTATTTTTAATAACAAATCCAATAGTTTTTATTTCATAAAAAAATTCATTAGAGTTCAAAAGTTATAAGTGAAACAAATTTATTTGCATGTCTTATAATCCAAAAAAACCAGTCAATCGCAATCTGTCACGTGGAGGCGGTTTGGTAATTAGTTTGAAGCTGGTTTCAGCCGCACGTGAAACTGCGTGTAACCAGCGTGAGCTTGACAAAAGCTTAACTCTTATGGATACCGGATAGAGCTTATGAATGAAGGCTCAGTGCTTTTAGTTGGGTTCTATTATGTTAAATCTGGATTTCTCGAGATCAAATTCCATGTAGTTCTAGATTCTAGATTGGTTTTAGAAAGTGGGGGTTCTGTGCAATTATACTTTGCTCTTGCATCCCCCAATCCATAAATGGTTGGATTTGGTATAGATTTCCGGGTGATGTGCATGATGTCAAATTTTATATTGCATCAATCGCAGCCCGATCGACTTCAACCCACAGCAAACTCTACATCGAGGAGGCCGAAAGCCGAACCGTGCGAAGAAGTTCACGAAACGGGCCTACATCATATAGTGGGTGGGCTTGGTTCACTGCCGCACAGCCCGGTTCAATTCCCGGAAGCACTGTGTTATAAATATTTCCAGAGCGCGCGGGTGGGGTGAAAAGGAAAGATGCAGCGCTCACTGCAAATAAACAAACTGCAAATAAACAAACAAGTCCCCACCACTATATGTGGCCCATACGTAAGGTAATCTCCACACAGAGAACACTAGCGTATTAATAATGGCAAAGCAGCACAAAAGCACCACTTTCGGGCTTGATAGCGGATGGACATGGAAAGGGTAAGCTTGTCCTATGTGGAAGAGAGGAGTGATGTAAATAGGGCATCGTTATCACATAAGCTTTTGTCAAGCTCACGCTAGTTACCTCCAGTTTTACGCGCCGTTGAAACCAGCCCCAAACCAATTACCAAACCGCCTCCACATGGCAGATTGTGATTGACTGTTTTTTTTAGATTATAAAACCGACAAATAAATTTATTTCGTTTATAACTTTTGAACTTTAATAACATTTTTAATGAAACAAAAACTATTAGATTCGTTATGAAAAATGCAATCCAGTAAGACTAATATTGACATATTTTTTAGAAAAAAAAATATAAAAATGATATATATAGGTTAATTGACATCTAAAGATGCCATTTTTGGATGCCCTGGCGCCATTGACACACATAATTATAAAAATGGTGCCCAAATAAGATATTGACAACCAAAACAACATAACGACACCCAAACATGTCTGTTTGACACCTAAAAATAGTTAATTGACGTCCAAAATAGTGCATTGACACCCAGAAGTATAAAAATGATGCCCAAATAAGGTATTGACAACCAAAACAACTATTTAACCATTTTTGGGCGCTATTTAGTCATTTTTTGATGTTATGGCGCGCATAAATGGCTAATGACACATAAAAATGATTAATTGACATCTAAAACGATGCATTGACACACAAAAGTATAAAGATGACGCCCAAATATGGTAATTGACACCCAAAATGGTTCATTGACACCCAAAAATTTAAAATGACGCCCAAATAAGGCATTTTTGGATGTTATGACGCTCATAAATGGTTATTGACACTCAAAAATGGTTAATTGATGCTCAAAATAATTCATTGACACCCAAAAGTATAAAGATGATGCTCAAATAAGGTAATTGACGACTAAAATGGTTCATTGACGCCCAGAAGCTTAAAATGACGCCAAAATAAGGGATTAACAACCAAAACAACATAACGACACCCAAATAGGTCTGTTTGACACCTAAGAACCACTTAATGGCGCCCAAAATAGTTTATTGACACCTAGAATTATAACGACGCCCATAAATAGCTATTGACACCCAAAGATGGTTAATTGACGCCCAAAATAGTTCATTGTCATCCTAGAATAATTTATTCATATCATTTTTATATTTTTTTTATTAAAAATATATCAATATTAGTCTTGTTGGAATGCATTTTTCATAACGAATCCAATGGTTTTTGTTTCGTTAAAAAATTCATCATAGTTCAAAAGTTATAAGCAAAATAAATTTATTTGCATATTACACAACCTCTACTAACTCATCCAATTAAAATCATCACGTCAGCACCTCCAAATCAGCCTCTCTCCCAACAAACCACTCTCTCCGCGCCTAAGCCGCGCTTGACCCCAGCCACGCGTGACGGAATCATTTCTGTATCCATAAGCCGACTAAAATCCGCCACTAACATTACGGTTCATTTTTTTTTATAGGTTATTAGACCTCCGTTTTCGAAAGTTGTTCGAAGTTAAATTCGTACAGAGTTTGAGAATCTGAGATTACTTTGCTACTTTTCACCTTTAGAAAAAAAAAATGTTGAAGTCAATAGAAAATTGAGTTCTGAGTAAGATAAGCGGAAATGAAAATACCTATCTTATTTCGACTAATATTGTACCAGATACAATGATAAAAAAGACAGATAAAAAATAAGTAGAAAGAGAAGAAAGCGATACGGAGGGAACCCATCTTGACTCTCACATTCAACAAAAGATTATGGCTGCTTTATAGCGTCAACAACATCATCATGTGGATCCTCGCAACATCAAGTCAGAGTGACCACTTATTCCACCTTCTTTGACTTTTGCTCTCCTGTACTCCCAATCCTATTGGTCAATGCACCATGTGATGAGAGACTCCGTGGGTGTCAGATTGCACTACGAATGTACATACACTGTTATTAAAATATATATTATTGATTATTCAAAAAGTTTAAGATGAGAAAAGGATTCGAGCAACCCTTTCGTACTTTCCATGTATAATAAAACATTGAGTAACTTACAAGTTAAAAAACTAGAGACAACAATTAAATCTGATCTCTCTGGCGACTTCATATAGCCTTACTAAAATCATGATCAATTTATAATTTGTAAAAGTAAAGAAAAAAGTATATTTAGACTTAAACCCTGTCCACAAATGCCTATGATGCAAGGACTAATTCTAATTCAATAAAATATTCTTTTTTTACATAAAACACCTTTTTATATGATACAAATTCAAATACAAAGATTACATTGTAACTTTTTTAAAAACACATGGAAATCTCCATGTTCTTTCTTATATAACATAAAACAAAATCTTGGTACTAAAGACAAGAATCATTTTTGAATTTTTTTATCCAAAAAAAAGAAACATGGAGCACAAAGTAGGCAGGTACTCAATTCCTAAAATGCATTCCATCATATTTGGTAACTTAGTATGACTATCCCAACATAAATTATGCTTGGACTATGGCCCTCATGAAGATATGGTTTGGTTTTAAAGGGTTTTCCCAAATGCTCCTTTTGCTTTCTCATTCTTTTTTATAAACCACTCTCCTCTCTCTAATTCCATCCAACCCCCTATTATTGTCCTTTACATCCAATTGTTCCTTACTGTTAGCATGGCATTAAATCCATCTGACAAAAGGTTCATGTGAGGTTTTCCCCAAAACCTCTTCTAGTACATGATCACATGACACATGGGCCAACTTATCAATTTGAATAAATTTGTTACACTGAATAAAAATAATTATATGTCTATATGCATTTATTTTGTACTTATTTTAAGGCGGTCAACACTCTAGTTTCGAGTCAATTTTGAGTTAGAAGAGGTTGGAGAGTTTGTAATAGTCAGACCAAACGAGATCAAAATTTTGGTCACTCTATTCAAGCTCAAAAATGATCCAAATTGTCAAATTACAAACCATGAACCCACCAAGACTTGAATTTCAAACAACCTATGCAACCCAAAACCAACATATATTTACCAAAGTTAGAATCTAGAAGCTAGGTGCATCAAAATTTTAGTACTGATTGGCCTACATTTTGTATGAGTATGGCTAGGAACTAATGCAAACCCAGACTTGTTCAATCTTATAATTGACAAACTTGAATTTCCATCAATTCCCTTGAACCCAAATCCACATGAATTGTCAAAACTAGAAAATAGAACTAGTTTTTCTTCAGGTGGCAAGGAATTGAGTTCACATGTTCATATGTAAAATTGACGTCCCTACTTATTTAAAACAAAATGATATTATAATATATGTCTAAATGATTGGGCTCAAACTGAATATATTTAATTTGTGCTTATTTTCAGTGATGTCAAAACTCTTGGCCTAAATAAGTTTCAACTCGAATGGGCCTAATGATTTTAAGAAAGTCAAACTTGAAACCAACCCGGATGAAAATTTCAATTACTCTATTTAATCACAAAACAAACTAGAATCTAGATTCTGATCAACCTATACAACCCAAAAATGACATGTATTTGTCAAATAGAGAATCTATAAGCTAGGTGCATCAAAACCCTAGTTCTGACACATCTAGATTTTCTACTAGTTTGATAGGAGCCTACATAGACATGAAGTAATCTAAATCCATAATTGCCATAGATTGTAAATGTTAAATGTTGAAATTGAACCTTTTGAATGAATTTGGGTTTGGATGTTGTATTGTCCACTAAGAACCCGCTTATTTACATACACATACATATATATGTATATATCTATATATATATATCTCTCTCTCTATATATATATATTTATAACTATAGTGACAAAACATCTAACGATGGTGTTATTGATTACTTCTATTGATATACTATGTATAAATTTGTTTAATCAACCAACATATTATGTGATCATGTACTTAAGCAGGTTTTAAAGAAAATAATCATGTATTCTTTTACTAGTTGGATTTGAAGGAATTTTACTATGAACATATAAGGGAGAGGTTAGAAAAGTAGAGGGGGTTATTAGTAATTTTAAGAAAAGAGAGAGGTATTTGGGGAAAAAACTATGAGTTTCAATGGTTATTTTTTCTCTTCTGAGTCACTTTTTTTAATCATAATTGAGTGTAGAATTGCATTCGAGAGGTGCTTTTGACATCAACAAGTTCCACCACTGATGCATTGAGTTTCAGTTGCTTTTACATGCTATTTTCCAAGAATTTAGTGTATAATTGTTCATTTTGAGATTTGTTATGCATTTCTTATCATTATTAGCCTATGAATCACTATTGCATCAAATATTTAAGTATTCCTACCAAATTATGTGAATTTATCATCTTCAATTAAGACTTATGTTGCTTTTATCTTGTTTCAAGTAAATTGAGCATTCATATGAAATCTCAGTGCTATCGACACCTATGTCAATGGTACTGACATGATACAAAATTCTAACAAGAAATTCTAGAAACCTCAATGCTTCTGAGATTTCTCTCAGTGCTACTGAGCATAGAGTCGATGCTACTGAAGCCAGGAGTTGGTGCTACCGACTCACCATCTTGAGAGCATCCGTAACCAAATTTAATTGCTTTGATGCCACAAATACTCCAGTTGGTGGTACCGACTTTAGCACCCAAATCAAGTTAGAACCCATAGAAAGCAACTCAGTGCTATCAACACACTTGTCATTAGTACCAACATAGTTTGAGGGTTTTGAGTCAGTCAGCAACTCAGTGCCACCGACGCCTTGTTGGCGGTACCGACTTATGTGATTAGTGCAAATTAAAAATTACATCACATCTACAAATTGTAATTTAATGACGGCCAAAACCCTACTTATGACGTAAGAGGAGTTCGGACAATGCAGGGTATCACGTTCTATCACGTTGCAACAAAGTAAGAAGCCAGGAGAGGAGGAGACAAAAGGAACAACCACAGACTGGATGCTCCAGGCTCCTTTGGAGGACATATTTACAACCCAAGCGCTGATAATCAAGGTGTCTACTAGAGTGGATCATTGTGATCACTTCTCCAAGGGTTTTTTTTATTAGTTTTCTAATGTGTATCTTGTAATACCCCTGACTTGGGTTATGGTTTTACCCTAGAAACTGTGCTTAAGTAAGCTACTTACAACTGATTCTAATCTTTTGAAAAGTAATTAAGGCTTCTTGTGAAGTTTATTGTTAAGTTTGAGCTTATTTGCAAACTATTTGTGCAATAATTGATAGTTTGAGTGAAATGTGCAATTTACCCAAGATGAGGGGTTACATTGCAAATATGTCACATATTGAATGTGTTCTAAATGTTTTAGTATCATAAGAGAGAGTATGATGCTAAGTGGTGGCTTGAGGAAAGCCTAAATCCCAAGTTATAACCTATTTGAACAATGCTAGTACTATGTGCACCAATTTTGGTACAAGTTGTAATTTACCCAATATATGGGGTTGAAATGCAAAATTACCACCTCTAGAGTGTCCCTACTCCATTTATGTATCTTTTAGAGGAAAGATAAAGAAGGATACACTATGTTTGAATCACCTTTGACTGATGATACTCTTGGTGATGGAAAGGCCAAGGAAAAAGTTAAAGGAGAAGCCTTATATGTGATGTATCAGGTTGTAGGCTTGACATAGGAGTCCTATCGGCCAAGGAGCCATGATAGAGGCCTCCTATCAGTTTGTTGAGACTTGGAAAAGGCCATGATGGGTAGAGCACCTCAAGGAGGTGGTCCATGATGGGTTGCAAAGCCCCTTGCATAAAGTGTATCGGGTTGCCTTGTTGATGAGATAAAGATGAGGAAACTTATCTAAAATAATAAAGGATGGCCGAGATATTGTCTCTAGATTATCCTTAAAACTCTTTAATGGAAATATATATATGTTTGCATGCATGGCCACATGTCAACAATGCATGGCCACGTATCATCTAGTAGCTTGAGGTGAAGACACCTCTTATGTACTTATCTCATGAAACCAAGTATATATGCTTCACCTTTCACCAACTTATGAAAGTTTATGATCCTCACAACCATCTCCCTTATATATATCGTGCAAAGCCCCTTAGGTATCGTGCAAAGTATCTCAAGGAGAAAGGAGAGCTCGAGCACCAAGCTTTAGGTAAGGCTTTGGTCATCTTCAACCTTGGTGGAAGTAGGATATCGGGTTATGAAAATTCATGTAACATCCCTGACCTGGGTTATGTTTTAACCCTAGGTTTTTTGCTTAATAAAGTTAATTAGATGTTTGCTCTTATCTTTTGAAAAGTAATTAAGGCTCAAGAGGAACTTATATTTCAATTTCAGTCCTTTTTGAATAATGTTGAAATATTGTTTTGTTAATTTTGGACTAAAGTGTGATTACCAAGTTGAGGGGTTAGATTGCAAATTGTACATGATAAAATGTTCCTCTGATGTTGAGACATCATAAGAGTGAGTATGATGTAGTGGTATGGTTTCCACAAGCTTAGGCACCAAGATAGAGCTTGTTGAGCAATCTTTGTGCATTAAAACCTAGTTTTGGTGTAATATGCAATTTACCCAAAACCTAGGGTTCAACATGCAAAATACCACCTCTAGAGGATCCCTCATGTTTCATGACATCATGTATAGAAAATAAAATGAGAGGGGTGCCTCATTTGAATTATCTTGGAGGAGAGAGAATCTTGATATTAAAATAATCAAGATTTAAGCATAAATGGAACTTTAATTTAATTTAATGCAAAAAGAAATATAGTAATTGAGGAGCCCTTCAACCAAAAGTTGAGGGATGAA
The DNA here is from genome assembly GCA_963693085.1 of Alisma plantago-aquatica. NCBI lineage: Eukaryota > Viridiplantae > Streptophyta > Magnoliopsida > Alismatales > Alismataceae > Alisma > Alisma plantago-aquatica. Next base: position 527,609,840 of record OY856414.1, on the reverse strand, counting down.
TTTGCAAAGTGTTGGACGAGATTTTTCCTTGCTATGGCACGAAAATATCTTGGTTGAGTGGAAATCCCACTCACATTAAGTTAATAAAAAGTATTATCCACTAAAATTAGGATATTAGTATAATAAGGTTAAGGTGCTTAATTTCTTTTCCTTTAATTCTTAGATAATGAAGAGGTTTTACAAGAGGATGAAGATGGAATCGTGGCCAAGGATTTGAGGGGTAAGTGGTGGAAATAATTTTGGAATTAAAAGGAATTAATTCCATTTTCTCTTTCCTTGAAATTCCTTATACATATCTCTTTTCCTACCCACTTAAGGATCTTTTCTTGGAATTTCTTTTCTCTTCTTGCCTTGGCCGACCACAAGAGAGCTCAAGAGCAGGAGAAGGACGACTCTAACCTGTTGGTAAGCTTTTGATCATCTTCCACCTTGGTTTCATGGTGAAAACCCAAAATCGATGCTTGATTCTTTATTTTCTTCACTCGATTTCCAACCCTAGCCAACTTTTTCATCCAAAAGCTCAAGAACGGACCTTGGGCAGTTTCCAAAGATCGTCCACCATTATAGAGTGTGGAGTTTGAAGCTTGGAATCAGATTAAAAGGCGGGTTATATAACTTAAATCCTAAAAATTATTATTGCATTTAATTCTCCATGATTTGTTGTTCATTTTGTTCTATTTTGAACTTCCTTTGATTTATTGCTACAATTTACATGAAAATGGTAGTAGTTCTTGGATGTATGAAGGAAGATGATGATCTTGGACACTTTTCCCAAGAAAATTCTAGGCCAAAAGTTTCAATATATGTGCTCAATCGATTTCACGAACCGTTTGGGAGCAAACAGTTTCAAACCGTTTGAGAGTAAACTGTTTCATCAAACCGTTTGAGAGTAAACGGTTTCAAACCCATTTGAGAGTGTTGACCACAGTTGACCATTTGGATAATTGATGATAATCATGATGGTTAATGGTCCATTAAATATGATTGATTAGTTTCAATGGGCTTGTTAGTTGAAGGTCCATCAATCATCAAACCCTAATCGGGTTAAGTGCTGAAATTCAATTTGGTTAACTTAGATTTTTGGGTGATTGAGCTCAAATGGTCTCAAGACCATTTGGAGGTCACCCAAACGGTCTCAAGACCGTTTGGGGGTCACCCAAGACCGTTTGGAGGTCTAGGGTTAAGTATGGTTGAGCAATTGAAGACCCAAAGATACAAAGTTGAAATGTAATCAATAATCGATTTGGTGATCAATCCAATGATCCAAACCCTAATTGGATGTCATGGATTTTGATGATATGATGGGAAAACGGTCTCAAGACCATTTGGAGGTCATCCAAATGACCTCAAGACCGTTTGATGTCAGGTCATGTTCAATTTGGATGGTGATTCAATGATTTCAAAGTAATTCGTTTCACAATGATTAACATTGAAGTCTATTGATTTCGATCCCTAATCCAATTGATTCAAAACCCTATTTAATGATCAATTGAGGGTTAAATCAGTTGAAGGATGATCTATTAAGCTCAATTGAAGTATGATTTTAGGTTCAATTGATGAGTATTTATATGATTTCAATCGATCAGGGAATCAACATTGAGAATCCTAAATCAACTTGAGTGGTTGAGACCATATTTGGTCCATTCAGTTTTGAAGAGGTTTGGACCAAACGGTCTCAAGACCGTTTGGGACCAAACGATCCCAAACCGGTTGAGGCTCAAACGTTTTCAAATGTTCACTTTAGCAAACAGTTTCAAATGTTCACTTTAGCAAACAGTTTCAAATGTTCACTTTAGCAAACAGTTTCAAATGTTCACTTTAGCAAACAGTTTCAAATGTTCACTTTAGCAAACGGTTTCAAGTAACTACTTTGCTAAATGGTTTCAATTGTTAGACTTAGACCATTTGAAGGTTGTCCATGCAAGACCATTTGAGGTCTGATTGGTCAAGACCGTTTGGAAGTAATTAACCCTAAAACCGCATGAACAATTAAAGTGCTTGAAGGTCAATTGTTTAATTGATTATTTTATAATGCCAACCAAGGGTGATTATAATAATTTTACCCTTAATGATATAGGGTTATTAGTACCCTTTGGATGATTAATCTTTAATGATTATGGAAACAATAAGATAATACATTGAATCAACCTTCATTCAAGTGGAGTTGACATAATCTAATCAAGTCCAAAGTAGGTATCATCTTATAAAGAATGAGAGAGAGAGGACATCCTATATGAATGGTAACCATGTAATGGTTAGGTCTTAACACTTTCTACATGAATGAATGTCTAATTAGGGTATGATTCTTGAAAGGGAGATCATGAAACCCTAATCATAAGCACAAACCCTAATTAAGAAGGTTAATAAACCCTAACCCTAATTGAGGGCAATGATAGGTGAAACCCTAATCCATGATGATGGAATGATCCTAATTTAGTAAATGACATGAGAAATTCTAATTCAAGATGTTTTGATGATCAACCCTATTTAGGGGTGAATAGTAAACCCTAAATTCGGGTTATTGAATATAAACCCTAATCTGGGGTGAAGCAATGTGAATAGTAAACCCTAATTTCGGGTTATTGAATATAAACCCTAATCTAGTATGAAGCAATGTGAATAGTAAACCCTAATTCCAATTAAGGAGAAGGTATATGTGAAACCCTAATTCTGGGTTATACTATAGAGCATGAAACTCTAATTCTGGACAATGAGATGATGAGTCATTTGTCCTAATTAAATAAAAGGGATGAATAATCCTAATTGAAATAGAAAGGGAAACCCTAACCCTGGTAAGGGAACAGTGGTGTTACCCTTGAATAGTAATGTTATAATTGTTTTGCATTGTGCTGATATGAGATTGATGTAACTGTTATCATCTGTACTAATCATGTAGGTTTTATGAGACACTGAACATAGCCAGGTATGAGCTATGATGCTTTATTTATTGAAAGTGAATTATAAGCATTGTGAGTCATAATATGTTGTGTTGCCTAGTGAGAGGTTACAAAAGAGATTAATAGGCTTTAAGAGCCATGTGAATTACCTGCATTGCAATTATCATGATTACATTGTGAGATGACCTAATGGTATTGAGTTACCTGTTAAAGTGGTAACAAGTATTTTGATGATCTAAGGGTTTGAACACCCATATTCTTGAATCATAATGATGAGATTATAAAGGACTGAGATCCCAATAAACTTGATGGAAATAGTACTCATTCTTTATAGCAAATTGTTATAATGGCTTATGTTTGAAAACTTGGCTGATTGCTAAGAGAATATGATAATGTACTTAAAGAATCAAGTGAATAGAATGTAGTTTCCCTGACCACAGATCCATCAGCGTCAGAATTAGATGAATGGTGAAACGAGTTTTACTCGGAACACATATTTTTGAATATGTGGGGGTAATTGGGCAAATATATCCTTATACCCCATAGGAATGGCTACGGGCTATGTCCTATGCACAAGATTGGTTGCGGACCATACCCCATTAAGAGTATGGCTATGGGCCATGACTCCTCAATAATAATACCAGGCACTGGCTACGGGCCATAACCCTGAAGAGAGTATATGCTATGGGCTATAACTCTATAGCGAAGATGCCAATATACCCTGGCAAGCTAATTTGTAGTTGACACATGATGTCTCTGCTTAAAGTAGTCTCGTACTGACCAAGACAGATGAGGTCATGGAATCCGGCTCTCCCATTGACCTTGTGTGGTAACGATGCTTTACGTAATCATGGTCGGTTGGAGTATGAGCGGTATATCTCATCTCCTCAGGGCTTAAGTATGTTTGTAAAATGTAATCAGCCGTGTAGCGTATTTGCTTAAGGTGGAAATACGAGAAACAATGGTTGATGATACATTGCTTAGTATGACTTAGTTGGATAAATGCTATACCTGTTATTCATATTCCTTATTGAATAAATGATATGCTGCCTTGTTCAGATATAGCTGATTTGACTTGAATAGAGAATACTACTCTAAATAGTTTAGTTAATGATTTAACTACTGTTAAATACTTATAATTATTCTGCTTAGGATTATTCTATTATCTGCAATAATAACATTTCTAGCGGAGAGTTATATCTCTCACTGGGGCAATTTTATAATTGTCTCACTCCCGTGAAATCCAACATTTTTTTAGGTGGACGTGGACGAGGTAGAAATAGAAACCTCACAAAAAGAGAAGAACAACAGCAAGGACAACAGTGATTCCTCAGGTGGAGACATTGTCTGTCTAGTCCTGTATATAGAGAGTCCTATGTGTTGTCTCTGTACTCTCAAGTCCTAGGAGTCAGTAGCTAGTTTGATATTGATATGAGATTTTAGTTTGATGCCTCGAGATTTTTGTGTACTGTTTATGTGCAGTTTAACATGGCAGTTAATGCTTGTAACTTTTGAGAAAGAGATGATACAGAGATGTACTGATGAACTGGAATGTACATAACTTACTTTGGTTCTTTATGAAGAAGTTTTTCAATTTATGGATCTCTTTGTAAAAAGTTTTAATTTTTAGTGATTTTTAGTAATTCTACTGCTAATGATTCGCTTCCGCTTTAGTTAATCTCGTTTTGTGAATCGTACGCCACAATTTAATGGTATCAGAGATCTAGGTTCGCTGAGTCTACAGAGACATATGACTAAGGTTGTTGAGTATGTTATAGTGTCTTCCAGTCTATCTAATTGTAAGGACCCTAACCTTCGTTTAGGGTTTACCCTGTTTGCTTTGCTTAACCTTGGTGGTTTGGTGCTTGCTAATCACCTTTAGTGGTGATTAGGGGTTGGTTGTGCTTTGTTGAGAGTTGGAGGGGCTACTTGCAAATAACCCAAGTTTAGGGTTTTGTGTGCAAGTTTGCCATCTTGTGAGGTGTTTCCCTCTCTTTGCTTCCTCTAGGGTTGAGAGGAAGGCTTGGGCTTGTTGCTTGAGTTCTTTGGGCCTTGGTTGAGTTTGTTTGGGCCTTGAGGTGCCTTGTTTGGGCTTGGTGGAGCCTTGTGTCAGCCAAGACTTGCCTTGGGTCGACCAAGACTTGCTTGTGTTGCCCAAGGTGAGTAGTGTGTCGACCTAGTGTGGCTTGTGTCGCCCAAGTGAGTGTGTGTCGCCCATGGTACCTTGGTGTGTCGCCCAGGGAGCTACTGGTTGTGTCGCCCATGATGCTTGGTCCAACCTTGACCATGTTTGGTGGACACTTGGTGTACATCTTGGAAAAGTGTCTTATGGCTTGCTAGAGTGGTGGCTTGAGCTCTAGGACAAGTGTCCCTTGGGTGGACGACACATAGCATGGATCTACCTTGTTTTCTCCTCCCTTTCCTTCCATATAGGTGGTTCTTTCCCTTGCCTTAGCTTCCTTTGATCTTTTGGTCTCTCCTCCACCTTGAGTGCACGACACTCCTTCCTTCTTTGCTTGTGTCAGCCGATACATTCCCTTGGAGGAGCTGTGGTGGACGATACCCTTGAATCTTGGAGTGTAAGGCGGGTTGCATAACTTCTAACCCTAGCTCCATTACCTCTTGTTATGTTCTTGTTCATATGTTAGTAGCCAGTTCCTTGCTTTTGTACCTTTGGTGGCCGATCCTCCTTAGGGTTTAGGGTTTCCTTGTGATCTAGTGTACCTTGCTCTCTAGGGTTTGGAGTTTCCTTGTACTGGAGGTAGATGGTGACCCTATTGGGCGATACCCTCTCTTGTCTTGGTGTGTTGGACGACATGAGTGTCTTTGTGTTGGACGACAGGAGTGTTCTTGGTGTTGGGTGATATCCTTGCTCTTATAATGGGAGATAGGTTGAGCTAGAGGAGTGTTGGCCGATATGGTGGTGTTGGACAACATGATGGTTCTTCTTGTGATGAACACCACCTTTGTCCTTATGATGGATGTTAGACCAGGAAGTGGCATGATGGTTTGCTTGAGTTGAATGATAGGGCCTTGTTTGGAAAGCTTGTTTGGGTTGGACGATAGTCTAGTGTGAGTGTTGGCCGATATAGTTGTGTTGGGCAAGTAGGGTTGGTATCGGGCGATACATCTTGGGCTTGTGACAGGCGTCACACCTCTCTCTTTGGTGTGTATCGGCCAATAGGCCTTGGTTGGTGGTTGCACGTTTTGTGGAGTGTTCCTTCTCTCTCCCTCTCTCTCTTGGTGGTTGGAGATGGTGGTGATCTGGCCGTTATGCTAGCAGGAGTATCGGGCGTTGTGGTTGGGGTGCTGTGACGGGCGTCACACTCCCTGGTGTGTCGGCCGGCAGGAGGTGTGACGGGTGTTGCCCGATACACATGGAATGCCCGACACCCTCTCTGACGCGCGTTATCTCCTATAACGCTGTGTCGCGCAACGTTGCTACTTTGTGAACCAGCTGTTGTGGTTGGTGTTTGGGTGAGGGTTGTGGGGAGTTTTAGTGAGGGTCTTGTGATCTTCCAGCGATGGACCCTTGTTTTATGAAAGTGAATGATTATGCACAAACAATAACAATGTTAATGATAGAAATAATGATAATGGTAGTAGTGATGATAATAAGGAAGGTAGTGGTAATGATATGCATGATGCGATCCTTATGCTTATCTGTTACTAATAAGGTGAATGGTGGTAGTTACACTAGTAGTTTGCACAATGATAATGGTAATGATAGTGGATGGTGACAATAATGATAGTGGTAATAATAATAGTGCTTGTTATGTATATTCAACATGACTACTTACATAAAGTAAATATCTTGTTTATTCGTATAATTCTGAGATGAGGATAAGCATGGGTATGGTTTGATGTGCTTTATACAATTGATCACCAAATAGTGTAAGAATGATAAGTAGGGTATCCTGAATGGCATTTTCATGATAGTAAGCATATTCCTTATGTTGAGACTATGATTATTGTGTATCCTAACCACGCAGGTGATGATTAGCCATAAAAGGGCTATGAGATATATGTGATGAGTAACATCACTTTGATAATTATCCTATGAGGTTGTATGTATGATGTGTTTGTCCCATGATGTTGATGTGAGCCTTGAAGAGGCATTGACAATACTTGGTGAGGGATTGAGATCCTGTGGTATGTGATGATCCTTGAGATGGATCTGGATGGTTGGCAAGAGGCCAAGCGGTAACATGTGATGTTGGATCCGTGAGGTGGATTAGGTGGATGTGGTTACAATAATAATATAATGTGGAGTTTATGTTATTTACTTTCTGTTATATCTTGCATGTTATACAACTTGATTGAATCCTGCAATCCATCTAAAAGACACTAACTAATCACAGTGAAATATATCATGTAGTTGCCCTGGCCATAGATCCATCATCGTTAGGATTTGGTGATGGTGAAACAGGTTCTCCTACGAGTTAACCTGGAAGCGCATATTGTTGAATATGTGTAGGTTGCTCCTAGCCTAAAAATGAGGAGGTAAGAGTGTAACTTCAGTTGCAGACTCAGATATATGTATGTGTAGAGCATGGTGAACATGCCCATGGCTCAGGATATGTGATGTGAGGAGCATGAATGCGTTCATGGCTCAGAGCATGGTGAACATGCCCGTGGCTCAGTTTTACTAGCGCTGAGACCTGTACCAAGGCGGGCTAGAGTGAGGGTAGCCTATGGAGCTGACCCTGTGGCTAAGACCACTTCAGCATGAGACTGCGGTCCTGCTTGTGTTGTACTCGTGTACTGACCACGATGTGGGAGGTCGTGGAGTCCGGCTCTTCCATTGACCTTGTATGGCACCGGCTTGGGTTTCGTAACCGAAGGTTGGATTTGAACGGTACGGTTCACTTCCTTTGGGCATAATAATACGTAATTCAGCCGTTTAGTATTTACTTCTTATATCAAACACGAAACATTGGTTGAGGCCTTGTTTGTGTAATATATCTGTTATATCTTGCAGTTACTTCCATATTCATCAGGTATGTGGTGATATGTCTCATCTTGACAATCAGGTTATGTGGCAATATATCTTATTCTGATAATCATGTTACATAGCGATATATCTTATCTTGTCAATTATGTTCCTTTGAGATATTTGGCTATATGCTTTTGTACAGCTAGTAAGCTTGTCGGTAAGAATAGCTTGGCTTTATATAGACTGCTCTTGCTATACCTGTTATTAGTCATCTGCTATTATAGTTTATCTTACTGAGGTTCTGTAGTTGCGGTGGGGAGTTATGTTTCCCGCTAGGACAATGTTCAATTGTCTCACCCCATTGGTTTACACCCTTTTTAGGTGGCCGAGCTAGACGTGGTGGTGGTCGTGGTGTTGCGGCCGAGCAGCTTGACGAGTAGTAGAAGGCAAGCGATGGATATGCTGCTGTTTTGGACGTTTTGTAGTAGAGTCTAGAGTCATCCCTGTACTATCAGGTCCTTGGCAGTGTTTTGACGTTGTTTCATGATGAACGATTGATAATGTTTTGTATAGCCTGTTGTTGGCTGGATATGGGACTTTATGTATATGAACAGGTGGTGAACTCATGTGACGGTTAGACAGCTGTTCTTTTGAGCTGTGGACATGTATCAAATCTGGTATATGTGTATATATGACCTGTTTCCTTACAGGATGAGGACTGGAATGTAATAGTTTCATAGTTTATCAGCTTTCCGCAAACGGTCTTAATTAACCCGTGATTTTGATAATCTGTGGTTATGGTTATTTCCACACATTTTCGCGTAACACCTCGTTATTTGTATGATAATGGGATGTGTTGCCACAAGTTTTGGTATCAGAGCAATAGGTTCGCTGAGTCTACAGGGATTTAGGACTAGGTTGAGTCTGTTCTTATGAGTTTTCCAGGTTTTCTTACAATATCTTCTGCCCTCAGCGGAAGAAAAGACAAGATGTCTGGAAACCATGAAGAACATACTGATGAGTATAGTGATGCTGCATCGGTGGATGGAGCGGAAGGACATGCACATGAAGATCGGGTGCCTGAGGTTCCCCAATTTAACCCAGCCATACTTGAACATCCTGCTTACCGACAGTTTATGGGGCAGATAATGGCTACGATGAATCTCATGGTTCAGTGATTACCAGTGCCTCCTCCGCGAGCACAGGTTCCCAATGGAGAAGCATCGGGTATTGGGAAGACCTTCGAGCGGCTTCACCGAGTTGGAGCTTCGGAGTATGCTGGAACGGCTGATCCAGCGGATGCAGATCTGTGGCTGACAAGTCTCGAGAAGGCTTTCCGGATCCTTGACATCCCCGAAGCAGACAAGGTAAAGCATCCTGTCTACCTTTTGAAAGGTAGTGTTGGTCACTGGTGGACCATCGAAGAAGAGAAGCGGCCTGGTGAGGTGATCTGTTGGGAAGTGTTTCGACGCGAGTTCGTCACCAGATACTTCTCGAAGACGTATCTGGATGAGAAGGTGAGTCAGTTCGAGAACCCGATACAAGGAGCGATGAACATCACCGAGTATGAAGCCAAGTTTATGGATCTGTTGAGGTTTTGTCCTCACATGGCGGCAACAGATGAAGAGCAAATCAGACATTTCGAGAAGGGTTTGAGTGCTGAGTTGACGACCCATGTGTCTGCATTGGAGAACCGAGAACAGTTTGCTACGTTCGTGGAATCTATTCGGAGGATTGAGAGGACAGTAAGGGAGAAAATAGAATCCATGTCTCACAAAAGACCTACTCAGTTTCAGGGACGGAGGTTTGGCGGCTTTAAGAAGCCTAGGTTTTCATCGCCAGTAGTGATGAGAAGTTCTGGTGTACCATCTCAGTGGTCTCCGAGTAAGGGGAGAGGTTATGCCTCTTCACAGTCTAAGGCGCATAGTACAACTTCTGTGGCAATGACAGGGCCAACTAGGCCATGGGTTGACGAAAGAGCATGCCATCTGTGTGGTCAGGTCGGGCATTGGAAGTTTATTTTCCCGAATAGAGATGATGAAGTGACGCAGCAGCCGAGGCAGAGTTTTCAGAGGTCAGAGAGGCCACAACCCAGTGGTAGCAGAGGACGAGGACGCGGTCAGGCGTCTCAGGCTGGATCGTCTGCTCAAGGAAGCAGAGGTCGTGGACAACATGCAACAGCTCAATTCTATGCCATGAGTCAGTCGGAGGCGATAGTCAACCCGTGAGTGGTGACAGGTCAGATGGAGTTATTTCATTCTGATATGTCTTCTTCTTGCCTTATATCTGTTCTGGTTGACCTGGGTGCTACATACTCTTTTATCGCCTATAGTATGCTTGAAAACTGTCGTTTACCTGTTAGCTATAAGAACGATAACTTGTTGTTAGAAACCCCTCTTGATGGTTCTTCGTTGCTTCGAGAAGAGTGTCCATCTTGTGTCTTGTCTTTCTCGGGACACCGCATCCAAGTGGATCTTATACCACTTGATATGCATGGTTTCGATGTTATCCTTGGGATGGATACCTTAGAGAAGTATAAGGTTGTTTTGGACTATGGTTCCAAGTAGGCAGTGTTTGATGATGCCGGAGAAAAGTGGATCTTCCAGGGAGATAGGAAGATTCTTCCGACGTGTCTAGTATCAGCTATGGTGGCAGATAAGTTGTTATGACAAGGATGTGAGGCTTTCCTAGCTCACGTGGTGGATACCGTTGTAGCTACCAAGGCGAAAGGTCCTAGTCTTGAGGAGGTGTCAGTGGTTTGAGAGTTTGCAGACGTGTTTCCTGAGGAGTTTCCTGGTGTTCCTCCACACCGAGAGATTGATTTCGAGATCAATCTGGTCCCAGGAACACAACCAGTTGCATAGACACCATATAGGATGGCTCCAGTAGAAATGGCAGAGTTGAAGAAGTAGTTGCAAGAGTTGTTGGAGAAAGGTTTTATCCAACCGAGTACGTCGCCATGGGGTGCTCCAGTGTTGTTCGTTAAGAAGAAGGATGGTTCGATGCAGTTGTATATAGATTACCGGCAGTTGAACAAAGTCACGGTCAAGAATAAGTACCCGTTGCCGAGGATAGATGATCTGTTTGATCAGTTGCATGGTGCTATAGTGTTTTCGAAGATCGATCTACGGTATGGATATCATTAGTTGAGGATAAAGGCAGATGACATACCAAAGTCAGCTTTCAGGACGAGGTATGGTCATTTCGAGTTCGTGGTTATGCCGTTTGGGTTAACCAATGCACCTGTTGCTTTTATGGACCTGATGAACAGAGTGTTCCATCCGTTCTTAGATCAGTTTGTTGTAGTCTTTATAGATGACATCCCGATCTATAGTCGGGATAGGCTAGAGCATGAGAAACATCTTCGTCAAGCGTTGACTCTTCTTCGCCAACATCAGTTGTATGCCAAGTTCAGTAAGTGTGAGTTATGGTTGGAGGAAGTGACCTTCTTGGGTCATGTGATATCCGCGGAAGGAGACAAAGTAGATCCGAAGAAGGTGGAATCCGTTGCGGATTGGGAACAGCCAAAGACGCCAACAGAAGTTCATAGTTTTCTGGGTTTAGCAGGATACTACCGGAGGTTTATCAAGGACTTCAGTACGATCGCGTTGCCGATGATGAAGTTGACCAGGAAGGATATACCATTTGTTTGGGATGATCGATGTCAGCAAGCTTTCCAGAGTTTGAAGGAGAAGCTGACCAGTGCTCCAGTCTTGATCTTGCCAGAGCCTGGGAAAGGCTATGTTGTTTTCTGTGATGCTTCCAAGAAAGGTTTAGGTTGCGTGTTGATGCAGGAAGATCACATGGTTTCTTTTTCCTCATGACAACTCAAGAAACATGAGGAGAACTATCCGACTCATGACTTGGAGTTGGCAGCAGTGGTTCATGCGTTAAAGATTTGGAGAAAGTATCTATATGGGGAAGTGTGTCAGATCTTTACGGATCATAAGAATCTGAAGTATATCTTTACGCAGCAAGAGTTGAACATGCAACAGCGACGATGGATGGAGTTGATCAATGATTACGAGTGCAATATTGAGTATCATCCTGGTAAGGCGAACGTGGTAGCTGATGCGCTTAGCAGAAAGTCTTCTTCTCTCTCTTCAAAGAAGGCACAGTTGAGTTACCTGGTATGCCAAAGGCGAGATATGTTTGTTTCTCTGCGACAGATGAATGTGCAGATGGAAGTTTCTTTGTTGTCTGGTCTTCTAGCATAGATGCAAGTCAAGCCTACATTGAGGCAGTAGATCAAGGATGCACAACAGATAGATGATGCGGTACAGTTGATCAGATCAGAGTTCGGCAGCGAAAGGCGTGATGGGTTCCATGAGTCCAAGGATGGACTAGTTTGCTATCGTGATAGGATGGTGGTTCCAGATGTTGATGAGCTAAGGAAGTTGGTGCTTGAGGAAGCACACACATTGATGTATGCTATGCATCCAGGTGTCACCAAGATGTACCATAGTCTGAAGGACTTGTATTGGTGGCCCGGTTTGAAGAAAGATGTAGCTGAGTTTGTGGCGAGATGTGCGGTTTGTCAGCAAGTGAAGGCTGAGCATCAGAAGCCGGTAGGTACGTTGCAACCTTTGCCGATACCGCAGTGGAAATGGGATCATATAACCATGGATTTCGTAGTTGGTCTACCCCAGACAACTAGGAATCATGATTCCATTTGGGTGATAGTGGACAAATTGACAAAGTCGTCCCATTTTCTACCAGTAAAGACAACATATACAGCCGAGAAACTCGCTCGAGTATATGTTGATGAGATAGTACGTCTGCATGGTGTGCCAACAATGATAGTTTCTGACAGAGGTTCTCAGTTTACGAGTCATTTTTGGGAACAGTTGCACAAAGCGTTGGGAACGCAGTTGAGATTCAGTATAGCCTTTCACCCACAGACAGATGGATAGTCTGAAAGGAATATTTAGATTTTGGAAGATCTCCTTCGAGCTTGTGTTTTGCAGTTTCTAGGCAACTAGGATGTACATCTGAGTTTGATAGAGTTTGCCTACAACAACAGTTATCAGCGGAGCATTGACATGGCTCCTTATGAGGCCTTGTATGGGAGGAAGTGCAGATCTCCCTTATGTTGGTATGAATTTGGTGAGTATAAGTTGTTGGGTCCTGAGTTAGTATAGAAGACGACAGAAAAGATCAAGGTGATACAACAGCAGTTGAAAGTGGCACAGGACAGACATAAGTCTTATGCAGACAATCCCCGACGACCTTTGGAGTTCCAGGTAGGAGACAAAGTGTATCTTAAAGTCTCACCATGGAAAGGTGTGCTGAGGTTTGGTCGGAAGGGTAAGTTAGCACCCAGGTATATGGGGCCTTACTCAGTCATAGCACATGTTGGCAAGGTAGCTTATGAGTTATAGTTGCCTCCAGAGTTGCACATGTTACATCCAGTGTTCCATGTTAGTATGTTGAAGAAAAGTCATCCAGATTCAGGTATAGTGATACAACCAGTTGAGGTTGAGCTTGATGCAGATGTGACCTACCAGGAAGTGAAAAACACTAGAGGGGGGGGGGTGAATAGAGTTTTTAAATATTTTAACAATTATTTAACTCAAAACAACCACAATTGAAAATGGAAGAAGGAGACAGGTGTTTAGAGTGGTTCCAGCTTTAGCAAATACTAAACTTGTCAGTCCACTACCCGGTTGCTTACCCAACCGGGATTTTGAAAGTATTAATTTTATTACCTTCACAAGGATTTACACAAAATACAATACTTTCTTTACACCCCTTGAACAGCCTTCACTTGAAGTAGATGCACCAACTTGAGGTAGCCTTCTTGAAGTAACTCCAAGCTCCCCCTTGAAGTAGCCTTCCTCTCTAGAAGTAACCTCCCGTTGCACCAGCCTTCTTGAAGTAGATCAAGGTCCCCTTCTTCACCAAGAAGATCTCCAACCTCTCCAATCCGCAGCCTCCAACCTAGGAGTAGCCAGGAGAGTACAAACAATAATAGAGAACAAGAAAGGAAAAAGGAAATTACAACTTATCCTTTTGTAGCACAAGGCTTGATTTTCCTAGATCAAGCGTGTAGATCTCCTAACCAAAGTGTATGGAATAGAAATTGCAGTGGATAGGAGATGCTAGCCTATAGGTCACGAAATTTGAGCTAGGAGAAGAAGTAGCCAATTGTCACTATGCACAATTTTCTCACAAACAGGTTGCTCAAAGTATGCTCAAAGATTTCTCAAGTGTAACAAGTGAGTTTAGGTGTCCTAAGGCATGTCCTATTTATAGGAATGTACTACAAGTGCTTAAGGACGTTCTAGACACCTTCTAGGGGTTTCTAAGTGCTTAACTAGCCGTTAGGTACAAGTTTGTTGCTTTAGCAACAGCTAATTAATTAATTATGCAGTTGCTGTCAGAGACCATCTCGGTCGAGAAATGGTCGACCGAGACACCTACTCGGTCGACGTTTTGTCGAACGACAGGCTCTCTGGATCAAGTGTATGCAACGGTTATCTCCAACTGCCAACCACCTTGTAAGCTGTGTCTAACGGCTACTTGGGTCTTTCTCGGTCGAGAAGATTGTCGACCGAGAGTGTCTCGGTCGAGGATTTTGTCGACCGAGATGGACCCTGTTTCAATGTTTCAAATGAATCCATAAAGTGTGTGTATGAGTGTGCATATGTGACACTATTGAAGGGGATGACCTATCTAAATGCGGTGTTTAGCTAGGGAAGATCTAACACTTGATTTACATGAAGTCTAAGTACTTGTACATTATATATTTGTACAAGTTTACAATTGATTACATTTCATGACATTTACAATCATTCAAGCATATAGATTCCCTAGTGCTTTGTCATTCACCTTATTCCTGCAACTCTCAAGTAGCACGTTAGATTAACAAGAATGAAATGTTTGTCATTATCAAAACAAAGGGATTTACAGATGTCCATTTAGCCAACAATCTCCCCCCTTTTGAAGATGACAAACATTTCCTAAATATAAAATAAGAAAGTATAAAAACATGTGAGTTTCATACCTGAAGATTACCTTTGTAAATTTCTTCTCTTGTTTATAAAATGTGTGCTTATTATTTCCCATGAATTATGGAACATGAAATCCAATTCTTTAGGGAATATAGCAACTTTCAATGTAAAGCCAAGAGTTTATGAAACTCATTGATTGAGTTTTACACAAATACTAAGTTTTATATTTATTTATTGTTTTACACAAATACTAAGTTTTATATTTATTTCTCCCCCTTTGTCATTTCAAAAAGATATTCATTTAAGAATAAAATAGTGTTGCTCCCCCTTAAATACATATCCGTTTTAAATAGATGGTCAATTTAGCCACAATTTTTAAATTTCAGGTTTTGCAAAAATGTCATCCTTTTTATTTTTGATATATTTATTACTCCCCTTACTTTGTATGCTCTACTAGAGTAGTCTTATAAGCCATATTCGAATGATGCCATAGAGGAATAACCAATATACTCAGTAAAGATAACCATTTCATGTAAAGAGAACTATTTCATTGCAAAGATAACCATTTTATTTCAATCATGCAAGGATAATCATTACATTACAATCATGCAAAGATAATCATTTCATTACAACTAATACAACGGTCACCCCAAATCTCACTGGAAAGACTTGAGTATTACATCAATATCAGGGTCTTTTCCAAGAAATGGCTCAGCTCCATAATATTGGACTAAAGTTTGCCACTCCAAAGCACCTGTCTTGGTTAAAGCATATGCTTCCAAGAAGGTAGGAACCCGATCAAAACGGAAATGAGCAGCAATGTCTTGTAATTGTATTGAGGAGAACTGAGTGTGTGTGAGATCTGTAGATGGTGGAGGTGGAGGTTGGTAGTAGTTGTAAGATGGATTATATGGATTGAGCATGCCAGGATTTAAAGAATAAGGATATTCATCTGGTTGATTTGGAGAGAGGGTTTGCATTCTTTGATTTAGGTAGGTCATGGCATGGTGGTTATAGTCTAATTGTCTACTTAGATGATATTGTAACCCAGCAACATAGGTTAGGGTGTTTTGGATGGGATCATAGGGTAGGTTGGTAGGAGGAGGTGGTGGTGGTATATCTTGAGTAGATGTCTCACCTTCCGTCCTAGCCCTCTTATGACCAAAATCAATTCCCATTTTCTCTACTGTGTTTTTGCTTATTTTTTGTGGTCTTCTTTCCCATGTGTATCCCATATCCTCAATTTGTGTTTTAAGAAAGTGTTGAATGATTTGGCATACAAAATCAGCATATGGGGGATTGCCAGAAAACTCAAGCATGTTCTTAAGGATTATGCGGATAAAATTTACGGGAATACGTTTGATAATGGCATAAATTAAACACATGCGAAAAATAGGAACTTCAGACTTGTTTGCTCTAGGATGTATGTTTGTGGAAACAATAAGATTGACAATCCTAGCAGTAGGTTTGAGATTGATGGCATAGTAGGTACCCCTATCTTCGTGACATGTAGTATTAGATTGAAAAATGGCTTGTTTAATGTCACTAAGACTGACGGTATGATCACCTTGGGAAAATATATTGAGTGGATTTCCAGTTGTGAGGTCAAGAGTGTCTTGATATTCATCTAAGTCGATGTTAAGCATGTCAAGAATATCCTCTTCAGTAAATCGAAAGCTATGCCCATTGACCATAGAGTAGAAGAAGGTATTGTCATTTTCAGAATGGGAGATTAGGTTTGCATAGAACTCATTTACCACTTTTGAAGAGTAGGAAGGGAAGGAAGGGTTAAGAAATTCTTTCAAATTTTGCACCTCAAAAAGATCTTCCAGGTCGACGATGCTGAGGAAGTCCAAGACGTCAACCGGCCATCGTGGAAGAGGAGTCTTGGAGGAGAGCCTGAGATAACGATCACCAACATCTGCATCGACGAAGGGGATGTCGTTGATGATCGTCAATGGTGGAGTAGCCTCCCTTCCTTTCTTGCTAGCAACTTTCTTCTTTCCACGTGTAGAGGATGAAGCCATTTCTTTGTTTTAAGGTGGAGAAGAAGCAAGAAAGTTTTGGGGATGAGGAAGCTAAAGGATTGCACAAGAATACACTAGAGAGAAGCTATGGAAGTAAGAATATGAGAGTGTGCAACAATGACCCATTTTTGGCCCTTTTTATAGCAAATCAGTGACCAGGTCAGTCGACAATTTGTCGACCGATCGACCGCAACGGTCATATTCCAGACGCGCCACTCGGTCGTCCAACGGTCGACTGGTAACGGTCGGCCGCTCAACGGTAACGGTTGGATTCCAACGGTCATATCCCAACGGTCAATTTTCGGTCGAAGAATTGTCGACCGGAAGTGTGTCCGATGTTATTTCTGTCTGAAGTCTGTCGGTCGAAAGAGATAGGCTGACCGAAATGTTTTCGGTCGAAGAATTCGTCGACCGACAGACTTACTGAGTATGAATTTTTAAGCTGATTTTTAATGCAAATGATAGACTAAATTTGTAGAGCATATACACTTTCTAAGGGAGTAACATTGTGATTATTGTTACCAATATTTGGACAATTTTGTGATCATGAATTAATTGTTCTTTTAATCACAATTTTTATATAGAAAATGATATTGAAATAAGTATTGTGTCAAACTTATTTTAGGTCGACTTTGACTACGACCATAGTGCCCCTTGGTCAAATTTCATTTCAACCAAGAGGCAAATTTGCAGATTTCCAAAGTATAATATCTGCATATAATTTGATCAATTTGAAGCATAATACTCAATATGAAAACATTTGTCCTTGATTTTTCTTAGAATATAAACTTTGCTGCAGTTACATGAATATCAAATTTCACTTCTTGTATCCTCATGAAAGTACGATTAATATCTTAGGTCTTTAAAGATACTAATTAAAATTATCTTATGTGATGCAAGCATTTAAGACAACATATTACCAACAAATCATTTTTCTTGCCTATGTATCATCAAGAATGCAATAATCATTGTTCATGCAACAAGCATCAATGTTATGTATGAAATGTTGAGAGTATATCCATGATGTAATGATAAAACAGTAGCAACATGAAATTCAACATATGGTGAGTAAATCAAAGAATACTTAGGACAGACCATGTAGTTAGTAATTTGACTTAAATCAATATGATCCATAGTTTTAACTAAAATCATTTAGAGAGTAAACCAAATTAATCTCATATAAGTTTTCAAAGATGATTTCCAGAATGTATACTTTGTTTTGCATGTACAACAAGTAGATAGCAACTTGAAAATCGAAAGTAGCAGATTTATTTCAGACTGGAAACCAGTGACCTGTTCGGTCGACAATTTCTCGACTGACAGTTCTCTCGGTCGACAGTTTCTCGACCGACAAGATTTCTGAAATGTTTTCTGAACTGTTTAATTTCTTCCAAGTAAAACACAATTATGCAAGTTAGATGTTTAGATACTGGAATTAATTTGATATCCCATTATGTTGAGTTGAGATAGACATAGAAATATACAACTTAGGTCTTTGGTCATATCTCAACTTAATTCCATTTATTTAGTTTGGAGGTTTTGGAACCCAAACTAACTCAACATCCTTTTTCTTATAAGGACATGAAAAAGAATAGTGACCAAGGCGCAAACAATAATGACAACATATAGAATCAACCTCATATCTTTTTCTATGATTTTGGTCTAGGTTGTTCTTGGGTATATTTGTATCTGTGCCTTTAGAGACATACATAGATTGATGTGCTTGTGTCTTTTTCCAACTAGGTTTATGATATGATTTTCCCTTAGGCTTGTAACCTAGTCCTCTCCTTCCAATTTGATGGTAAGGATCATTTAAGATTTGATCAAGAATGCCATTATTATTTAGACTACTAACCTTTTGTTGTAACTTAGCAATCTCATCCATTCTCTTCTTGATATCTAGCTTTGCTTGATCTAGATTAGATGATAATGAATCTCTTTCTTTTACGATAGTATCATAATCTAGATGTGAGCACAAAACAGGTTGTTTTTGAAGATCATTCACTTGAGTCTGCAAATTAATCTTTTCTAGAGAAAGGAGATTACAATTTGCTTCTACAGATTTTAGCTTAATATCATGATCTTCAATAACCTTTTTGAGATCTTCATTTTCAGATGTAAGAGCAAGAAGCTTAGTATGTAATTCATCATTTGCTTTATTGGATTTCTTTAATTTCTTTTTGCACTCAATGTATTTATTGTGTGTCTCTTCAAGAGAAGCAACTAGCTCTTCTTTAGATAAATCAAAATGACTTACCTCTTCTTCTTCTTCACTTATTGTAGCAATAAGACATTCTTTATGTGTATCTTCCTTCTTTGACATCCACAGGCAACCAAGTGTTGCATGGCTTATTCCTAAGCACCAACTGCAACTTGTTGAAGGTTGCCCCATACTTTTCTTTTGTTTGCGGTTGTAGACACCACAACCCTTCATACTTCAAGACTCGATTAGAGCTCCTTGAAGCCCGCTCTCATACCAATTGAAAAACACTAGAGGGGGGTGAATAGATTTTTTAAATATTTTAACAATTATTTAACTCAAAACAACCACAATTGAAAATGGAAGAAGGAGACAGGTGTTTAGAGTGGTTCCAACTTTAGCAAATACTAAACTTGTCAGTCCACTACCCGGTTGCTTACCCAACCGGGATTTTGAAAGTATTAATTTTATTACCTTCACAAGGATTTACACAAAATATAATATTTTCTTTACACCCCTTGAACAACCTTCACTTGAAGTAGATGCACCAACTTGAGGTAGCCTTCTTGAAGTAACTCCAAGCTCCCCCTTGAAGTAGCCTTCCTCTCTAGAAGTAACCTCCCGTTGCACCAGCCTTCTTGAAGTAGCTCAAGGTCCCCTTCTTCACCAAGAAGATCTCCAACCTCTCCAATCCACAGCCTCCAACCTAGGAGTAGCCAGGAGAGTACAAACAATAATAGAGAATAAGAAAGGAAAAAGGAAATTACAACTTATCCTTTTGTAGCACAAGGCTTGATTTGCCTAGATCAAGCGTGTAGATCTCCTAACCAAAGTGTATGGAATAGTAATTGCAGTGGATAGGAGATGCTAGCCTATAGGTCACGAAATTTGAGCTAGGAGAAGAAGTAGCCAATTGTCACTATGCTCAATTTGCTCACAAACAGGTTGCTCAAAGTATGCTCAAAGATTTCTCAAGTGTAACAAGTGAGTTTAGGTGTCCTAAGGCATGTCCTATTTATAGGAATGTCCTACAAGTGCTTAAGGACGTTCTAGACACCTTCTAGGGGTTTCTAAGTGCTTAACTAGCTGTTAGGTACAAGTTTGTTGATTTAGCAACGGCTAATTAATTAATTCTGCAGTTGCTGTCAGAGACCATCTCGGTCGAGAGACTCGGTCGACGTTTTTTCGACCGACAGGCTCTCTGGATCAAGTGTATGCAACGTTTATCTCCAACTTCCAACCACCTTGTCAGCTGTGTCTAACGGCTACTTGGGTCTTTCCCGGTTGAGAAGATTGTCGACCGAGAGTGTCTCGGTCGAGGATTTTGTCGACCGAGATGGACCCTGTTTCAATGTTTCAAATGAAGCCATAAAGTGTGTGTATGAGTGTGCATATGTGACACTATTGAAGGGGATGACCTATCTAAATGTGGTGTTTAGCTAGGGAAGATCTAACGCTTGATTTACATGAAGTCTAAGTACTTGTACATTATATATTTGTACAAGTTTATAATTGATTATATTTCATGACATTTACAATCATTCAAGCATATAGATTCCCTAGTGCTTTGTCATCCACCTTATTCCTACAACACTCAAGTAGCATGTTAGATTAACAAGAATGAAATGTTTGTCATTATCAAAACAAAGGGATTTACAGATGTCCATTTAGCTAACAGGAAGGTCCTGTGGCGATCCTTGACAGAAGGGTCAATAAGCTAAAGAAGAAGGATCTAGTTCTTGTGAAGGTTCTTTGGCAGCGTCGTGGCGTTGAGGAAGCCACGTGGGAGCTTGAGGAAGAGATGAGGAGGAAGTATCCCTCGCTTTTCTCTTCGGATTTCAGGGACGAAATCCCTTAAAGGGGGTTAGCTTGTAAGGACCCTGACCTTCGTTTAGGGTTTACCCTGTTTGCTTTGCTTAACCTTGGTGGTTTGATGCTTGCTAATAACCTTTAGTGGTGATTAGGGTTTGGTTGTGCTTTGTTGAGAGTTGGAGGGGCTACTTGCAAATAACCCAAGTTTAGGGTTTTGTGTGCAAGTTTGCCATCTTGTGAGGTGTTTCCCTCTCTTTGCTTCCTCTAGGGTTGAGAGGAAGGCTTGGGCTTGTTGCTTGAGTTCTTTGCGCCTTGGTTGAGTTTGTTTGGGCCTTGAGGTGCCTTGTTTGGGCTTGGTGGAGCCTTGTGTCGGCCAAGACTTGCCTTGTGTCGACCAAGACTTGCTTGTGTCGCCCAAGGTGAGTAGTGTGTCTACCTAGTGTGGCTTGTGTCGCCCAAGTGAGTGTGTGTCGCCCATGGTACCTTGGTGTGTCGCCCAGGGAGCTGCTGGTTGTGTCGCCCATGATGCTTGGTCCAGCCTTTACCATGTTTGGTGGACACTTGGTGCACATCTTGGACAAGTGTCTTATGGCTTGCTAGAGTGGTGGCTTGAGCTCTAGGACAAGTGTCCCTTGGGTGGACGACACATAGCATGGATCTACCTTGTTTTCTCCTCCCTTTCCTTCTATATAGGTGGTTCTTTCCCTTGTCTTAGCTTCCTTTGATCTTTTGGTCTCTCCTCCACCTTGAGTGCACGACACTCCTTCCTTCTTTGCTTGTGTCGTCTGATACACTCCCTTGGAGGAGCTGTGGTGGATGGTACCCTTGAAGCTTGGAGCTTAAGGCGGGTTGCATAACTTCTAACCCTAGCTCCATTACCTCTTGTTATGTTCTTGTTCATATGTTAGTAGCTAGTTCCTTGCTTTTGTACCTTTGGTGGCTGATCCTCCTTAGGGTTTAGGGTTTCCTTGTGATCTAGTGTACCTTGCTCTCTAGGGTTTGGAGTTTCCTTGTGCTGGAGGTAGATGGTGACCCTGTTGGGCGATACCCTCTCTTGTCTTGGTGTGTTGTATGACATGAGTGTCTTTGTGTTGGACGACAGGAGTGTTCTTGGTATTGGGTGATAGCCTTGCTCTTATAATGGGCGATAGGTTGAGCTAGAGGAGTGTTGGCCGATATGGTGGTGTTGGACGACATGGTGGTTCTTCTTGTGATGAGCAACACCTTTGTCCTTATGATGGACGTTAGACCAGGAAGTGGCATGATGGTTTGCTTGAGTTGAACGATAGGGCCTTGTTTGGCAAGCTTGTTTGGGTTGGACGATAGGCTAGTGTGAGTGTTGGCCGATATAGTTGTGTTGGGAAAGTAGGGTTGGTATCGGGCGATACATCTTGGGCTTGTGACGGGCGTCACACCTCTCTCTTTGGTGTGTATTGGCCGATAGGCCTTGGTTGGTTGTTGCATGTTTTGTGGAGTGTTCCTTCTCTTTCCCTCTCTCTCTTGGTGGTTGGAGATGGTGGGGATCTGGCCGTTATGCTAGCAGGAGTATCAGGCGTTGTGGTTGGGGTGCTGTGATGGGCGTCACACTCCCTGGTGTGTCGGCCGGCAGGAGGTGTGACGGGCATGGAATGCCCGACACCCTCTCTGACGTACGTTATCTCCTGTAACGCTGTGTTGCGCAGCGTTGCTGCTTTGTGAACCAGCCGTTGTGGTTGGTGTTTGGGTGAGGGTTGTGGGGAGTTTTAGTGAGGGTCTTGTGATCTTCTAGCGACGGACCCTTGTTTTATGAAAGTGAATGATTATGCACAAACAATAACAATGTTAATGATAGAAATAATGATAATGGTAGTAGTGATGATAATAAGGAAGGTAGTGGTAATGATATGCATGATGTGATCCTTATGCTTATCTGTTACTGATAAGGTGAATGGTGGTAGTTACACTAGTAGTTTGCATAATGATAATGGTAATGATAGTGGATGGTGACAATAATGATAATGGTAATAATAATAGTGCTTGTTCTATATATTCAACATGACTGCTTACATAAAGTAAACATCTTGTTTATTCGTATAATTCTGAGATGAGGATAAGCATGGGTATGGTTTGATGTGCTTTATACACTTGATCACCAAATAGTGTAAGAATGATAAGTAGGGTATCTTGAATGGCATTTTCATGATAGTAAGCATATTCCTTATGTTGAGACTATGATTATTGTGTATCCTAACCACGCAGGTGATGATTAGCTATAAAAGGGCTATGAGATATATGTGATGAGTAACATCACTTTGATAATTATCCTATGAGGTTGTATGTATGATGTGTTTGTCCCATGATGTTGATGTGAGCCTTGAAGATGCATTGGCAGTACTTGGTGAGGGATTGAGATCCTGTGGTAACATGTGATGTTGGATCCGTGAGGTGGATTAGGTGGATGTGGTTACAATAATAATATAATGTGGAGTTTATG